>JBAMNC010001140.1:0-433543 GCA_037902135.1 Cetoscarus ocellatus
CCTTCCATGTAAATAGAATACAGTCCCTTGACGTCTGGAAAGGAGTTATATCGTTGGTACTATTTGAAGTGACTGTACAAACACTCAGCAGAACACGGTTTAGGGATTATGACCATCTTTGAGTCCAACGCGCAAAGAAAGTCAATCCGAGATCTCTGCAAACACCAAAGCTAAACAGCATTACTCACATCAGATACACTATCATACAATCTCACCTGTATGTAAAATGCTGAATTTATCATTCATTTAAATATAAGCGACAGCTTAATTACTAATTACATATGTATTTTCAATCACACCTTGCTTTGTCACAATGTTTAAAATGAGGTAAACTCTGACATCCACTGGTCCATTTATATCATGACTGACATTTTAACAGATGAGTGTAGTCCGAATGAAATATATAAGCAATGAATTATCCCAACATTTGTATTTAGAGTAATTTGAAAAGTTACTCAGAGGTCGTGGTGAAGTATTTTCACACAGTCAAATACAGTGCCAGACATCCTGGTGACTCGTACTAGCCCTCAGTTATGACTGGTAACAATCACCAGAAGGTTTGGGCATTAATGCGTAGAAAACACATTCTTTAATTCTTCTCACAGGTCAGGGAAGCCCCGCGAAACGCAGGGCATCAAAAAATTGAGTTGAACTCATATTGTTCCTCTCCACGGAAATCTTTAGTAAAAGGCGAAAGATTTATACGATCTGAAGAGAAACATGAGTGTACTGCCAGAACATAGTCGAAGTGGCAAGACTCTTTTCCCGACATACATTTGTCTATAATGGTGCCACACAGACTCTACAATCATAGTATGTTGGTTTGTCAACAGATTTAAGATAATACACTTACTCAAACATGATCATTGAACATAAACTACATTTTTAAATATCATACGTTTAAATGCTGACAGTAGTCACTCGTGTTGCATGATGGGTAATTAAGTGTACCATCATTCGCCCATTATACGTAAACAATTTTAAATTAAACATCTAAAACAAAAACATTAAAAAACACACATCAGCCAGCCCCGGTAGTTTTCACGTTTTGTTTGAATAAATAGAAAACAGTTAAAAAGGCGAAAAAACGCCAATCCTGTCTCTATGCGCATGCGGCTTGAATACAAAGATAGTGGAGACGGAGCGAGAGCGTGATCTGCTGCTACTTCCGTGTTCTCACATGACGTTTGCTAAGATAGCGATGTTGTTGCTAGCCATGGACGCCAACTAAAATAAAATGCTAACCATTTGTTCTTTAGTTGTTTAGTCTTCGACTAGAAGGAGCTCTTTTTAACGTAAGAGTATTAGGACCATTTTAGATGGAAAAAATAATTTTCGGCAGGTTGAGCTTAAAGTCGAAATAAGGACACTAAAGACGATATTTTGAGATAAAAGTCGAAATGACGAGACAAAAGTTGAAATGTCGACAATAAATTTGAAATACAATTTCGTGTTAAAAGTCCAAATGATGAGATTAGAGTTTAAATGCTGAGGAAAAAAGTCGACAGTTGAGAATAAAGTCGATATACAATGTATTTCAACTTTATTCTCAACATTTAGGCTTTTTTTTCTCAACACTTAGACTTTTTTCTCGACATTTCGTTTTTTTGATTTTAAAATCCATGAGAAATAAGTTTCATGTCATGCGATATGAATTTTAAAAAACACAAACAAAATGTAATTCTCATTAATTCTTTGAATACTTAATAGTTTTTAAGTTATACAGAAATACTGATTCAGAGGTAAAATTAGTCATTTAAATCCATCAATTGTCCTAAAAAGAAAAACTTATATTTCAGTGTTAAAGCTAAAATATGGCTAATGGATAAAATTCAGTGACAATGTGGTTGTATAATCTCAAAAGGACAAACAAACAACACACATAATCCATTGTGCCTCCTGTTTTTGTGCCACTTTAAAATGAAAGCAATAGAAACGTATGAGATACTTGAACTTGTCCTTCCATGGAACTTTCTCAGTTATTCATCAGGTAAACTGCATATGTCTGAGTTCTTGCTCCTTCCTGTTGCTGCTATGAAAAAATTAGAGGCAACTTAACTTGTTGATTGGCTTTGAAAATATTCTTCAACAAATTCAGAAATAGTCTGCGAATAAATTGAGAAATGAAGTTTTATATTTTGAGGGACAAGGATGTCTTTCAAAATTTTTACATCAAGATTAAGTCATTGTCCTCACAAGAGGACATTCTTGTGAATACTAATTTCTGTTCAAGGACATCACATATATGTGTCTGTGTTTATGACACTGTATTAGATATCCCTAGTCACTCTGCTGTGGCATTTAAATGTTGCTCAGTTGGTACTAAAAAGCCCAGAGTGTGCCAAGAAACTATACACTATAACTCAAGTCTGAACTGGTTACATTTGAAGGTCAATGGTCAAAGGTCATTGTTTGTGTGTCAGGAACACTTTGAGAAATCTTTATCACAGAACTGTTTTCTTTTTAATAGAGTATTTTTCATGCAACCTGTGTTAGTAGAGTGTACCAATACTTACATTTCATATTAAAGGGATTGTTCCATTTTTTTCAGTGGGTTTGCCCGAGGTCTGGGGCACTAGTTAAAATTACTAGAAGAAAGTGATACTGTAGGCTATACATAGCAGTCAGTGGTGCTACTAAAAACCTTATAATTAACCTACTTTTAGGGTGAACTAAAAAACAACATTGGCTTGACTATATGCTGCAGTAAGATTCTTTACAGTGTCTCACTTTTCCTCGACAAAGCCCCTGTGTTTGGAACTATTTTGTGATATGACGAAGGGCTATGTATCCTTCAGCTCTTGACATTAGGTGTTCAGGTCAGAGTGGAGCAGGAAGCAGTCACTGTAGCACAAACTGATGATAATCCAACCCCCTTGGCTTTAAGATGGGTCGCTCCTGTGTTTAAAAGAAATTGTCAAAATTCTGATTTCACTGTATTCCACTGTGACATGGGCCTTTTCCAACTTTGGCTCATTTTAAATTTGGACACCAGGACTCACCCCTGTGCACATGTTTGCAGTTTTACAATTTTACCGCTCAGGACTACAACACAGCAGCAGTCTTAAAGGCTTTCAGAAAGTAAAGAGGTCTGCTTAAAGGTCCAGGAGAAGCGATGTTATTAAGGCCCACTCTTGACAGTAATGGGCCTCTGGGTGGGTGGACATGGGCTCACAGTTCATGCAACTTAAACCACGAGGTAACTCTGCCCTGCTCCTTAGTTTTCACAACAGTTTGTCCATCCCTCTTTCAACCTGTGACTCCATCTACAAAAGCTGTTCCTCTGTGTGCTCCTTCATTAAGATATCAGAAAGCTAACGCCATTTGAGTCAAAAATCATTTATTTATAGTTCAGTTTTTGTGAAGTTTGTGTTTGTTCTCTCATCTGACAACCTGACCAACTGATGGCAGAGGGATACATAACCCCTTCATCGCAACACAGAAGAAAAGTACAACACTTAAGAAATCTTGTTGAAGCATCTAGCCAAGCCAATGTGTTTTTTTGTCCAGTTTTGACTTAAACGAGGGTTAATTACAAGGCTTTTGGTGGCACCATTGACCGTATAGCCTAGTACCTGATTATCTCACCTGAAGTAAAAAGATGGCAAGCTGCTTTATTGGCAGTTATTACCTCTGCCAAGGAGGTATGTTTTTGCCTGCATATGTTTGTTTTTCATTAAGATTACGCAAAAACTACTGGACAGATTTAGCTGAAATTTTCAGGGGATGTTGGTAATGGCCCAACTGAGAAGTGATAAGATTTTGGTGGTATATTTGTCTGGATGCCAAAAATATCCCACAAGTTAACATTGGGTGGAATTTTTAAAAATCATATCTCTACAGTTTTTTGACGGATTCGCTTCCAATTTTACATGATAATATGGGGTCCATGTCTCTATCATCAAGATAAATTTCATCTGGATCAGATCCAGATTGATGGCACAACAAAACATTGAACTTTATAATGGGAAGTCCCATTTATGACACTGAATAATTCATATAAAATCGAAATAAGTGATGTTCCTAAACCTTGTTGTGTTCATACTTGTTGTGTGCTGAGTTTGGTCTGGGTCCTGGCTCTATTCTGGATCTGGTGATCCAGAATTGTATCTTTTACAGTGGTTGTGGAAAAGTCACTGCCAAAACTGAGCTGCTTGGTGGAGTAGTACTCAAAGTACTCAATTTGTTAATAGTAGTTCATTTAAATGTCCAGTAGAGGGCAGACTCACCCCTGATACTGTGAAGCAGTGCTCAGCTGACAGCACAAACATAACCTTGTGCATTTATAAATCAATGGACATTAAGTCTGAGGTTTTGTTTTACAGTCATAATGCTGTCATGATTTATTCAGTTGTAAAGCATTACCCTGCTCTTCTCTGTCCTTCAAAATAAGACCTTTGTTTGTTTTTAGGTGAATTATTTTTAGTATTTTTGTGTTGTAACATCAGAAACTGAGTAACTGTTTCCCCCCATCCTCTGTGAGCAAGCTGCCATATATAGAGAACATAAATATCAAGAGTGCACTGGGAAGTTTTATCAGTCCTACTTCCCATTTCTTGTGGCCTTTTGTACTGTAATGTATCAGTGGCTGCTCTTCTCGGGTGAGCCCACACACACACACACACACACACACACACCCACACACACACGAATGCACAGAACAGGAAACAAGAGTGTGTCAGGCAGAAGAAACAGTATTTGAAGGCAGCAGCAGTTTGAGCTCCAACACTCTGACTGATTTGATACAAAACTGATTCAAGGACGTAAGAGAGGCTGCAAATGACTGGAAATACTTGGGAACAAAATCAGGCAAGTAGAAGTCAAAGTGATCCTAAAATTAAACCAGTAGGGATCTTCCTCAAAGTTCTTTCTGTTTTTAGCTTAAATTTTTGCTATTTTATTGAGTTGTGCAAATATTCTTTTAGTTGATTAAGCGATTTAATATGGCTGAGTAAAACATGTTTTTGTGAGTGAAACAATATTTTAAAGAGCATTTCCTGTCATTTTTATTTCATGATTGATGTAACATTTTCTGTATTACAGTGTATGTAGCAAAATCCACATTTTATGGCAGATGTTTTTTTTTTTTAATTTTCTTCTTCTTTTGGAGACAAAGTGCTCAAAATCATCCTCAAAATAGGCTTGATTTTTTTTCCTGAGTTTGCTCTGTTTTTAGCTTGAAAGTTAGTTCATATTTAACTGAGCTACACTTGAGTAAACCCTACTTTTGTAATTTCATGTAATATGACCATGTCTAACGTGATATTTCAGGACAAAGACGATATAAATATGCATTTAACAGCTTTTGAGTATCACTTTTTGTGTTGATAAATGTTAAATTATCTGTACTTGTGATTTATTTACATCTACCGGCTTGTCTTAAAGTCCCGGTATGATGTACAATATATGTAAGCTTTCTCTAAAGGTTTTTAAATGATGTTGCAGACATTTTTATTGTTTATCCTTATGTTAATACAATTAATTTGTACAAAATCAAATCTGCACAGTCAAATTAACACTTCCAGAGTTAATAAAAGCACTTCTAAAGTGTCCATACACCACAGAGAGTTGATTGAACTCTTTTTGGGGAGATGGTACATCAACACTCATAAGTAGTAATTATAGACTCTTTCTGGAGTTTTTAACATTTTATGTTGTGATTATCAACACATCCTAAGATAAAAACATGCTGTTCATGTATTCATTTTGCGGACTTTTTTAAGCACAGGGAAGTCATGTTTGGTGCAGTGCATACACATGTATCGATCTGGTTCTCAGTGCCGTAATTTCACTGTCACCAAAATCCAGAAATCATACACAGACTGCAGATTTCCTGCTGGAGCCTTGAAGCATTTGTTGTTACATGGGTGGAGCAGGATGACTGACACTATGAGTGTTAACTCCAGATTCAGAGTTCAGAGTGACCACTTAGTTAAAGATGCTGCACTGATGCAGCAGCTCTTCTCCTAACTGGGACAAAGACACGCGAGCACGTAACTGCGGTGCTTTCTTCACTTCACTGGCTTCCTGTTAGGTACAGGATTCATCTTAAGATTAATTTATTTGTTTAAGTCTCTGAGTAGGCTGGCCCCATAATACATGTCTGATCTTATTAACCCCACAAACCCTGTTGTATCATATTTGATACATACTTTTATGATACCTCTATCTAATCAATATGATCAACAAATTACTAAAAAAAATCAGATACATGATTAAAAAAAATGTCCTTAAGTGGATTATCAGTTGCCAAAAACACCTAATGTATCAAATGAGATACAAAAAAATAAATATGTTCAATTTTCTGGAAAGTTTGATTTTTTTTGGATTTCAATAGAAAGTGAAATAAACATTTCAGCTCCAAAAAAATTAGAATTTTCTTGCTATAATTTGTGTTTTCAGGCTATAAAGGGTTAAGTTACATCAGTCCTCCAGAGCCCTTAGGTCAGGTAATCATGTGGTCTTGGACCTTCCTCGATCCTCTTTAGAAACTAGAGGAGATCGAGCCTTTTGGCTCCCACTCTGTGAAAGTGTTACCCTTCACTGTGCGGGCTGTGAATATCCTGTCCACTTTTAAAACACTGCTTAAGATGCATTTGTTTACTTTGGCCTTTGGTGGAGTATTATCACTTCCATTGGGTCTTTTATTTGTTATGTCTCTCTGTGTTATTTTCGTTTTTATTGCTTTTATTGGGGGTTTTTTTGTTTCTGCCTCTGTTACCATAAAGCACTTTGGTTAGCCACTGTCTGTTTTAAATGTGCGATATATACATAAATCTGACACTGACATTGACCTACGTGTTTGGTTTACTGACACCTATTATTTTTAACTCTCCCTTTGCAAATGCAGCTCTTCTTCTAATGAGAGTAAACCTTTAGCGATTTGACTCCATCAGAGTATAATAACTCCACACTCATGGAAATTTTACCAACACCAACATTTTAACTCTTCTCAGTTTGCTGTGTACATTTTGTGAATGCCGTCTCCGTTAAGACCCCTCTTGTCTCTCTGTATTGTCACTGTAGGAGACAACAAACAGCTGTAAACACTCGGTATGATTCATGGATAAAACAACGCCTGATAACACAAACTGAGATTGCTGCGTGACGAGCAGAGGTTGGTGCAAGCTTCCTGTTTTGTGGTGCAGCAGTTTTCAGTCTGATGCTCTCGTGGTCTGTGAGTGACTACGCTTAGACGTCTTGCAGCAAAGGGAAGCAGCTTCCTGTCTATAGACTGACTTTTGACTCTGTCAGCCATCAGTGTTGACTCCTTACTCCAAAGTGCATCTATCTGGCCTGTTCAGCAGCATTCTTGTGATAAAATCCAGCATCGGTTATTGATGGATTATGGAGCTGAGCCGGACCTTCAGGGAGAGGAGACTGATACATATTGAATTGAAATGTCAGTCAAATATTCTAAAAACAGACAGAGAAACAGCCACATAGAATAGACTTGTAGATTTGAAGACATATCATAGATGTAACTTTAAAAAGGGACAAAATTCAAGTACTGTGCAAAAGTTAGCTGATGAAAATGTTTTATAATAAGAAATATTTCACATAAAGACGTTTAGTACTTTAGTTTTGTCAGATAATGAACGCAAAGTGAATGAACAGAAGGGAAATCTGAATCAAATCAGTATTTGCTGCGATCCCCCTTTGCTTTCAGAACAGCTTCAGTTCTTCTGGTTACTCTTGCACATAGTTTTGAAGGAAAGCTGCAGGTGGGCTGTCCCAACATCTTGGAGAACTAACCACAGATGTGATGTGGGTGTAGGCTGGCTCAAATTCTTCTGTCTCCTCATGTAATCCCAGATAATCTCCATGATGTTGAGATCAGGGCTCTGAGGAGGGCATATCATCAGTTTGAGGTGTCCTGTTCTTCTCTAAAGTAATGATATTGGCTGTATGTTTTCAGAATAAATGTTAGGCCAGTCATACTCCTTTGATAGCATACATCAGGAGTCATGAATACACAATGAGCCAAAATTAAAAAATCTGTACAAGTCGAGGGCCGAAATGGTTCAATGTTTATCGCAAAACTTATTGAAATTAGCTTATTGCACATATTGACCATGGAACTAACAAAGCCTTTAAATTATTGCCGATAAAACCAACATTAAACATTAAATGAATGAAAAAATCAGCTGCATTCATTTCTTATGGCTCTATCTGCAGCATTTCCATGGTGATATCTGATGAAAACGTTTTTTTACAGCAAAAAAGAATTTCCTTTCAAGAAAATTTCAACATGCCTTGTGGTAGCAAGAAAAAGTGCAAAAAGGAAACCTTACAGCTCAGTTTGCTGCACTCTGATACTCACTAGTCTAAACAAGAAACTTGAACCTGGAACAAGCAAAACTTATATGTTATAGCCTATAAACAACCACAACATTAAACATTAAATACAAGAAAATTCAGTTGCATTTATTTCTTATGACCCTATGAGCAGCTTTTCCTGAGTAATTTCAAGTGAAAATACTTTTCCTCAGGCCAACAACAGCCTAAAAACAAATTCTTTCAAAGAATTATCAAACATGCAAGAAAAAAGTACAAAAGGGGAACATTATTTAAAGCTCAGTTTGCTACTCTGTGATGCACACTAGTCTAAGCCTGATGTTTGGCATCTCATCTTGGATGCAAGTTCAAAGGTGGGGCTAGGGCTCACGCTTGTGGGCCCCTTGATTGTGATATCAGTGGTGTGTACAATATACCAGCGGGCCAGTTCTAATAGTAATTAGATATTATCCTAAGAGCCAAAGATAATTCCACTGGGGGCCGGATTTGACCCACCGGCCTTGAGTTTAACATATGTGGTATACATGATGGAGCAGTGCTTGAAGACACCGTTCATCCTGACCAAATCCACAACTCCATTTACAGTAGTACAGCGCAAAATGTGCAAGGAACCTCCATCATGCTTCACTGTTGCCTGCAGACACTCATTATTGTGCTGCCGCCTTCTGCTACGAATATTTTATTTTTTTTACTTAAATATAGGAATTTATCGTCTTCTTTGGCCAAATAATTTTACACAACATGGCTATTGATACGTTGTTGTTCTCTTTTTTTTGGATCAAAGTTGGGATAATCTTGCAATAACAGCATTTGTAATTACTAAACTCTTTTTTTATGTTTCTCTAATGGTTAATACACCAGTATGTAAAAGCTCTCTTACTGAAATTCTGTTTTTGATTGCTAAAATATAATGGTTATTCTTATGAATAATATTGTTCTTGTTAAGTCCATTAATTTTCTAAGTCACTGTTTAACAAAAAACTGAAAAAAATGGTAAAGCACATTATTATTTCTTGATTAATGTGTCAGATTATAGTCATTTACTTGCAGGCTATGATAATGAGCTCTGCACTGATTGGCTGCCCAAATATTGTATGATGAGAGGGGAGAGGGGAGAGGAGTCACTGTGACGATCAGCAAACACACATAGGTGGAGGCTGCACAGCTGTGACATTAAAAAGGATGTAAAAAAGAAAGTGTAAGGACATTTTCTTTAAAGTGGTATAGCACATTTCTCTGTGAGCTGAGAGTTTGGTGAAAGGTGTCATGTTCTACAAAGACATGAAAAGCAAAGAAAATTGATTTTGCAGGACAATAATCTAAGGCAGGAGTCTCCAATCTCTGGGCTGTGGGCTGATACTGGGCTGATAATTGGTTCTGGGCTATAGAGAAATAGAGATGATTAATTCCATTACCCTGCTTGAATAACTGAAACCAAAGGTTTTTTTTTTTGAAGATCACCCGGATTCTCACATGTCCATCTTTGTAGCTTGACAGATCAGACTTTGCACACAGACGCTCTGTTCCTTTCTCCACTATAACCCCATTCACACCTGCAGAACCCTGTCTTTCAGTTTTAGTCATAATTAAGTCATCTAAATCGTTTTAATTTTGGTCTAGTTTTAGTTGATGAAATTTCACAACATTTTGGTCGACCAAATCTACTGTAAATTTGGTCTACTAAAATATGAATTGTAAAGTGTAAGGCGTTTTTTATGTTTCCTTGAATTTCTAAAGTCATGTTTTACACTTGGATCCCTCCACCATGAAGCTAAGGCAGTTGTGACTGGATGTCCCTCTTAACTCATCCAACCTTTCCACACAATCAAAATAGCTGTGATTCCAAAGCTGTCTCTACTTTCTACATGACGAAATAAGATCTGATTGGATTTAGTCTCTGTCAAACATTTTAGTCTAGTTTTTATTTGTTGATGAAAATGTCAGTTAATTTAGTTTTAGCTTCTGTCAATGTACACTTAGTTTTTTTTAGTTATAGTCTAGTTTTCGTCAGGGGGAAAAAAGGTTAGTGACGAAAACTATGATGAAAATAATTAGACAAAATTAACACTGTCCTGCACCTGTGCTCGACTGCAGTAATAAATGTATTTAACTCTGTTTGATTTGTGTAACTGGGGGACACTAAAGGCACAAAAAACACTCCCTGATGTGAAGAGATATAATTGAGGGTTCAGCACTCATAAAATATCCATCAGTAATCAATGAAGACATCAGATCAGTTCAGCCTGATCACTGGCAGTAGCTGGTCTAGGCTCTGAAGGAGTAGCAATTATACTATTTATCATGTCAATTGGTGACTTTCCCATTGTGTTCCTAAATTACATTGTTAAGGTTTAGAAACAAGGCCATGTTCCCTCTGAGCTTGTTTTATGGTGGTTATACTATGCGCAACATGTGAGTTTGAACCCCTACACACCAAACCACACCACAACACCAAGCTGCCCCATGACAGATAGGCCGTGACTTTATTGTCTTGTGGTTGGGGAGATCTGGAGACTGTAAGAAATTTCCTGTGTGCAATAATCTTGGTAGATAATTTCATTAGCTTGATCAAGGTAACATATTGCCAGTTCTCAAAAGAGCTTGACTTTTTCCTTAAAGCTGTTTCTGACATTTGTATTAGCTTCTTCTTTAAACCCACATTAACTTTCACTTTCCTTATTTTCCAGCTACAGGATGTTAAACCTGCATTAACAGAGACCCCACAGGCAGCAGCCAGAGCATGGAGCTGGTATCAGTGCAGTATGACTTTGAATACACAGCAAAAGATGGCCGCCTCATCGCCATCAGACCAAACGAAAACTACATCCTGCTCTCCAAGACCAATGAGCACTGGTGGCATGTCCGCAAGGACCAACACACCAGACCCTTTTACGTCCCTGCACAGTATATGAAGGAGGTTTCATCACTTTCTGCAGATCCAAGTAAGCTGGATCCACCTAACTGTGAGACTAACAGTGAACCAATGGACATGGCTATAGTAACACCAGCTAAGACTGTAGTTAAGGAGCATTCAAGAGAGAAATGCCGCTTCTCAACTTTTGGTTTCGGTGGGGATTTAACCGGTGTGAAGCTTGGTGAGACTTTTAAAGAAGGGCTTGCAGTAAGAGGCAAGAGCTTTGCTGAAAACCTGGACGATAAAAAGACAAAAAATACCTCTTCACCATGTAATACTGACATACTGCAACTGTATGCAAAACCTCATCCTGCACCAAAGGTTAAAAAACGACAAAAGCAATCAGAGAGATTACTCCAGGCTGATAAAACACAACAGTCACAGACTTTTCTGCCTCAGGACAATATGGATTTCCCTCTACCTCCTGATTCCCCTGTCTATGACACAATACCAGAGATAAGTTTTACAGATTTTGACTCTTTTCCTGACCCTCCTCCTCCTCCTCTTTTGAGTGAGACATCCATGTTGGAGCAGCAGGATGTGGGTCAAACTGCAAAAGCAATGTCTTCTATTGATGCAATTCCCATTGAGCAGGTAAGATATCACTGTTTTCAGGTGTTATTGTGTTTTTACAGCCAGCAGGGGGCGAGATTTAACCAATATAAAGCCTAAAGCTCGTGCATGCTGTGCCCACAGAGGGGTTTCATTTGTAGACATCAGGGTTCATCAGGTACAATTGTTCAAGGACCATTTTTTCACATAATTATGGGGTTCAGATTTAAAAAATAAATGAAAACGTGAATATTTGATCCAATTAAAATAGTGGTATTATAATGTATTCATGTTTTTTCACAACTATGTCATTCTTAGCCTTTGAAAGTGAGACCATTCCCTATCATAATTCTGATAGATATTGAGATTAAAATTTTGATTAACTGATTTTAAAACACATACCAAATGCTTTCTTTGAACAAAAATGCTTCTGACACTATCATTTTGAACATTATAAAACAGGCAATACGTAGAATATATCCTTGTAAAAATAAAAAATACCTCAAATAATGATAATAATAATAACGATGGTGGAAAAAGAAAAAAGTACAACCATGTTATGTGGCACAGCAATCTATTATTCGATTACTCTTATTATATTTTATTTTCATATTTGTGGAAGGCAGTAATTTTAATCTCAATAAAGTAATTGCCCAGCTCAAAGTTCTAACTATGTTTTCAATAAATGAACTAAAACAATTTAAACCTGAGTCATTCAAAATATCACCAAATAATACAGCAAAAGCAACAAAATTGCATCATCAAAATAAATATATATATTTTTCAGCACAAATCAATCAAATTTAGTTTACACACTCTTTCAGGTCATACTTTAGTTCTTTTATTTCATATCTTTTGAGTTTTTTACTTTTTAATTTATTCTTAATGAGGAACACATACATGTTTTTATTTTTTTAGTACAGCTCTTCCATAGATGAACTGCTTTTGTTGACATGAACTGTTGTCTCGTGTTAATTCTGATTTTTTTTTGACATGTTAAACATGTATAAACTGCTAAGATTGCAATCACCTTCCCTCTGCTGGGAAAAAAAAAATGTGTGAAAACTGTTTGGTAACTGATTGTTCTTAACTTTGTACATCATATGAATAGTTTTTAAGTCAACCAGGTCCTGTAATTTTGGTGTTTTTAGTTTGACAGAGAATGGATTTGTTGGTTCTCTGAAGCTGGAGTAAGTGAGAATTCCTTTAGTACTTTTCTGAAGGATAAATATTGGTTCAGTGTTTGTCTTGAATGTTTTTCACACTTCCACACAGTAACTCATGTATGGAAGTATGAAGGAGCAGTCCAAGGGCTACTTGTATGTGGGATTGTTTTCCATCTCTGGGTTTCTCTGGAATCTGCTCCATCTGCTGCTTGAATCTTGGCTAAAATGGCTGATAGGTGCATTTCTTCAAAACAGATCAAACAAAAGATCAATCCTGCAAAAATGTTTCAACCCAGATCCTTTAAGGGTTGCATTAATAGCTGTAGGGATTTAATAACAAACACAACCTTAAACCACAACAAATTTTTCCTGCACAAATTTTCAAAACTTGATCACAATCTCAGGGCCGGATGTGAAACTATGGGGGGCCCAATATGGCCCCTGGGCTGCCAGTTTATGGTCACTGGTATACTTACTTGCAGCACTGAACTGAAATGAGAGCTGGGTGATGTGGACCAAAAATATGACAATTTGATTTTGGAATTAAATAAATAAATAAATAAAAACAAATAAATTTAGAAGACAAATTCATGTGGATTGGGTGGCAATGACACAGAAATTGCTGATTAAAGACCTGTAGTGAACAAAAAAATATTGAACTAACACGTACGGTGTTTTCTGTAAATCTGAACAAATGAATCTACTTTTCATGATTATTAAATAAGCTCATTTAACCGTAATTAGCTAAAGTAAAAAGCTATTATTCAGCTACTATGGAACTACAACATGGCAGTTCCACTCAGAAGCAACTACAACATTTCAATGTATAACGTCTCATTGTGACCTCTGTGTAAGCGTTTCCTCATGATCGAATGACCTGATTTAAGTTGGTCCTCATAGCTTTGGCAATAGTGTTTTGAGTATTGATTATTAGAAGACTATCAGCAATGGTCCCCAGCTATTTTTCTTGTCCCTGTTAGCAGTTTGTTTCCTTTTAAACACACATTTATGCTTTAAAATTCAAAAGTGGACAATATCAGATTTAACATTAAAATCTGTGTGCATGTGTTCATCACACACCTTATTCCAGGCATTTGTCTGAACCCGATTTTCTAAATCTCATATTCTTTCAGGCTTGGGAAGCAGGAAGAGGAAGAACTAAATGCTAATTCACTCTGGACTCATTCCTGCACCACTCTATTGAACTTGGCCCTAAATTAATAAAGTGGAGTGAGTGTGTATGTAAATGTTCATTAATGAACATGTAAGCAAAGGCACTTCAAAAATCTATTGGCAAAAAGGTGCGGAGTTATTAGCTTTCATAAAACCAAGACCTCACAACAAATTTGACTTTGTCGAGAACTTTCACTCCATCCAAATGTTCCAGGTTTACATTTCTGATCCAGTCTTTGACCCAGTTTTGGATTCTGACTCACCAGTTGAGACCCACCCTAACAAAGGGCTATTATAAAGGTAATTTAGATTGTTATAAAGATAGTTCTTGTTGATTTTATCACTCTCTGCTGTAAAGCTCCTGTAAAACTGTGGTGCTTGAGTTCAGAGTATCTGTGCCAGCTCATTTGAATATGAATGGCCTGCCGTCCCCTCCATGCTTTCAATGGAGAAAAGAGGTGTTCCTCACTTGAACACTTCTGAAAAAAGCAGCTGATTTAAGGCCTGTCCTGTTCAGAGAAACTCAGCGGAGTCGAAGCTACTTCTGTCTGGTGTGTATTGTGTGGTGTAATGTAATCCAAAATTTGAGTTTTCGCGCTTTTTTGGAAAAACTTAGTGAGGTCTTTGGAGGCTTGTGGAGCACGAATGAGCTTCAGGACTGGGAGGTGCTCTTTAAAGGGCTTGGGAACTTGCTGTGTGGGCTACAGGCATGTGTGATGTAAGCAGGGAACAGGTTGTAAACAGGTCGTGTCGGCTCGGTGACTTCTTCTGAGGGAACTGAAAGGGTTAATCCGAGAGCTGCCCGGCCACTCCCAAACCTCCAGCTGCTACCTGCCCGGTTTCCCCAGCAGCATCGATGCATGTCCCGGGAATTAGAGACTCAACACACTGCGGCGTAACGATAAGACACTCGTGAATGTGTCCCTCATTCAGCCTGTCCTCATGTTGGATGTACTTTGAGGAGAGAAACTGCATAAACTTTGATTTCAGGTGAGTTTCACCGCCATTTTAGTGCACCTGTTGTAGACCGGTCTGTGAAGGAGAAAGTGTTTGACTTGAGTCATGTAGCCTTATGGCTGCAGCCTCTCCCAGTTTACCCAGATTTAGAAGATATTTTTTGGCATTGTAACAAGTACAGTGACATTAAAGGGCCATCCAATCAGTGCATCAGTCATATAAATACTATAAAGAGCATATAAAAACAAAACAGAGCATATGAAGTAAAAAAACAGTGGTTGTATGTGCATCTATAGGGCTGTGCGGTATGGACAAAAAATCTTCTATCAGTATCTTTGTAATAACACTTTAAATATCTGTATATTGTTTTAATGTTGAACAATGAGACAAATCAAATTATACTAAAACATGTTTAATGCGAGTTCAACAAAAATATCATATTGGGCTTTTTTTTAATCTGTTGAGTATCAGACAAACTTTTGCACACAATTTTAATATGTACAAAACAGTGGCAGCTTTAATATATATTGAGGTTCTCAAACTTTGGAAAGTAAAAAACATGCAATATATTATCAACTCAGCATCTATATTAGCAGATAAAAGCCAAAAAAGCTGATTATCAGTATGATTTGATCATTTGATATTTAAAGCCAATATTCAGCCATACACATAGGCCATAATATCTACAAAATAGAAGTACTCCGACAGCACAACCCTCCACCATGGTCATTTCAGTCACTGTCAGGCAAGTTATTGATAAAAATGTGGACAACTGCCTATCTTGCACTGTTAACAAATCCTCCAAATTTCAATCGGCACCAAAGTGAAATCACTTCATCCTTGTGCCATGAATAACATTACCTGAAAATGTCATCAAAATTTGTTGTGGACTTATTACCTCCACCAAGGAGGTTATGTTTTTGCCGGCGTTTATCTGTCTGTCTGTCTGTCTGTCTGTCTGTTTGTTTGTGTTCAAAATAACTTGAAAAGTTGTGAATGGATTTGGATGAAATTTTCAGGAATTGTCGGGAATGAGATATGGAAGAACTGAGTAGATTTTGGGACTGATCTGAATCACCATTCGGACCATTTTCGCCAAAGTGGACCGAAGCTGCTTGGCGGAGGTCTGCGCTCTCTGAGTGCTTTTCTATTAAGGTTATTTGCAAAAATGTCAAAAACTGCCCTATCTTGCAATGTTAACAAATCCAAACCCCAAAGATTTGGATCACCACCAAAATCTAATAGCTTCATCCTCCTGCCATGACCGACATTCCATGGAAATTTAATCAAAATTCGTCGACGATTTTATGAGATAACTTGCAAATAGACAAATGCCAGCAAAAACATAACCTCCTTGGTGGAGATAAAAAGAAAGAAAAAGTTGGCACACAGTTTGAATGTACAAACAAATGGCAACATAAATGTACATTGAGGTTGTAAGATTTTGGAAAGAAAGAAACTATCACAGGTCATAATAAGGGATGTATGAAAATATTGGCACAGTATCTGTATCAGCTTATAGTAGCCTAAAATTTTGATAATTAGTGTCGGCATATTTGATCATTTCTGCAGATTTTTACAGTCAGTACATAAGTGATACATAGAGGCCATAATATCTGCAAAATAGAAGAAAAATGACAGCACAAGCCTCCACCAAAGCCTCTCCTTGTCGAGCATGTTATTGTCAAAATGTGGAAAACTGATCTGTCTTGCAATGGTAACAAATCCCTGAAAAAATCCTGGATCCACATCCAAATTCAAATTAGCACTAAAATCTAATCACTTCAAGGCGTGTTTGATATTATCTTCTCAATATTGTATCAGCAGGTATTAGCCTAAAAAGCTGATTATCAGTGTCGGCTGATATGAACATTGCTGCTTACGTTTACAGAGGCTGTCTAAAATTTGCCATCTGAATAGACCTATCCGTGTGATGTCCTGCCATTGTTTTTTGTAAGTTTAAGCCTATTGACTAAGGTGATATGAATGCAGGATTATTGACAGTGTAGTGCAACCAACCTGTCTCCAAGGAGTTGCCTGGCCAACCAATTGTAGCAGACTGGGGTGGCCCATGTGAGGGAGGGGACCACAATGGGGCAGGAGGTCTAACAGAGGGTCCTCAACAGACTGAGAATACAGCTGGATCAGGGGTGGTCAGTCTGTGAAAACTTTAAGGTTTTAAGAACACTTGCAATTATGGATATACTCTAGATCATTAGCCTGAGTTAAGGTGAAATCATGGCTTCTTAATTAAGGTCATTTCTGTTTTGGATGAAAAACTTCAAAAAGACAATCCTAATTGACGTAAGCATGTTACTGCGAGTATTTACTGTATCTTTTTACTGAGCATGAGGCATGGCATCTTTTTTTCTAAATTAACAACATTGCTACACGCTATACCTCTATGTATCTGGAAACCAAGTTAAAAAAAAACATTTTCTTAAGACATTGTCCAGGCCAAGTGCATCCTAACCCTGTAGTAACAGAATATTTTTTGGCTCTCATGGTTTGTGTACATTTAGCACTTGTAAATCACACATTCCTGCATTTCAAACTCAACGTGTTAAAACATTTGTAGCATAAATGAGCCCCCCCACTCTTGTAACAGCACTGTGGACGTGCCAGGACCCCTCAAGTGCACTAATTCTCACCCTACAATGGAGGGCCATCTCCATGGCGATGAGAGGGGGTCTGGCCCGACTCCCAGCAGCAGAGCTTTGGATCTGTTAGTGCCAGTGCTGCCATGCAGTTGGCGTGTGTGTGCATATGTAATGCGGAGAACTTACAATTAGCCTAATGTAGGTCAGTTAAAATCAGAGTGTGATGAAGATTATTCTGTGGTCTCTGAAGGGCTGATAACTTTGATAAGTGGATGACTGATCCAGCAGGGATTGTGATTAGAGAGGTTAGGAACCTAATAACTTGAACAAAGTTGTGGTTTAGGACAAAGTGAAGACTGTTGAGTGCACCCCCTGAAGGCCACATCATGTAAAGCTGATTTTAGGTCCCTGGTGCTTGCTGGTTGTTAAGGTGAAAAGAGTGACTGTGTTAAATGGGGAATTTTAGCCAAATAAGTGCGTAGTTGTCATACTTACAACAGATGTTTAAGGTGGAAAGTTTAATGACCAGTTTCTTTGATCAGGTCTTCATTAAAACTCTATCTGATTTGTATTTCTGACTTCTCAATTAAAAGGACATTAAACTTGTTACACATGTGTTTTAGATGATGAAAACAACAGACACATCTGCTGAAGTCATCTGTTAACACAGTCACTTATTAAACCATAAAACCAAGATACTTTCGACTGCAGGGAGGAAATATTGTTTAAACAGACTGCAATGTTTATGAGATCTGACCTCTAATGATCTCTTGCCAAGAAACATCTGATGATGACATAGATTATAGATGTTTATTTTGATAATTTTACTCTCAGCATTACTGTTATAGAGTGGTGCAGGAATGAGTCCAAGAACGCAGGAGTGAGTTCAGCACTTCCTGGTTCCCAATCCCACAGAGTTAATAGGATTTAGAATATCGGTTTGGATACAGGCATCCATGACGAGTGGGTACAAGCACTAACGCAAGAGCAAACTGCAAGTATCTCTGGCCTAAGAGTGTCTTATTAAAGGCAGAGGGTCTGAAACCTTTAGAAAAGCACTCGGAGAGTGCAGGCCGAGTCTCCACTCATATCTGTCCATGTGGAGAAGTCCTCCACTGGCATTGCAAGGGAAGCTGGGTAATGTAGTGACATAGCCTTGAAAAACGTTGATGTGAATAAACTACAATTCCCATAATGCAGCAGCTGAAGAGAGATGAATGGGATTTGCCATTATAAACTTAAATGTTTTTTGTGACATCAATCTGGATCGGATCTAGATGAAATTGACCATGATGATAGAGTTGTATTTTATATATTATCGTGTAAATTTTAAAGTGAATCCATCAAGGGATGTCAGAGATATGATTTTTTAAAATATGGCCCAATGTTAAGTTATGGGATTTTTTGCATATTTTGGGAATTTTTTTGCATCCAGACAAATATGCAGATCACCTCCAAAATGTAATGGGTTCTTCCTTGGACCAAACCACAACTCTGGTAAAACTTCTATGTAAATCCATCCAGTAGTTTTTGAGTAATCTTGCTAACAGACAAACAGACAAACAAACACACAGACAGACCCTGGCAAAAACATAACCTCCTTGGCAGAGGTAAAAATAAATGACAAAGTCCTGAATGAATATTGATTTTATTCTTAGTTTAGATAAGTGTAACAAAAGGGTCATGGTGCTATTGATCTAAAGCAACTTTAAAAAGGGTGACCACATGCTTTGTCCTCTTAAGAACATCGCAGCCCCACTACTTTGACATTTTTACCAGTAAACCCAAAATAGACACTTCAGCTTCATTGAGAGCACTGTACTTACAGCAGCACATTCATTCCAGCTGCTCTGTGAAACAGACTAAATCAAATACCAAAAAACTGCTCCGACAGGTCGTGTGAGTGTCTCAACATACCTCTGTGTGCATGCTGTCCTGACAGAGCACACGAGAACATGGAGTGTAAATAAGAACAGGTGCATACAGCTGCACACACATCTGCTCAGCCACAGGCTTTTATCTTTAGTATTTAGTTTTCATTAATAAAAAGTTCAAGTGAGGATGCATTTTGCATTTTAACCAGAGTTTTGCAAAATGTTATTTTGTTTTGTTGTCTTTACAGCATTGTACAAGCGTGTGAACAAGTGTGAACTGTTTGTTCTGGACAACCTCAGACGGGCGGTGACTGGGGAGAGGTTGTGCTTTCATATCTCACTGTTTAATTTGAGTCACAGAGAAATGCACTGAAGTTAAGAAAGGATTCTTAAAGATCATTCAACAGCAGGAAAAGATAAAAATACATTTGATTTTAACCTGTAGAGCAGGGCTCCATTATTTAGTGGATTTTTTTTTCTTGTTGTGGTTCCGATATCACATCAGGCTGTTGCAATAGCAGTATGGGTGATAACTGTCTTTTAAACAAATGCAACAGTTATATGGAGCTGAAAATAGGTAAACAGTATGTTAAAACTGTGTGACTATTTGCTCCATTATGGGGGGCGGGGGGGGGCAGCTCAACTGTCCAGCCACAGTGATGGGCAAATACACAGCAGTGCAGCAGAGGGATTTCTCTGACACAAACAGCACAGCGATGCAGGCACACACACAGGACAGGGCACTGTTAAAGGCAGTGCTGTGTGTGTTTCTAAGGCATTCTCTCCTCTGTAGGTTTGATGTCTTTGAATGAAAGCAGTAAGTCAATGTGTTTGCTCTGCAGTGTATCGCTGTCCGTCTTTAAGGTTTGACACGGAGTATGTGCTGTAAATGCAGATCAGCTTGATCCAGGGATGTAGCTAATAAGTCTGTGAGCGCAATATTTTTCGCAATACTTGGGTGATGCGACTATATATCATGATACTATGAACAGGGAAGTACATCATGATTTTTTTCTCTAAAGTCTTTCTTGAGGGGTGATGCTTTGGCAGAGTGGGTAGCAACTTATTCACATACTATACATGAAAGCTCTTGCCTCATGCGGGCAGCTTAGTTTTGATTGTTCACCATTGTTCTGTGTGTGATTTGTATGAAATTCTGTGAGATTTAAATTCTGTTTGGACTTTTTATTTTGTCTCTAAGGCCATGCTACTTTTAATTCATCTGTTTGGCATCAGTACAGCATAGATATTCTGATACCTCAGGTTTTCCTGAAAATGAAGTACTGAGGATTATGTAAGACTGGGATGATCTACTGTGTGCATCGTTACTAAAATAAATCCAAGAGGGCTATAGGTAGCAGAAAATGGCTTGGAGTTGCAAGGGTTAATACTTAACTCGTAAATGATTTTGTGTTGATGTAGAGACAGCAAATAATCAATTTAATCTTGTGAGTCTGCTCTCTGCAGTATCAGTTTTGTTTCTGAGGAGGAAAAAAATAACTTCAGGAGGATGAGGGCTTTAAATGTATTTATTTTGGTTTACAATGAAAGGAGATTTTGCTAAAATTGATTTCAAAAGCCATTTATAATTAACAAAAGGAGTTCATATCTATTGGACTGCTTGTTTTCTTTGATTTTAAAATAGTTGCCTTGTGAAGTAATATTAACAATCAAGGGTTCTCCCTACTGTGTTGCATCGTGATGCATCATTATATCAAATTTAACTCAATCGTTAACTTAAAGGTACCATGTTCTCGTGTGTCTGACCATTAACATCATGTCTTGGGTGTCTCTTGAGCAAGGATTTGATTTAAGTTGATTAGAAAATAAAATATTTCATCTGTGGAGGATCAGGTGCAGCTCTTTTCCCCTCCCCTATGGGAATGCTCTGATCTGAGGGGGCGGGAGGCTACGGGAGGCTATGATAATGAGCTTTGCACTGATTGGCTGCCAAAATGATGCCTGATGAGAGTGGAGGAGGGGTTACAGGCTGCAGAGTGAACTTTCAAAACAGGCATTGTGTCCGGCTGTGACAGGCAGAAAACACACATGAAGGTTAAAGTTGTATAGCTGTAGCATCATAAACTGAGTGCTTTAAAGGGCATTTTGTTTAAAGAGGCTTAGAGCATTTCCCTGTGAATTGAGAGTTTAGTAAAAGGAGTCATGTTCCTCTGCTCCCTAAGCCCCTTCAGCAACATTAAAAGCAATGAAAATTGTTTTTGCAGAATTTGGGACCTTGAATAATCATTATCATATTGAATCATGATGCTAGTGATGATGCATAGCCCCAGCTTGTGGTATCATAATATATTGTGATATATTCCATCAAAACCCTTATATTGCTATGTATATCTTATTACAAAATTCTCACCAAGTTCTTGAATGACTTCCTTTTAAGTTAAAGTAAGTGGTTTGATCAAAACTGAGCTCTATTTTTAACTTTTTGGGTGTGTATTGTAGCACTTACATAGATGGCAGTTGGATATTTTTTGTCCATATCGTTAAATGAACAAAATACCACCTGAATAAGCAGACATTTAATCGTGCAAGCTCTGAAATTTAACTTTGGACTGAATTGTTTTGCAGAAAATACTGACTTCAGGCCTCATAGCTTTATTTTCTTGTGTCTCAGTGCTTGTGAGGTACAAACAGGAGCTTGGGTAAGTCGAGACTAAATTCCTAGAATATGCTCAAAGACAGTATGTGCTCACATGCAGCCTGCTTATCTATAGAAAGCAGAAAATCCACATCTTGTATCTCATCAAGACGGTCTAATCAACAGAGTAATTTAACGATAATCTAAAGAAAACTTTAGCATGTTTTTGTAAAGAGCTGAGTTAGTCATCCACACAGGAAAGTCTTTTGCATGGCTTCTATTTATAAAGTTATAATGATGTACTTGATTATTTAATTGTTGTTTTGCAGCAGTTATTATCGTAGAGCAGGGGTGTACGTCACTGCTAGAGCCATAATTGTGGGCAGACTGTTTTCATTCCACATGCATGTTGACTTTCGTTCATACACCTGCAGTTGAATGTGAAACTTTGTGAAAGACTGTGGTTTCCATTGGCAATTTCCTCCCGGAGCATTTCACTGACTGGTACAAAAATATTCTCCTTCCTCCCACTCAGAAAACTCTCCCCCTCCAGTTTAAATGGGAGGAATCTGTCATGAATGAGTAATATGAGCAGCTTTATGTGTTGGCATGCAGACCTGGCCTAAAATGAAAAGATAAGGATGTAATGAGCTGATGGATTCAAAATTTGGCACTTCTCGAGTTGACCCTGGAAGCAGGACCGAGAGGAGTGTGATGTAAGAGGGGGGCAGAGCCTGATGGATTCAATGGCTCAACTGTGTGCTTTTGTGGCGTGATTTGGGCCTCAATTTGGTTCCCCTTTGTTTGATTGGATGAGTCCTAATGTGGTTAAGTAATCAGGCAGAATGCTGCTTCATGCATTTCTGAGGGCAGAGGGCTGTCTGTGCTCTGCTGCTACAGGATTTCCCATCAGAATAGTCCTGGAGGAAATGATTTGAGGTTGAAATGCTGTTTGATACAAGTATCTTTATGAATATTTTTAGAAAAATTACATTAAAATTAGGGATGTACCTTTACCAGAAAATCAACTGACAACATGTTAAGCAGGACAAACTCAAATGTCACCCACAGCTAGCCTCAGAGCTAATTTAGGATCAACCCTTTGCCGACTAAACCTCTATAAAACAACCACACAAACTGGCCTGCCTGTCTTCTGCACACTGGCTAACACTGTCACATGTAGGAGGAAGTGTTGATCAAACCATTGTCCCTAAAAACAGACTTCCCTTTTCAAGCAATTCCTGCCTTTTTAAAAACCCAATGTCTCATTGAAATTGTCTTTAAAATTGTTCACATTACTGTGGGAAACTATTGCTTCCCTTTTCCTTTGTTATGACTTTAGTACAGTAACCAGCTATTCTACTGACATCCCATTTAAAGGTAGACTTCTAACTAAGTAGCATCATACATAGATTTACAGCTCTTTGATTTATCCAGCCACAAATATTTCTTGGGTTTTTAATGCTTCATTTACTTGTTTTTTATTTATTTAATTCAACCAATCAATCTTTATTTTTATAGCACCAATTTATAGATTCACTTTACAATAGAGCATGCTGAAGACAAACTCTTCAATTTATAGATACACATATATGCATAGATACATATATACATATATAAAATACATAAATAACCAAAACCCAACATGGATCCATCATGGCTGCAAGACAAAGCCTCTGTTTAGCTGTAGGAATTTTTGAATCTGAATCCAAGTCTCATGATGAAAGCCATCCACATTATGCACATAAAGTGTGACTAACTACCGCATGGTGCTTTTATGCCAGAGTGAGGTCTACATTTCCAGAGAGTGAAAGTACAATGGTGGCTCACTTGGCGTCTGAGCTTAAACCAACCAAATTTTAGCAGTTTATTGTTAAGTCAGAGAGAACACTTGTGCAAAAGTTGACAGATAAATTCTTGACATATGAAGTTCACAAGTAAGACATGATCATGAGGTCCAAGGACTTATGACCCTTCAAATTCTCATCAGTTTGTCCTTGAGCCGAAGTGGGTAATAACCCTTGATGAATGACCTTAAAAATCTAATCATCCTTTTGAGTGAGAGAAAAATGTGCAAAGTTAATAGAAATGTATAAAGGTTTCTTAGGATGCTGGATTCACAAGCAAAGGATGACTAGAAAACTCCATGACCTTTGACCCATCGCCTTTAAATTCTGGTCAATTTATTTTGGATGGTTGTTCTTAGTTGATGAAAATTCCTCAAAGCCCTCTTGTGATATCACATTCACAGAATTTCTTTCTTGAACAATGGGTTAACAATACAGCTACAGTTACAAGGTAAACTTAAGGTGAACATGGACATTTCCTTTGGTGATGCCGTTATGGAGTACAGCAACCCTTCCAGTTCAGGATAAAGGTTGATCTATTGGTAAGAACATGTAAAGTCATGTCTGTAAAGCTTCAGTAAACATTAGAGCACAGCACTGGAAATCTGAATCTTCAGTCACTTTTTGAAAGGGATGTGGTCAGGCACAGCTGATGAGGATTTACACTAAAACAGCCTTTTCTTAGCTGGACTGAAACAGATCAAATTTTCACACGTATATAGACTTTTTCTTTAAAAACAGTAATTCACGAGTCCATATTCTTCTTTTTTGAGTGTTATATTACCCAAAGTGCATTTAAAATGTCTCCTCCACGTCAACAAGACAAAAGTCTGTGGCATTAAGACCTCTCCCTCTTTCTCTCTATGCAGCGCCAGCACCTGCCTAAAGCTTCTTGTTCCCCCGGCCCCCCTGTGTAGGCCTACTAGTGTGGCGTCCTACCCGTGTTTCATCGTCAGTTTAAGACCATTGGGCCGCTGTTGCAGGCCAATAGAGTGGTGCAGGCATAACTCATTTTTGTTGGCCAAACAGAAAGTTAGCACTGCGCTGGTTCTCTGGACAAAAGTCTATTAGTCTTTTCACTGACTTTTTTCATTGTTGATAAAAAGGTCTATGGCAAACAAAAATGTATGAAACTTTCATGTTTGTTCAAAATGATAATCTTCATGAACAAACTTTCATGATTTTTTTAAGCTTAAAAGTGATCTGTGAGAGTAAAAAAAAAAGCTATTATCAAGCTATTATGTAACTACAACATGGTGGAGCTTAAAGCTGCTACTATTCTTCCAGTGTATAAAGTCATGTTGTAATTCCTTGTTTCAGAATTCCTTCGTGATCAAATGACCTGATCAAGTTGATGCCCATGGCTGTGGCTATATTGTATATATTATTTTTTATTAAAAACAATCAGAAATGATTGCATTGGGGTCCCCAGTCATTTTTGTAGTCCTTTTTAGCAGTTCGTTAGCCATCACTTTAAAAAAAAAACAAATTTGCATCTCAAAATAAAAAATCGGAGCAATGTCTTGTTGATGCACACCTCACAGTGCAACCTGGACATATCAGCGATCGACCTGAAAACTAGAAGGTTTTTTGAACATAAATGATTGTGAACTTACCCCAGCAGTCATCAAAAAATATCATACGAAATGATTTAAGGTGAAGTATGAGCTCTTTAAGGTGGAGGGGGCATCTTGTTGTGCTGCAAAAACACGGATGATCATGACAAAAAACCTGGCAGGACTCTTCAACCAGAGATTACATTTCAATTTTGGTTGCTTATCCAGTAATCTCATGAAATTGATACCTTATTACAGGGAAACTGACTTTATTTTAACAAACGCAACAAGCTGAATTAAGTCCAGATCAGAACTTGACAAACTAACCTTACTTTACTGATAATCATATAAAAATGAGAAGAATAAAAGTCCCTCGAGCTTCTATACATTGAAGACTGGTACTATTTTTCTTTAGACAGAACCTTCAGTGACCCACTTTTAGGCCCTGACCAACCACTGACTTAAAGCACCTGGTATGGGAAAAAATTTATACCATCTGCAGTTATGCAACATCTTTATTTTTGTTTATCTCTAAAGTTAGAGGTGCTGCATTTTCAAAAAGGCTATGTTTCCGTTAAGGCACTTCCCTTTTTTGTACCTTATAGGCACACAAGCAGGAAGTAGGTTTGAGAGTCGTGCAAAGTTTTAGGTTGCACCCTCTTCTCTCTCTTGTCATGGTTTCTTTCTGCTTTTTGCTCACTCAGACAGTTACACTCTACCCTCCTATCCTGCACACAGGAATCCATGCATATGACTGCACCCAAACAGACCCGCACACACATCTCACCCACTCCCCTCTTTGTCCCTTCCTGCTGCTATTGTAACAGAGCTCACAGTTCTCCTTTCTGTCTGTGCTCAAACTGTCACAGCTGCTGCACAGGAGGATGTGTGTGTGAGGGACTCTCTATGAACCTGCATTCAGCGCCTCAACACAAGCCAGTATACCCATCTGTAGATGCTTTGGTCTGCTCTTGTTTCATCTTTTTGGATATATGGGTCTTCTAAATAGGACAGTAAAAGCATGATGGACATGTACTCCAGGGTTTGGTCCAGTCATCAGGCCAAGAAGGGCTTGACTCTGCCGGTTGTTCCTCAGGTAGGTCATTGAAACATCCAGCATAGCTGCATCATTAGAGTTAATATTTCATGGTTAGCACACTTGATAATATTAGCATATCTTAATATGTTTTTATAACTAAGCAGCTTCCTGCTTGACATGCTCTGCTCATGCTCCGTTTCCTGAACTGAGTAAAGTTCAAAATAGAGATGTGTGTTTGTTGTGGTGTTTTAGTTTCAGGCATTTGATGTTCAGGAGATGCTGAGGATTTGTTATTGCCCCAGCTTCAGTCTAAAACATGTAAGAAATTACAGGAGGAGGAGGAAAAAGTTGGTTCTAATAGGTTTTACAATTCTTGTTTTGACGTGGCGTGGATTTGGCGACCAATCTGTCACAGAGTGAATGAGCTGTTTTCAGGATGACCATAGATGATTTGTTGACTTTCTCTGTATATCAAAGATGAAATATACATAGTTTTAACATGCATTACTCATAAATATAAGTTTTAAAACTATGTACAATCTGCCGAAAACAATAACGCTTTTAGGAGAGCTGAGCTCGTGACCTCAAAAAAATGTCCTGGTACGTCAATAGCGGGTCAAAGTGAAATTCATTGTAACTAATTTGTATAACACGGGTTGTGCCAGATAAAAAATTCAGGTTCATTAACAGGGTCACATGACAAATCTGGGAGGTAATGTTGTAAAGACAATACAACATTTATTGCCTAATGTCTCTTCTTTTAACAGTGAGGGGTTAATGATCATAGTGTGTTCTGATGCCATAACAAACAGATAGGGCACATCATAAAGCTTTAAAAAAGTACTGGTGTTTATCTGAAGACTTCATAAAATGTGGACGTAGGGTCAGAAATATCACATGTGGTTTCTTAAGGGCCAATCTGTGGTCATCATGCATTAATTGTTGCCTCATACACACTTTAAGTCAATCTGGTAGCAAGTAAAGGGGAAAGCAAAAGTTGTGCAAAATAACGCATAACCTCAAGCCATGCTCTAAACAAAGCCTGAGCTATAACAAAAAAACGGAACATTACCCTACGGTAGGAGTGTGCAATACGATGATATTATGTCATGAAGAACAAGAATGTATCAGCAATCTGCCAAAGCAGAGAGATTGTAGGTTTGTCTACAGGATATGAACATTGAATAAGAATATTTATGATAATCACAGAAATAGGTTTAAATATACCTAAAAGAACACACATCTATCATAGACCTTCAGTTGTGCCAAGAATGCCCAAATTTGATCAGTAAAAATGCTTTTGCATCCATAAAGCAGGTATGTCCATGTTTTTTTGTGATAGGCTGCCACACACCAACTGAAGAAGAGTGAAAATGATAAATAAAGAGCTTTTTATTTGTATTGTAAGTGCAGTTTGGTGCATTTAAAATAGTATTTATGGGATAAAGTTTGGTTCAGGTTTGTAATTTGCAAATAAGTGATAACTATGAGACCGAAAAGAATAGTGATAAAATTTGATATCATGATACCGCCTTAAAACAATTGGAATGCAATATTTTCCATATTTCCCACCCCTACCAGACAGTGTAGACCACAGGTGTCAAACTGATCCAGTAAAGCGCCACTGTGGCTGCAGGTTTTCATTCCAACCAAGCAAGAACACAGGTGATGCAAATTATTCAATCAACTGGATTGTCTTTACACAGTTGATTTGTTGGATCAGCTGTGTTCTTGCTTGGTTGGAATGAAAACCTGCAGCCACAGTGGCCCTTTACTGGATCAGTCTGACACCCAACAAAATACATGCTATTCAAACAACATTTATTTCTTTACAAGTTGAACTTGTCAGATAAAGATGCTTTCATACTTTTTCAGTACCATGTTTTTAAGATAATAGAATGCCATATAAAATCCACTCTATGGAACTGAAAATATTGAATACTAGAAATTGGGGCTATTCTTATGGAGACGAGTTGAGGTGTAACCACGAAAGTTTTTTATTGTATGGGCTTTTCATTCCTACGGATCCAGTGTTTTGGGAGCCTGAAAATGCACAATTTTCTAAACAGGTCACAGAGTGAATAAATCTCCAGATGCTGCCCTTGTGTTTCCATGTGTACAGTAGAGATGTGACATTCACGAACGATTCGAGTCTTTTGAACAGCTCTTTTAAGTGAACAATGAGAACCGGTTTGCAGTTATGAGTGAGCCGTTCTCTACCCTGACAACAGCAGAAACAATGGCTGAACAAAAAGTTGTGTTTCGTGCTGCAGAAGTTACTGAGGTTGTTATGGCTTTGACGGCAAAACCTTCTGCTCCTCTACTAGCAATGCGGGCAACAATTAGGCACGGAGAACAGCATTTGCCAGTGTTTGTTTACATTTCCCACGTTGTATGCACACGCTCCATGTCTTCCTCTCTGGTTTTGAATGTTTGCAGCAGCGTTACAGTGCTGCTCACAGGCCTGGCAGTTATGCTACAGCGTTTTCAGTATTTTCATGTGACACATTTCTTAAAATGATGCAGAGAACATTTTAAAAATGAAAGCATTTTCATCTCTGTGTGGACAGGGCTTTAGATTTCTGAACACAAGGCTGCAAAGATGAATGACGGAGGGAGATCGACTGAGTGTACGTGTTTGTAGAGCTGCAGTGAGCCTGTCATATGACTGGATTCAGAGGGCAGAGCAGAGGCATGCTTCTCAGGATCACTCAAAGAGGCAAGCTAGTGAGACATGACAAGTCCAACCCTGAAAGTAGCTTTAGTTAAGAGAGCTCTTGTCAGAGCTGAAAGCGGTGATGTTGTGTTGAATGAGGTTTTTTGAGCGTTAGGGTAATGTCTCCCATAAAAAAAACACAGTGGCCACACTGATGTTTAATGTGTTGCAAATCAATATAAGACGTCCCCATCACAGGCAAAACATGAGCACCTATCGTTCACTAACAGATGGTGAACTTTCTCTCCCCTCAGGCATTGGCTACCTACTGTCTTAGCTTTTGCATTGTTTAACACCAGTCACATACATTTTTATGACAGCTGCAGTTCAGCTGCACCACGTGCTCTTTTGTTCATAATTTTGGTCTTTTATAATTTAAGTTCATTTGGTGTCTCCCCTGGTGAAACCAACATAATACTGAAACTACTGTCCCAATGTTTTGAACTGCACTGTGGTTACTAGTAGAACATTTTATTACCCAAGCACTAATAAAAGAAGGCGTAAGTTTACAAAATGAGGAAACCTTGAAGAATTTACTGCAGATTTGTTGTCATTTAGAAAGATACTGTTCCTGAACCTACATTTCTTGTGCTGCAGATTTTCAATGAAAAAAAATGAAATTTTCTAGAACTGTTCATTATTTGATAATATTTTTTGCTGTTGTATCAAAAATCAAATTTCTATACTGATAGTGAATCAAAGTTTTCAATTCTGGCATCATGACAACCTTAGTACAAGATAGTAAAATATGTTTCCTCTTATTGTCACAGTGGGTATTTTACATGGGTTTTTATGAATTTGTGAGGCTTTTGCAGCCAGATTGAGGTGTATAATTGAGGGATAGCAGTTCTTTGCACTTTTAACTTCATCTGCTTTTAAGGGCTCTGCTATATCGTTCGGTCCAGACTTTCAGACTTTTCAGTTTGACCCAGACCAAAATGGCATGTGTGAACACCTCCCCCTGACCATGGTCCAGACCAAACAGCCGAACTATAGTCCAACCTGAAGTAGTGGACCAAACTGTGTCATGGTTTGGTTCATGCCCAGTGTGAAAGCATTATTTTGTAAGGTCCTGACCTTTGTACCAATGACAGGAAGTTCCCACCAGCTGAACCAGAAAAAGGATATGCACTGTTACTTTTTCCAAAATAAAAGGAGACTAAATGTTTGAATGAATTTGGTCCGACCACTCAAAAAAAGCTTAACTCAGGAAGACTCACAAGAATGCAGAGACTCTGTGGTACAGTGACCTAATGAAGAACAAGGCTCAAACAGACACGATGAATTTGTGGCTGACCAAGTCCCTGCTCGGACTCAAAGCGCTATGGCTTTCACATTGTGGTCACATCCCACACTTGTGCTTTTGCTTTTGCATGAGCAGGCTAACTGTACAGCTCTGCCTGTGTTTGAACACAGAATGGAGCACTTACACTACTCAAATGAACTGGACTTGAGGTTGCACTTATTCAAGGCCACCCATGGGGGGTGCTTTCTGGGGCCCAGCCTCACAGGGGAGCAAAACAATGGTCCATATTCATTTCCAGCAGTCATGACAAAATTGTATTTTTAACACAAATACTCACATTTTCTATCCAAGATAATATATATATATATATATATATATATATATATATATATATATATATATATATATATATATATATATAATAATCTCATAAAGTTACAAGAATAAAGTCATAACGTTAGGAGAAAAAAATTGAAAATTACGAGAATAAAGTTGAATTTTTTTTAATTCATTTATTTATCCTCTGTCGTACTTAGTTGACCTTTCAGGGGCCAAGCTGTTCCTTTGTGTGGCTCTGCACTTAGAAAACACAACATCCAAAGTTTGTATCTTCAAAAAAACACCCAGATTAAATAATGATGACTAGGGTGTGTGGACCTGAGCGTCATGTTGAGGCATGTCCAGAGATAGTGTTGTGGGGCTTCACAGTGAATAAACCCCTGGGTTACTGAATAGAGCAAGCACGTGATTTCCAGTGTAACTGAAGTAAAAGTACTTAACCTAATGTCACATATTTTGTGTTGTAGTAATTATCGTAGCTCTTTCTATATATATAACATTTCATCCTTGTATTCATTAAGCATCTTTTGGTTTCTGTTTTTCTGTCATTGCACAGTGGAAAGGGATGTTCCAGTGCAACTATTTCAGGGATCAATGATGCAGCTCTTTCATTTCCTCTGTCTGTCTCTGCTATTTGGGATCAATGTTTCAGGGTCACTTGTCTGGCCCGGCTCATTGATTGCTTCATGATTGCAGTGGAATCAGAAATGAGCAGTCAGCACAGAAGTGGCCGTTAATAGAAAGGGTTAGTTTTGTTTTGAAAAAGCTGAAAATGAATCAAAATCAGAATTGGCATTAATTGCCAATTGGTGCAAAAGACAGTCAACATATAGTGAGAATATAAATACAAATATCAAGAGGAATAAAATAAAAATACAGTCGAAAATAGTGCAAATTGGAATCAGGCTAATATAAAAGAGGAAATAAATAAATAGAATATATACAATAAGCACAAAAAACCCAACACAAAGTTATATACAGAAGATGCAGTGAATGAGCAGATGTTCAGTGATAGATATTAAAGTGCAATATAAATGCAAAATAACAGTGTCATATATATAAGTATAAAAATCAATATTTATGATGAGCAGTGGGATAAAAATCTGAATGAACTTTATCACTTCATTTTGGTTCGGTAGAGACTCGGCACGAAATATCAGTATCTACATCAATATGTTTTTCCATGGCGTGTGCTGCTGACCTCTTGGCCAGGTCACCCTTGTGAAAATAGATCTTGATCTCAATGGGTTTTTTATCTGGTTAAAGAAAGGTTAAATAAATAAATGATCATCGGTAATCTGCGATTATGCATTTAAAAATATTAGCATATCGGATAAATCCAATATCGTGCATCCCTTGAATTTATTCAAAATATATCAGGCTTGGTTTTATTGTGCCTAAGAAAGGGAAGCAAATTCATAAACCTGAATGCTAAAGAAATTGTGAAAACACAATCGTCTGAAGGACCTTTATAGTTGTGTCTCTGACCGTTTGTCTTATCAAAAATTTTTTCATGAAATGAGTACCAAATACATTTTATACTAAGTAGATTAGAAATATCCTAAGTTTCAATTACCATGTTATTTACACAATTTACAAATCCTCTCAAGAAAAGGAGTCTGAATATAGATCATTAAATACTAAAAGATACTATTAAGATTTTTAACCTGTCTTTATTGGTTTACTGAAGATATGTTCAGGTGAAAAATCCCACTCAACAGGACAGTTCTCTGTATTAAACCTGTTCTCACCCTTGAAATATGAACCTTCTTTCTTTTACACCTCTTGTTTGATAAGGATTCTGAGCAAACTGAGAGAGTAGACTTTCATAATAATAGTAATAGCCTGCTATTGGTAAACTGGGCATCGTAACAGGGAAGAAAAATGCATGTAAGTTTAAACGTGACATGGCTGTTGGCGACCTACGAGCTGGTCTCAGTACTTCAGAAACTGCTGATCTACTGTGATTTTCTCACACAGCCATCTCAGGGGTTCACAGGGTGGTCTGAAAAAGAGACAATATACAATAAGCATCAGTTAGGTCAAAATGCCATGTTGGTGACAGTGGTCAGAGGAGAGCGGCCAGAGTGGTTTGAGATGATAAAAGGCAACGCAGATAATTACTTGTCACAACAAAGGAATGAAGAAGACCTTTTCTGAAGGCACATGTTGAACAGATGGGTTACAGTAGCAAGACGACCGCACTGGGTGCCTCTCCTGTCAGCTGGAACCGAAATTGGAAAATAGAAGATTGGAAAAATGTTGACTAGTCCGATGAGTCTCACATTTGGACTGCGGCGTTCAGATGGTACAGTCAGAATTTGGCTTAAACAACATGAAAGCCTAATCCATCCTGCATTGTACCAACGTTCAGTCTGATGGTGCTGGTGAAATGGTTAAGGGGAAGTTCTTGGCACACTGTGGACCCCTTTGAACCATTTGAGCAATGCTGAAGTGCCACAGCCTCCCTGAGTATTGCTGCTGACCATGTCCATCACTTTATGACCACAGTGTAACCATCTTCTGATAGCTACTTCCCGCAGGAGCATCCTTCTAAGGAGCTTTTGATGTGCATATCTCACTTTTTCTCCATGATAGTGCTTTTTCAATCCAGCACTCACAAAGGGACGTGCATATCTCTGATGTTTTTTCCATAACATCCGCCATAATAATATGCCTTGGCGCAAAGCTCAAATCATCTCAAACTGGTTTCTTGAACATGACAATGAGTTCACTGTACTGGCCTCCACAGTCACCAGATCTCAATCCAATTGAGCAACCAACTCATGGATGTGCTGCCAACAAATCTGCATTAACTGTGGGATGCAATTATGCCAAAATGGACCAAAATCTCTGAGGAATGTTTCCAGCATCTTGTTGAATCTATGCTTTGAAGACTTAATGCAGCTCTAAAGAGAAAAGGGGGTCCAAGCTGGTACTCGCAAGATGTACTCAATAAAGTGGCCAGTGAGTGTATTTTAATACACTAAATCATTTAAGAACTTTTCAAGTACATACATTTCTGCTGACAGAGGAATGGTTTATAATAAAACTTATATTTCACCCTTCAATAAATTAACACTTGAGTAATGTAGGCCTACGTCAAATTCAGAGGCAAGCCTTCACAGGAAACACTTTTTTCACTTCACTTTTTAACCCTGCCTTCTTACTATATTTGCTTTTATAGCATTTCCCATTTAGCATAGTGATGAGCACATACAGCAGACACAAACAGGTCTCAGGTGCTTGTAAATATAGACTTTGAGGCTGCGTGAGAGACATGAGCTAGTTGAGGGTTCAGTCTGAATGTTTCTAAAACTTCTTTCAGTATTGTTGTCATCATGACAGCATTAGTACGGTTCTGCAGGTCAGTTAATGCCAGCATTCTCCATGTAAGGAGGGAAAAAGGCACCAGTGGAGCTCAGGTGAGGAAGAATATACTGAAAGAAAGATGCTGTAGTTTATATTTTGTTGTGGAAGCTGAAGGACAAAGGGAGCCTTTCATTGGTTAGTTTCACTCAAATTGTGTTTCCTCAAACAAATCTGCTGTGAGGATTGGGGTAAATTTGCATGAAATGATTCTACCAGGCAGAACACGGTGTCAAAGAACTAATTTAACTCAAGTAACATGACACGGAAATAAAGGTTTTCTCTCTTGCATTGAAAATGTATGTGCAATTACTTTGTATCAGGAAAAAAAACATGAGGAAAGATAATTGATGATGTGGTCAAGTTTAACACAGTTTTTGTCTGATTTCATCCTATGAACTTTAGACTGTTAGAAAGGCACTTTTTTTGACAAATTGACCTTTGACTGTCTGCTGCTGCAAGGGTATTAAATGGCACTAGGTGAAAAGCTCACATTGCTACTGTTTCATCCCCTCGTTGGCTGTAATGGAAATTACAATTACTGCCTTCCACAATTCTGAAAATTGAGCAGTTGTGATGACAAGATTTCTGTGCCACATGACAAGGTTAACTATTTTCTTTTTTCCATCATCATTATTATGTGTCATAATTGAGCAGCCCTGATTTTTAAATTCAGTTTTAAGATTTTTGTATTACTTTTAAAGGCCGCCATGGACAAGCCCCCTCAGATATCTTAAACCTCTTGCGTCCCTCTTCAAGAGCACGATCTCTAAGGCACAACAAGTGTTTTTTTTATGTAGCACTTCTCAGCAACAAGGCAATTCAGAGAGCTTCACATTATGCATTAGATCACAGTGACAAAGGACAAAGAAAACACATCAGATTAGAAAATTTTATATAAAAAGGAAATTAAAACAAAGTTAAAAAGAGAAGAAACACTGAGCTTAAGGTAAAATGTTTTTAGAAATATCAATATTCAAAATTAAATAATTTAAAAAGTGTTCACCAGGCCAAAGATTCTTGTTTGTCCCTACACAGGCTTTAAAAACCATGATCTTTCTTTCCCAGGCCAGAGTACCATCTGCCTTTGTCTTTATGCTGTGTTGTGTCCTCTGATGGTTTTAGGGGAAAACTGAAAAGAAGTAGTGGTACTTCAAAACTTATTTTGGTCGATACCAATATCGATATGTAGAAATAACTAAGTATAAGTAGTTCTTTTTAGATAACACCTTTGTCATATGCACAATGTATTTTCAACAGAAGCAATAAAATCAAGCTTTGTATGGTATTTTAAGAGCTAAAACATTGATTTACTTACCTGCTGACAGAAAACCAGCCTCATTTTAGGAGTATATGCTCTCGATTTAAGATTGATATGCAGAAAAGCTCTGCAATCTTGATGCAAATATAAGTTGAAAATATCAGTCGAAAATATCTGCAAAAGTTGTCATATCTGCCGGTACCAGTATTTAGCTTTTGAAGCAATTATCTGCCAATACCAATATCATAATATTGTGCATCCCGACTGAAAACATATTTATCTAGACAAACTTTTAGTTTAAGTTGAATCCTGCAACCCATTGTACTGTTGCTTGTCTTTATGTCCTCTGTCTTTAATTGTTTTACGTTGTTTAATTTACTTTTTTATTGTTTAGCACTTTGTGATTTTTAACTGTTAAAAGTGCTAAACAATAAACTTGGGAAATATAAGGTCATTTTTTAGTTTATAAGTGAGACAAATCTTTCAATTTTGCTCCTCATATATTGGATAATGATAAAAACTAAATGAAAATTTTATCATAATCCAGCCAACAATACATACTTCATCATATAACATTGACAACAGCTAACATTAGCATTAAACCACTTCCTTTTCATCAGGCTGCTATTCAGTAGTGACACTTGATTTACAATTAGCACCCGAAGGCACATTACATGATAAATAGATCTACAGGAAAGTAGGTCATTTTCAAGGTAATGCATTGTTAATGTAGCATTTTTATACTGTATAGGAAAATTGGCATTTAAAAAAGTAGTGAATTTCTAGAAATCATTGTCATATTAAAAATAAAATCACACTTAAGCTGTTCAACATTTAAGCCTTCCTGCTACTCAACTATTTCACTAGCAAGGACCACACCGTCAACAAGCTGAATGTGACTATCATGGACGAAACTTTGATTTCAAAGTTGGGGGGACACGTGGCTTGGTGTGTGTGTGTGTGTGTGTGTGGGTGTGTGTGTGTGTACCCTCTCCGTCAAAGTCTGCCTCTGCTCCTTTACCTCCTTCAGCCTCTCCACTATCTGTAACCTGATGAAAAAAATGGGGTACAACAGTTAATAATATAGATGGTACAGTAATAGTCTAAGGAAACAACTCCATATGGTTGTATAAAATTACATTTGTAATCAGTGATTTTATTTATTTATTTTAGTTTTTCTGCTGTTCAACACAGAAATAATATAAAATAAGTGAAGTTGTTCTCATATTTTGTGAGTGGTAGCCTTTGTTTTTCTTTTTTCCTATTTAGAGGTCATCAGTGCTATTCTTTAAAAACACAAACTACAGCTTTGATAGATGACTAACATATTAACTTTCAGTGTGGTTTTCAAGTGAGAGCATTTTACTTGTGGTTTCAGTGCAAAACAAAGGTAAAGGCAGGTATTGTTTGCTGCTGTCGGGGGAACATCTATGTGTTTAAGTGGTAAAAGTTTGTTCCAGCTGTGGGTTACTTCCTGTGCTCTTGATGCAGAAAGCTGACATAATGAGAGCTAAACTGAGGCTGGTACTCGACACCTTTAGACGTGTCTTTCATCTTGTGACATTTTGTTTACAAGAGGCAAGAAATGACCTTTGCACGCCCATTTTACTTTTCACAAAAGCACATTTTTAATGTTTAAGCATTAGCACCAGCACTGATGAACACAATGTAGATGTTTTTAGGCTCTAAATGTGCTTTTTGTTTTTTACCTTTTCACAGGTGAAAAATGAAAATCTCCGTTCAGCTGTTTATGTCAACGTAGCACAACTCCGCCAGAGCATCTCAGAGTCTCCACCATCGGCTCCTTCGTCCTACTCTCCATCTTGCCTCGACCCAGAGGGATGGGAGGTGCATGTTGACGAGGAAAGTGGACAGGAATATTACTATCACCCCTCCACGGGGCACACCACCTGGAACAACCCGTTTATAGACTCCCCCTTAGACCCTGAACCCCCTCCAGAAGAGGAGCCCTGTTCCCCTTCACCTCCTCAGTCCCCTGCTTTTTCTCTGTCCACCGCCTCCCCCTCGGGGTGGACCTCAGATTGGGAACAGTTAGTGGATGAGACCAGTGGTCGCCCTTACTTCTACAACCCAATGTCTGGGGAGACGTCCTGGGAGCCTCCAGAGCAGCTGAGCCCGTATCCCGCTCAGATGGAGCCCATGAGCGTGCACAGGTTTCACGAGGATGGGCCGGTAAGGATGGCCCAGCTGCTCTACTTTAGCCCCTCTCTGTCTCCTGTTTTAGCTCCACCCAGGGGAAAGCTGTAAATACAGTCTGCTTTTAATGGGATGAAATGTGCAGCACCTACATAGCAGACAGGACTCATTTTCATTAATAAGCTCACAGCACCAGTGCAGTGTCTCCAAACAGCATAATGTGCCTGGCCCATGATACTGTAAAAATGTCAACATTTTAAATAGTTATTTATTCTTCAAGGTAATGAAGAAATTACAGAAGAAGCAGGGTATGTCAAAACCAACCATTATAACAATATCTCAAATTATGCTGTACAGAAGATGGCTATAAGCTGTTTCATTCACACATTTAAGCTAAAATGACCCATTTTCTGTCCCATCAGTTTTGAGTCAGAGAACAATGTTAATAGGCCAAGAACAAACTCCACTTTTAGTCCATGGAAACACTGACATGTTTATCAAAGTCATAGAAAAGTCATTTAACTCCATGAATTGTGCCACAGAGAAAGTGAATCAGCTGATATTATGCAGAAAAGATGAAGTACAAGTTTTCAACTAAAGCCAAATGACGCAAAGACCGATGCCATCATCAGATGCAATAACTTTTGCAATGGGTTCCTGTTCAAAGGTCAAGCTCTGTTGGTGAAGATTTAATGAAATTAGAGGCTTTCTTGGAAAGGTTTAGATGGGGAGATATGCTCTGTTTGCATAATTGTTCAATAAACATGAAGTAGGAGCTAACAAATGATCACCTTAGCCTAGCACTAAGTCTGGAATGAAGAAGAAGCCTTCCTGACTGTCACAAAGTTAAGAATAAATACTGTACATACTGTAGCTTCTTTGCACAAAATGCAATAGATTTAATGTGAGTGAGGTTGAGAGATTCTGCTCAGCAGTTTTTTGGCTTTTGGACAGAACCAGGCTAATTTTACCCTTAATTTCCAGTCGTATTAAACTAAGCTTACTGGTTCATATTTACCACATAAACATAGGCTTAAAATAGATTTTCTACCTTTATTTTTGCATGAAAAGTTTGACTTTGATCCAAAATGTTGAACCATTCCATTTTTAGGGGAGGAAAAAGCTGTGTCTAGCTTCCCTGACACTCAAGGCAGACCGTTCAATATAAACTATACAGAATATATTTCATTAGTCCACAGCCTATAGAAAGCATTTCTGTTAGGTGATTGGACGCTCGCTCCTTAAATTACATTTGTGACGGGCCAATCAGATGTTGTACTAGGCGGGCGCTACTGCCACAGTGTAAAGTACAAAATGTGAACCACTTGGTAGACCAGACTCTCACCAAAACATGCTGGAAGTGGGCATTTAGGAAATTGCCGTTTCTGTCTAGAAATGCTTTCAGTGTTGTTATTTGTTTTTCATTTAGTAAAAAATGTGTCCCAGGTCTGACAAAATTGCTACTTTAACTGTTAACATCTATGCTAATCTCTGTACAAGTAGTCACTTCCTGCTGTCTTCACACTGGTACTCCCTCCACTTCCTGCTTTAAAGGATGCTGATGGGCAGTGCCAGTGCAGACCAAGCACAACCATTTTGACTTGGAGCTTTGCAAGATGGATCTTTCTGATTACAGACAATAAATCAGGCAGATCCAGTGCACCTAGACCTTGCACTGCAAGCTTAGTGTCTAACCATGTCCCTCTTAACAAGTGGTTATGGCTTTGGCTTTTCATGGCTTTGCTCTTATGTTTACTGTGGCTGCACAGACATGCCTAGTCATTACTGGAGCCACCCCCTGTGGGCAGAACAAACACCTGTCTCAGGAAGTGTCTACTGTAAGGAACTACTACCTGATGACATCACAGGGTGAACATTTTTAAATGGAGTGTTTGAGCCCATGTTTTCTTAAACATGGTGCAAGCAGGAGAGGAGGGATTCCCCACATGTTGGGGGGTTTGTTGCCCAGCCATGGACACCTATTTTTGTATCATTATTGAAGGTTTGTTTTGCATAATATGCGACTTTTACAGTATAATAATCATAGATTAAAAAACAGGTTTTGGACCATTTTCAAATCCATAATTGTGCATTTCCACCAAGTGGTCCAGCACAGTCTGTTTGGTTTGGTACAATAAATTCTGATTCTGCTTGCTGGGAAGGACTGTGGTGTGTCAAGGTCAGCAGTCTTCAAGCTTACTTTCACCAAGACGCACATAAAATCAGTCTAAAATCTCCGGGCACACTGTCTATGTAAGTTTTTCTATATTTACTTATGCCGAACTGTATTACTTTTTAAATATACATCTTTATATTATGCATTAATTGATTTGAAATTCAATTCAGTTCCATAAACTCAGCAGCACATAATTGAACTTGACCGGTCAACTTTATTAAATAAGGTCAACTTATATGGGAAAAAGAGCAATGTTTCCAGCCACCAGCAAGTTCAGTTGTGTTCTGCAAAAGCTGCCCATCCCTCAAAGATTTAATTAAGATCTTTAAAAATTTCAGAATTTCAACCGCTTGTATCCCTGAACTCATTCTAACAGTCATTAACCAGAGCTCATGACCAAAGGTGAGGGTTGGAATGAAGATGGAGCAGTAAACTAAGGACTTTGCCTTGCACCTTATTCCCTCATTATCACAACAGTCCAGTACAGAGTCTCCAACACTGCAGATGCTGCACCAATCCTCTTATCCGTGTATCGGTCCATTTTGTCTGCCATTTTCCAGCAGAGAACCATGGCATCAGACTAGAAGGTGCTGACCCTCATCCCAGCCACTTGGCACTCAGTACTGAAAGTCCCTAGCTGAAGAAGCCAACAGAACAACATCATCTGCAAAGAGGGCACTGAAGTCCCCATGTAGAACTGTGGAATCCCCAGGTGGGACCCTTTCTAGAACCCCACCCAGACCCTCCAGGAACGTTGTGTACTCTGAACTGCTGTTCAGTGCATACACACCGACAACAGTCAGAGCCCTCCTTCTTGCAACCTGAAGGTGCAAAGAGCAACCCTCTTGTTCTCTGGGGTAAACTCCAAGACTGAGGTGCTCAACTGGGGACTTGTGAGTATCCTCACATCTGCCAGGCACCTCTTACCTTAAGCAACTCCGGAGAAATGGAGCATCCAGCCCCTCTTAAGGAGGTTGGTTCCAGAGCCCAACCATATCTAGCCAGTAGCTCTCTACCTCATGCACCAGCACCAGTCTTTTTTGACAGTGGTCAGGATGTCTAGGGTTCCTCTTTTGACTGCTGCCCCGTTGTCAGCTCCCCTCCCCTAGGTCTGGCTCCAGGGGATTGCCACGGTTCCCTTTTCTGGGTGAGGTAACTAAGGACCAAAGTTGCCTGTTCATGGGGATCACTGCACTGACAAACTGGACCAGTTTGTCATGGGAGAACCTACCAGGGGCTGAGCTCTGGACAACAGAGCTCCTGGAATCACAGTTTCACACAAACCCCTCCACCACACGAAGGTGGCGATTCTTGGAGGGGACTGCAGTCAGTATGTCTGTCAGTATACACGCAACAGCGGTAATTATGGACAAGGAAAAAAAACACATGTTAAAAAAATCCTGTTGATTTTGAGGAATTGCGAGTAAGAGTAGCAGGTTTTACTGAACCAAACCCCATCAAACTGTGTTTAACTGGATCACTTTGTGAAAATTCCCCATTAGAACTTCTACAGAAGGATACCAAGAAGGATACCAAGAAGTAGGATGAATGAATCACTTATTTTGGTATTACATCCTATTCTAAACAGTGGAAATGCAAATAATTGTGTACCATACCAAACTGAGCTTTGCTGGACTGGACTGCTTGATATAAACTTATCAAGTGACAAATACTGCAGTATTGTTTCAGAATGCCTTAAATGCCTAAAAGGAGCCACAAGACATTGAATAAATACAGAATCCCAAGTGTATCAAGCTTGTGATATTATAGTGTCTGCCATTTATCTTCCTAGCCTCCTCTACCGGAAGAGGACTACCCCACAGAGGATTATCCAACTCCAGAAATACCAGAACCCTACGAGCAGCACCTTGCCACAGGACCCCCCACCCTCCCCAAAGAGTACACCCTCAGCCATGTGAGCCGGACCATCATCCCAAGGGCCAACCTGGACCGCAGCACTCCAAGCGGGTGGAATCTAACGGTGGAACCCAGCGGGACCTGGGTGTTCTCCAGCGAACACTCTCCAGAGCAGGTTCATTTAAAACTCCATGTGTTTAAAGTGTATTTGATACAAGGCAATGGCATTTTGTTCACTTGAATAATCTTTCTTTGGGCCTTGGTGAAAATGTAGTTGAAGCATAGGCCAAATCAATGCAGCACAGATACTTTACTGTCTGTCAGTTATCTGTGCTGCATGCAATAACCATTATTTCTTGCCTGTGTAGGTTCGCAAGCAGAAAAAAAATATTTATTCTGTTGATCCAGTCAAAAATGGACTTCAGAAATAAAAGCAAATATGTAAATCAGAGTGACACACTTAGTTAATTCAGTTGGGCATCAATTCACTCATGAGCTGCATGGTGGTGCAGCAGGGTAGTGTTGGTGCCTGACATCAAAAAGGTTGCTGGTTCAACTTATGGGATCCCATGTACAAAGGCTGTGGATGGCCTTGGGTTCATTCTGGCCTGTGGCTTCTTTCCTTCATGCCATCCTTCACCTTTTCTCTCCGTAGTTTCTGACTCTATCCACTGTCCTATCCAAGTAGAAGCAAAAAAATCCAAAAAGAGTGTTAAAAAAAAACACTGCCAATGTAAATCCCCAAAAAGTTAGGGCTGAAATAATTTGTCATTAAAGCCAGCAGAGTGAAGCAGTGAAAATACTTTCAGCCTCTTTTTGGGGATAAAAGAAGTGATTTAAAGCACCTTTGACGGATATTTTCTTGTGTAACAGTGGATAAAGTCTGTGGATGATCGAGGGCAGACCTACTACTATCTGAGGGACGGCTCTAAGTCTCAGTGGAACCTGCCTGAGGTAAAAATCGCTCGCTGGATTGGGATTAATGCAAACTTGTTTCCACTTTATACTGTAAATCTTCCCGGGCCTTTATTTTATTCAGTCTATAAATAGTCCTTTCTTTATTTGGGGCAGCTCCAACATGAGGCCTTTCGGTATGATCAGCAAATATGGGAAAAGCAGTAGGATTGTAAATTAACCACAGAAAGAAAATTTAACTTTGTACAAAATAAGGATGTTAGCAAAGAAATAGTGCCTGCAAGAACCAGGACCAGAGACATCATATTATTATACTCACTGCGTATTTCCAGCAATCCATCTGCAGAAGTGCGCTGCTGGCACACTCCGCAGACGGAGTGAGGCGCAGGCTGTCAAAACAGGCTGATTGAATAGACTGGGGGCGATTTGCTCTGTGCCAGTACATACCGCTGCGCAGGCAGATTATGTGGAAATTGGGGGTGAAGTGGATTTCTGTCAGATCTTGCAAACTTCTCATCTCTGACTGAAGGTGAAGTGATTAGTTTTCAGAGGTTATAAGGTAAAGAGCATCAGGTGCACATTCACCCCTTGTTTGAGAACATGATGCCTAATAAGTGCTTTAAGGGATTTTCTTTATATTTTGCATTTATGCGCATAAGCTGGACCGACTGGTAAGATTGTAGAGAGGGGCGCAAGATCAAAGGCCATTCATGATCACTCCATGCTTGTGAACATGATATCAGGCACACACAGATGTCCTCTTGGCTAGGAAACAAATGGATAACATTTAGAGGAACAAAATCTAAGGCCAGGGTCATTGGACTTCTTGCTCCTTCCTTGTCTGTAAGATTTCTTCAAATCACAAAAGCTGCTCTAGCCCCTCTTGACTCATTATTAAACTTTCCTTGGTAGGCAGCTGGATATCTGGCAGAGGAATGAAAAAATGGTGTACATTTTATTTTTTTTATAATTCAACTTTCATTTCCATCCCCAAGCAACACCATGCTAATAGGAGAAACTGGGCCTTTAATTGGAATGAGCTTTTATTTCAAGTTTTACAGTAAATAAACTTCAAATGATGGAAATGTGCCAGATTCAGATTAGTAATCTAGCTAAAGATAAACAGGTCAAATCATTCTTTTAGATTTTAATTTTTTGTTTTAAAATGTCAGACGGAAGATTGTTTTGGTTCCTCCAGGCCCCTGTAGCTCCTGGACTGTCCAGAGTGACGAACGGAGTCGAGGCAGAAAATGTGTCAGTCATCAAAAACTGGAGACAGACCATGGGACCTGCACAGCTCAGCCCTGCCCCAGATGAAGGGGTACATACACACTCACACACACTCAGACCTGTGTGTACATGTACACACTCTATCGCACACTCAGGGTGTGTCGGCCGGCTTAGAGCGAAAGCATCAGTCAGGCAGAAGTAGTGAGGGTGAGTCTTTGTTTTCCGACGGACACTCCCAGGTTTCTACAACCCGTATTTAGCAAGGCAAATCATCTGTAGTGCGCTTGTGTTTACAGTGACTGAGTGAGCACAGCGCTGCACAGGGAAGGACGCAAAACTACACAAACTAAATACAAATAAGGGCTTTGTCCTGCTGAGCATGTCAGTGTTACAGTTTAGGGGTCAACACCTCCTCGATCAAGGTCAAAATAGTGTGGCATTCAAGGCCAGGTCTGACGTCTTTGTTTACTCTTTTCTCCTCAGATTGAATCACAAGAGGAATCTAGTCTTTTCATGCCTGTATCATGATTATATCATGGTTGGATATAAGAGGAGCATCACCAAAAGGCTCAGTCATTTATAAGCAAGGGTGGGGCGAGGTTCAACACGTAGTGAACAACTGCCTGAGCAAATAGTCCAACAGTTTAAGTATATGCATGTAAGAGGCAATACCTTTTGTGACGTCATGTGAAACAATGCTGGAAAAAAAAAGTCTTTATCAGCCCCTCTAAAAATAGGCACTTTTTCTGTCAAAAATCAGGCATTTTTCTTTTGGAACACAGTTTGAGTCAAAATCCACCTTACATAACAGCCATGAAATGACAAAGTTTGTATTAGTTAAAAAATAACTTTTTACTTGAAAATTGCTTTGCCTGTCAGGGTTGTAGCGGGAAATTTAAAGATGCAAAATGAGGTTGTTAAATAATATTTTATTTAAAAACTTCAGAAGTAGAAAGTTGTAATAAAATAAGAATAAAGTCATAATGGTGTGAGAATCAAATGTCAGCAAACCCCCGACATAAAATTGCATTTTTTCAAAGTAGGGGTATAATATCACTGGAATAGTCACAATATTAGGAGTTGTATTATCATTTTGAAATATACTGGCCTTTGTATCATTTTAAGACAATGAATGAAGGTTTAGACAGAATAAACTCTAAGTGTATAGTCATAAATTTAGTGATTTAGTTACAATGGAGTGTTAGGAAGTATTGTTATTTGAGTAAAAAATACACAAAAGAGTCTTGATTGTAGTTTATGATCAGCCTTTTTTGTTAATTTGATGGGCAAAATCAGAAAAGGTGTTGGCTTTCAGTGTCTAAATGCTGTAGCCCTTTGTGTGCATTTCATTTTTATTCGCAGGTTTAAAAAAAAATTGTTCTTTTTTTTAATTGCAGCTATTCTAGAGATGAGGTGTAAACAATACTAAGAAATTCCATTTTTAAAAAAACGAGCTCATATCTCTTCGCTTTTAAAAGTCTTGTCCTTATATTTTCCTCTGCTGTTTTTTAAAACATCCAGAGGTTTTTCCCAGCTCACCGGAGGAACACGTCAGACTACAGCAGCGACAGCTCGAGCACAGGAAACTCCCCAGAGACGCATAATGTGAGTGAACTGTGTCACTTCAGTCTGCTTATACTTATTACTTCAGAATAAGATGAGAATGAAATAAAGTTTAGCCACATGTTCTCTCATCTCAACAGTGTTCTGTGTGTTTCTCTCAAGGCGTTTGGGTATAGACCCTGGAGAGGCCCGTATTATCTGACGTCGAGGTGGCTGCGGTACAATGTGGGTTTTAGTTGAAGCTCACCTCAGCTTCATTTATAGATAGCTGTGTCTATCTATGATGAGCAGAAGACTGTAGATCACTTAAGGAAGCATTTGTTACCCATAAGTTGACATGCGATGCATCTCGTTCTCATTATTTTGAGTGCACTGACTCTATAGAGAAACTTTTCGACTTGAGAATGAACAACACATGAGTGACCCACTTTTATTCTCTGTATCTGTGACAACTGTGGCCAGAGGCATTCGTTTTATAGGTTGTCTGTTTGGATTGTGAACATGGGAGGGTCTTGGGAGTCTCTTTTCAAGTGGACACAAATGTCCACTTGGACTGAGGGATAAATTTTGGAGGTCACTGGGATCTCAAGTTCTTCAAGCTCTGCAGAGAACACAACCTGAAACACCAGACAGATTATTCAATAAATTTCACTGGTCTGTCTGGACGACAGCCCATAAAAAGAGTTTAGGAACGGGCAGAACCTTTCAAAAGCAGATCCAGCAGGTGATTAGATGATCATTCAGTCAACCACATTCATTACCAGCCAGCCAGATAATATAGTAGGCGAGCGCAACTACTTGCTGTACAAAATACAGAAAAAAGGACAGAACATGGGCTGCTTTGTAAAACAAACGCTGGGTAAAACATGTCAGAAGAGGAATAAAAGTATAATTTTTATAGAGAAGTTTGTAGTGTTTTTGTTTGTTTATAATTTAATAAAGAAATGCAATCAATATCTGATAAAACTGCTACTGAAGCTGTTAGCGTCAGTGCTAATCTCTGTATGAGCAGTCACTTCCTGTTGTCATCTTGCTCAACACTCACTCCTCTTCCTGCTCTAAAGGATGTTGGGCTGTGCTGTTTTGGGGCACTCCCAATCATGTATGTGAATTTGACAAGATGGATCTGCCTGATTACAGACATTCAGCAGATTAGATTAGATTAGATAGAACTTTATTCATTCCTTTGGGAGACTCCCTCAGGGAAGTTAAGATTCTAGTAGCACGGTTTATAGCAGATAAGAAGAAATAAAAAAGAGATAGATATAAACAGAAATATAAATTGGAATAAAAATTGAAATAGAAATATAGAATAGAATAGAATAATTCTTTATTGTCCACCGAAGTGGAAAATTTTCTTTGGCTCACCAGCACATGAGACAGACAGCACTAAAGTACAAACATTGTCATACATTAAAAAAACATATATTAGACAGAATAAAAACAGAGGTATAATAAAAGAAATTAAAAGGAATAAAAGCAGAGATAAAAATATGATCTAATAAAATACATAAAACATAGTGGAGCAGTTCGGGTCATTTGTGTGGGTTGGTCACTTTGTTGAATTCAAGATGGTGATGGCGTTTGGTATAAAAGACTTTTTAAATATGGCTACAGGCTGGCTACTGCTCCTTCCTGTCCTCAGTCTTCCTGTTACTCCTCCTCCCCCCTAGTGAGGAGTTGTACAGTCTGATGTCTTGAGAGACAAAACAGTTTCTCAGTCTGTTTGTCCTTCACTTGTGAAGGAGCAGTTTTGGGCTGAACAGGCTCCTCTGGTTGCTGATGTCGGTGTGCAGAGGGTGACTGGCATCGTCCATGATGTCCAGCCGTTGATCTGGTGTTCTTTCCTCTGCCACCATCACCAGAGAGTCCAGCTTCATACCGACCACAGAGCCGGCCCGCCTGATCAGTCTCTCCAGCCAATAATAATAAGGCAGATCCAGCTACATTGCAAGTTTACAGAAAACATACTTTCACACAAAAGTGCATGAGGCTTTCTGTCTAATTGCTTAATTTTTGTAACAACACATGTCTTTGATAGATTCATGAGATTAGATTAGATTCATGCACTCGCACTCTACAGACTTGGCACCGTTGAAGTCAACAAGGATTAAGTGTTTTGGCTTTAGGTTGAAGATTGAGTTCCCAGCATTTGCAGAATTTATTACAGTTATTCCTCATTTGTCAAAATTGGTCAAAATAGCCAAGATTAGAAGATTTAACATTATAATTCCTCTTAAGAGTCTTCCCCTTTATATCTTTAAACATGGATGATTCATACAGTTCCTTTTTTTGCATTTCAGGCTTAAATGCAATCTAAGTATGCATGATTGGTCACAAATTGTCATGGGGCGTTAATGTAAAAAGTGCTTGTATGGCTACACTGATCAAATTTTTGTTCAGCATTGCAACCACTTGAATTGTCTTTCATATCATCACACAACTACCTCAAATATGTTGTAAGACATATTCTTCATATCTTTATATTTTACCCCCAATTTGTTTTCAGGTGCAGAATTTAGAGAAAGCTGGGATTCTCAACAAAACAAAAGTGTCCGAGAACGGCAAGAAAGTAAGGTGAGCTCACATTTTCTCTGAGGTCTCCTCTGTGCAGATGTGATGCTCTCATGTTTCAGTTTCTGAGTCTGTCTGTTGTCTAGAGTCATCTCCCCTAAAGCTCTTCAGTGTTTTGTTCTGAGGTTGTGATTCTCCGATTTCAGGAAAAACTGGACCCAGACGTGGACGGTTCTCCTTGGGGGAGTGTTGACGTTCCACAAAGACCCAAAGTCTGCAGCACCAGGAGCCTCGGTATAATACACACTTAATATTAACAAAGTTAAGATGAAGTGATTGACTCATGTTAACAAAAGATGCTGGCCTCACACTCTTTATGACTCTTTATGACCTACAAAAGCAGATAAAATCAGTCAAAAAACGTCAAATGTTTTTTATTTTATGTAAATATCATCAACACTGCCTCTTGATAGATGTCAAAGGCTGGGATTATAATTTCCACCCAATCAATTCATTAAGTATACAATAAATGTTTGAAATGAAAGAGTTAATAACATCGAGGTTTTTTTTGTCCAAAACACAGTTTGTAGCTGCACAGCATGAGATAAGGAAAGAGATAAAACACCCAGCTCTGTTCACAAAGGATGCCAAAATCCACACATCTGTGATTATAACTGGAGCATCTTGCCAAAAATCTTAAAGAGCTCATAAATCAAGGTTATATTTTAGATTTTGATGACTGCAAGTTTATTTTCACAGTCCCTAATGTTTAAAAAACGAATACACTGAGTGCCCCTGATCAGCCTCTATCTGCAGTTTGTTTGAGATGCCCGTCTAGAGGTCCTGTCACTTTAAAGCTGCTTTCACACCCAATGTGACTTTGCGACCATAATCGCGTCGCCCACTAAAGTTGTGTCACATGTCCATAAATGCATCATTTTGGTCACCGTCGCCCATCGCCGAGGCTCGGTGACGTCACCGCTCAAGTTTCCCCGCGATCATATCATAAATCATATAATAGGATGTATAAACTGACATTATTCCAACTGCATTCTTTTCACTCACTTACCAACCACATAACACTGCAGCTGATGGCCCTGTCTGTGAGTTCTCTGCGGTCCATCTAGGCGGAACTCATGTACCCACTGACTAATGTTTCCCACAGGGACATGGATTGTTACTCTGTTGGCCAGAATAAAAACTGTTTGTCACGGGTACCGTCACACACGCACACACCGCTGATTGGCTGTTGCCGCACAGCCACACACGACATCACCTGAAAAGATCAACTTTAGGAGAGCGACGAGGGACGAGGTCACCTTGAACACGGCAGTCGCGTCGCTGGAGGGTTAACCCCGCCCCATCGCGGAAAGTGGTCACCGAGGATGCTCAAGTCACGTTCGGTGTGTACGCACCTGAAGACTCCCTTCCCCACAACGTCCCGGCTGATTGGTCAACCAGTCTTCTCTAGTAGGTCTATTCTGGTGTGGCAGGGGAACAGACTGGGTGTTTTTCAAGTCAGAGTTCACAACTTCGAACTTGTGAAATCTGGAACTTCGGACTTGGCAAGTCCGTCACAGAGTTCAGACTTCAGTTGTCGGGAGTCCTCACAACGATCTTACCACAGTTGGAATGGTAGCGTACTTCGCTAGCTTCCGCAGCTTTACTAGCGTCCCCTTCCACATACCTACACGTCACATCTGGTTGTCTGCTGGTAACCACTCACATCGTCCATTTAGAATTTATCAACGTTCAGGTTTCAAACACAACTCTATCACAAATAAGTATGGTTTATTTTACGTGGCAACAGCGGTTACTTACAATTGTGGACTTCTCCTCTGTCATGTTGGAGTTTCCTGCTGAACAGTGCGAATGGCGGGGCAAGTCCATATCCGGTACATGAACTGAACTTGTTTCTATGTGGACTTTGAATTGGAACAGAACTTTGGCTGTGATTGATGACGTATCACGAGTCAGCAAGTCCAGAAGTATGCTGAAGTACACATACTGAGAAATAGCCAATGTTTCAGGCAGCTTCTGGTACTATAAGCAGTGGAAGAGATAGAAGTCCAGATGTGGCTGACTTTTTGTCTTGTGCATAGAAGTTCTCAAACATTTGGGGGAGACATGTTTAACACACTAAAGGGCATATAATACTCAAAAAAGCACGATATGTTCTCTTTATAAACTGACGACCCATAAGACGCTTTCCAAACAACTAAGAAAAATAATTTCCATGGAACATTTTACCAATTGTTGTAAGAAATATGCACAGAAATGGCTTGACTTAAAATTAAATCGAAGTAATTTGGTGAGATTTATGCTGAAATACAAGGAATGTATTACTGAAAGCCCTATATTACGTAAAACACACTTTTATATGCTTTTTTATACAGAATTATGTGTCTATGGCCTGTTAACAACCCCCTCTCTCTTGACCCCAAAATGAACTTTCCCCAAAATATTGATGATTTCTCTGTGTTGGTCAGCGTCAGCTACTATACACTGATGTGTTAATGGGTCTTTAAGGGTCCACAGCTTTTGGTACTGTTATTTTGGGGAGATATGTTGTTTTGTGTGACAAATGTATTCAACTGTGTTACCTGAATTATTTTTTTTTTTCCTTTGACTCCATTTATTGAATGAAGAGTTTAGCATGGAAAAACAAATGAGGATTCAAATGATTTAAAGGAGTTTTATTTGTCATTCCAGTCTACACTTACATGAGAAAAGAACTAAGCTAGGTACTGAGGTCCCGATATTAGCCATAACAAAATAAATAGGTGGTAAGAATACAGAATAAGGATATTTACAACACTACCATTATCAGAGGCTACTAAAATTTAAATAAAATCTTACAAAAATAATAGGCTAATATTTACAGCATTAACCTAAAAATAGAATAATATAATATTAAAAATCACAATAATTAATACAGCACTTACATAATCTAAGGACAGTATAATCTTAGTAAAAATATAACGATAATATAACAACATTAACCTAAAATAAAACCTAAATAAATAAAAAATAAAGTAATAATACTATTTACAACACCAACCTAATCTAAACACAGTACTTACTGGAGTACAGATCAGCAGAGTAAGTGGAATGAGCTGAAAACAGTTAAAACAGAGACGAGTGACTGATGAAAAATAACTTACAAGAAACTTTTTCTGGCTTTTTGATTTTAAACGACTAAAATGTTGTCATTAGTCCTTTAGTAAGGAGATACAGTACACAGGTCTAGAGCCTGAACTGTGTTTTTTGCTTTTGTAGTTGAAACAAGTGATTGATCAAACAACTGTAGAGCTCATACAACATCTCTTTTGTGGCATTCATGCACCACAAATGTTTGCTGATAGGAGCCCATGATCATTAATCTGCAGTTTACTCCTAAACTGGAGAGTTCAGTTAGCTTGATGATTAAAAACTGAATCGTAGCTAAAAAAAATAATGATTGTTTTTGCTATTTTAAATCCATTTCTTGGCAGTTTTTTACAGCATTTGTAACTTTACCCAATAGATCAGACTTCTTGCTTCACAGCTGTTTGACCGGGGAAAGTTCATCTTGTGTAATTAAATCGTTCTGACGCTTGAATGCTGCCCGTGTCACATTCTGAACATTTCTGTGACAGTCGTTCCTGTGACAACTAAAAGACAGCATGAGCCCTTATGTTTAATTTGAATTTTATCCTTTAAGTTTAACACTTTTCTGAAACTTTTACCCTTTCACTCTCCACTTTGATATCACATTTTATACCTTATAAAGTAAATGAAACATAAACCCTCAGAGTAAAGCTGACTGTTGGGTCACCTTGATGAGGACTGATGGCACAGACGAGCCCTGAGGCTAAAATTACTGACAGGGACACTCTGCTTTTGTTCGAGCGTGGCTCATTTCTTGGAATGTGGTGGCGTCAGTTTTGTAAACAGCTGGGTTTTTTTCTTTTACATCCTTCTCCATGCAGAACAAAACCAATCACATTGTTCCAGAGGTGACGGTGGACCTGCGGGGAGCGACCATTGGCTGGGCTTCAAAGGAGAAATCCAGCAAAAAGAACGTGTTGGAGGTTTGTGTGTTTGTTGACAAAGGAAATAGTTGACAAAGTGTTGTTCTGTGTGTGCTTGTTGCTTAAGCAAATAACGTGTGCTTTTGTTTAGCTTACTTTTATTCATACAATTAAAGAGCCAGGAGTGGAAAGAGTAAAAAGTATAATGCTTAAGAAATGTCAGACAAATGAAAAAAAGTGTCAAAGTAAAATTTTATTAATCTGCTTAAGTTAAATGACAAAGAACTGAGTATTTTTAGAACACTTGTGTGAAAACAACAGCTGTCATGTGGTTGGTTAAATAAGGGATGGGCAACTGACAGCCCTGGGCCACGTGTCCCTCGTAATCTCTCAACGTGGCTTGCTGAACGATTTAAAATATCATAAAATGCATTTCAACTTAGAAAATGTGACAAAATCTGCCATGAAAATGTAAAAAATTGCAGTATTTCAGGAGACTAGCCTTTATTCGCTGATTGTTTTTATCAAACTCACGTTGTGCATTAACAGATGTATTCTTGAAATAAAAAAAAAAACTACAAGTTAAATACACCTAAATAACAATTAAATACTCCAATTTGAACAATATGTGAGAGTAAAATTAATGTGGCCCTCTTGGTTACCAGTGTTACCTTTCTCTGGAATAAAAAGCTATTTGTTAGTGATGAAGTTTTTATTAACAAAAATAATAATAAACCCAGATTAGCAATTTGCCCTGACATGTCCTGTATGTAATTAGATACTTGACACAACACATCAAAAATGTGAAATGTGAATTTTTACTCTTAATTTTTTAATAAGCTGTCAGTTTCAAAATGTAGCCATTGTTGACACCCTGTTTGTAATCCACCATATTTTAAGTGTATTTTAAGTCTGAGATATTGTGACACTAGTCTTGGTATCCATATTCAAGTTAAAATTTTGTAATTGTAACAACACTAGTTTATGGAAAACTTGGATTGGTCAAGCTTTTCATTTTTTTTTTAAATGTAGTGCTCGAAAGCTACGTGAAATAACGTAAAGCACAATGCAAGACAGTTTTAAAATAAAAGACTTTTAAAGCTACTTAAAAGTACAAGTGAACAAAAACTACCCTGTAACTTTGTTGAAGTATTTGTGATTAACTTCCGTCCACTCCCTAAGAGTAATGTTCATTTTCTCTTACAAGGACTTTTCAGCTTAAAAATGAGCTTATTTAAAATCTTTAGAATGCTTTAAATGTGATTGTGAACATTATAATTTAGCCATAATATATATTTAATTTCTTACTATCTCTCTTCTCCAGTTAAAAGGTAAGAACGGTGTGGAGTTTCTGTTACAGTACGACACAGAGAGCATCATCAACGACTGGCACAAAGTCTTAGTGGACACCATACGACAACAGGTAAGTCCGTCTGTTCCAACCAATTTAATTCTAATGTGAAATTACATTTAATTGATTTTTGTTATATGCAAAATTAAACTAAGCACCCAGCCCTCTTGAGAAATAATATGACATCAGATTTTCAGTCATTTTCTGATAGTGAGAGATATTTAGCTACTAACATTCATAAACCAAGGTGTTTTGAGTTGACTTATAGGTTTTGGATGCCTCAATGCCTTAATGTATAGATTTTGCAATTCTGCTCTGAGAGATTAATTCCATGAAAGCTCATGGGATTGAATTCAGCTGAAGTTAATGGAGAGTTTCACTGTTGTCTTAAAGAGTGCTCCTGTGTTGTATCCCTTGTTGGTTGGGGTTGCTCTGAGAGGATTTTGCATGTTTTCCCAGTTCATGCATGGGTTTCTTTGGACTCCCAGTTTTCTTCTTACAGTCCAAAAATATGCTTACTACATTAAAGGGATATTTCAGTAGTTTTGAAGCTGGGTTGTATCAGGTCCTTGACAATAGTCTGAAGAGTCTGAAGGGGTACCTTTAAGGAGAATGAGCTCAGGCTACAGCTAAGGTGCACTGATGTTGGCAGTTTGGGTTATTTCACATAACTGAGAATTTTATGTGAAATGAAGCCACAAAACTTTGTTGGGTTGAAAGTACAATTAGGTGAAAAACTTCAGAATGCCTTTTTTTTTACCAGGTAGTCTCTGTGTTTGGAACTATTTTATGATGCAGCAAATTCTACGTACTCTTCCACCTGTGCACATTGATTCTGCCCTCTGAATCTCATTCTGAAGAATTTCCTCTTCTGTATACTTTGGTTCATAAAGTTAACCCCGTGCACTCACACTTAAAGAAATATCATCATCACTTGAGTCTAAATCCCCCATATTTGGTTCAGTATTAGCTTCCTCTGTCATTGTTTTATCTTCCAGAGTCCATGGAGTAAAACAGCAGATTGGCAGAATCAAAGTGCACAGGTGGAAGAACATACAAGTGTGTAGCCATTTGCTGCATTGTGGAATAGTGCCAAAGACTTCCTGGAGGGAAAACAAAATACTCTGAAATTTTACTCCCAATTGTACATTTGATCCAACATAGTTTGAGGCTTGTTTTTTATGCAAAATTACACAATAATGTGAAATAATTGTACCTGCCAACAGCAGTGTACCGTACAGGAAGTCTCGTTTGTCTTAAAGGTACAACACTGCTGGGAGCCCTTCCAGCTGCTTCATTGACTATTGTCAAGTACCTCATACACCCCAACTTCAAAAGTACTGAAATTTACCTTTATTGCCCATGACTGTGAGAGAGATACAGCATAGTTGTTTGTCTGTATATGTCAGCCCTGTGATTGATAGCAGCCAGTCCAGGGTCCACTCCGCCTGTCAGGCTCACACAATAAGCAGCTCTGATAGATGAATGTATGGATGTGAGTGCGGACTTGACCTCAAATGGAGGATGACATCTTTATTGTTGCTGTGGAAATACCAGGTGATGCGTCAAAGACTTCCTCAGAAGGAAGTGGAAACTGTGACTGGAAGCTGCCGCCCCCTGTTGGTGCTGCTTTGTAAAAGACCACAAATATTCTCACCCATCAGTAGCATGTTTGGGAGCCCATGCTGTCCCTTAAATGAACAATGTATTATTGAACCCAAAACCCTGTAAAATTTGGTAATAGGAATAGGTAATCATCCCCATCAGTCCTCGCATCCCTCGACATCCACTGGTTCTGTTTGACTGAAAGCCCCCTGGAAGTTAAATTCCCACAATGTGTGTTAAGCATAAAAAGCTGACTACATTGTGCAACACATGTTTGATAAATTGGTTGTCTTCTTTGTGTAATTAGGAGTATCAGGATCATCAGTCAGATGAGGAGGACAGCGATTTGTATGAGAAGATCGCCACCACAGAGCGAGATGAAAAGGTCACAGGAGGCGTTGATAAGAGAAGGCGTAAGCTGAAAAATATTCTTGGGAGTTTAAGATTTGGAATGATTTGTTCAGCTTTTATGTTAAATGAAGCTAACGTTTGACTATATGAAACTGTTTTTATCAGCCTCCAGACCGAGCGTGACTCACTCATCCAGCTCTGCAGGAGAAACGGATCCGAAGAAAGTACGGACCAAGCTGATGAAGTTCCTCATGAAACGTCCCACGCTGCAGTCTGTGAAGGAGAAGGGCTACATCAGAGGTGATTCACAAACAGCTACAACACGATGTTGAGATGGAGGCTTAGGGAAAAATTCACAAGAGAAAATCATCACAGAAGTACCTAAATTAATGAGTTTATGTATTAAGGATTAAGAACATCTAAGAATATGTCTCAATGTAGGTGGGTATTTTTGGAAAGGTTTTCTACTGTTTTCAAAAATAATCCACATGGGTGAAGATTTCAAAAAATTGTCAACTCGAAAACGCATACATGTGACAAAAGTTGTTTTATTTTGATTTCTATTCCAATCAAAAGTCTGACTGGTGTTACGGTTTGACTTTTGGCTGCGTTAACTGGTGTTAGCTGTTATATTGAGTAAATTTCTGCAGTTGTATTTCAGTTTGGGACAAATGTGATAATCTTAATCAAATTCTGTTATTAAAACGTTTTGTGGTTCCTCTTGTTGGTTTCAACAACTGTTGTAACCACGGCAGCCACATGGACCATGGGTCACTAGTTAACGCGGTCACTTGTGAAGCTTTAAAACTGCGTCACATCCAAAACGTTGGCAGCGATTTTATCGTCAGTGTTTTATTTTATATTCCATTAAAATCGTAACTCGGATGTGGGAATTAAAAGTTAAGAGGGTTTCGGTTATGAGTTGTTGAAGTTGGGGTATCTGAAGAACGTCTGTCTTTCAGTAAGAAAAGTATAATTATAGCAATAATAATATCTTGAATTTATGTAGCGTCTTTCCAGAAACCCAAGGATGCTTTACAGGAACACAAGTATCATCATAATGAGGGAGTGACAGAGTATGTGTTGGCATGTAAATAGTCTTGTCAGCAACACTTTAAACGGCAACGTTAACTTCAACATTTGTAAATAACTGTGTGTGACATCATCCTAAGGAGAAGTCAGCACAGACGTTTAGGCCAAAACCACATATTACCCATTATGCCCGCTGACATGAAGACAACCAAAAGGGAGTTTTTAAAAACCTTCACACTGATAGGAGTTTTTTAAATATGCGTTTTATGTGTGAACAGACGGACAAAAAGCACAGAAAAGGCTGCTTTTTCAAAAATACCTGCTACACGTGGACATAGTTTTAGTTGTCCTTGGGGACTACAGATAAATAGCAGTTTGGCAAATGGCATTACTGCCACGGTAAACATGGATGTAACAGTTTAATAACTGTGCCTAAATGTTTTAATTTATTTTAGAAAACGTGTTTGGGTGCCACCTGACCACTCTGTGTGCACATGAGAGGACAACTGTCCCAAGTTTTGTAGAAAAATGTGTCAAAGCTGTAGAACGACGAGGTAAGGTGCCCTGCTTGACGTTTGAATCATACTGAAGTATTTTTTCTGTGCTTATTGTGAATAGAAGCTGACCTTTTGTTGCTGCTGTCTGTCTGCAGGTTTGGACATAGATGGACTGTACAGAGTCAGTGGGAACCTCGCTGTCATTCAGAAACTTCGCTATAAGGCCGACCACGGTAAAGTGTGTCAGTTCTTTAGCTGACGTCATGAAAACAAAAGCAATAACAAAGCTGATGCATTCAGCTTCTAACTGTGGACAGCAGCGCCCCCTGCTGTGCATTAACACACTTTACACATGTTATGTTAAACAGAGGAGCTGGACCTCGAGGATGGACAGTGGGAGGACGTTCACGTCATTACTGGAGCACTGAAGCTGTTTTTCAGGGAGCTCCCTGAGCCGCTTTTCCCCTTCAGTCATTTTAATGACTTCATCACAGCAATCAGTGAGCGATTTTTATCATTAAGTTTTAAAAACCATGTGACATCCATCAAAGACAACTTGTTTTAGACACCGCAAATATCTAAGCAGTAGCCCTCAAAAAAGTATGAAGGATGCAGCTTCTGGTTGCCTTATGTTGGTTACATATCTGAGACATAATTTACCTCTTAATTTTTTAGGGATTCCTGATTACAACACAAAGCTGGACTGCATTTATGAACTGGTCAAGACGCTTCCTCCTTCAAATCATGACACCATGAGACTGCTGTTTGGGCATTTACGCAGGTAATTTAGTGTTTTATTTACAAATTTCTGACAGTCAAAGAGCTTTAACCAGATGAATGGAGTACACTTTTACAATTGCACACTAAGACAGTTTAAGTATGATAATAAAGATTTGTTTTTGAAATTTTGGGCAACTTTTTTATTTATTACCTTTTTGCCCTTTTACTATTATTGTTGTAGTTGTTGTTGTTGTTGTTGTTGTTCTTCTTCTTCTTATTATTATTATTATTATTATAATTATTATTATTATTATTATTGCAGGATATCCCACAGACTGTTTTGGCTTTTTAATCAGACAAGATTCAAGAAAATTAAATGCATCTACCCCTCTTAAAGGAAAAGTTGACCATCAGTGTTTGAGCCAAATGTGTATTATAGTTTGAGGTTAGTTTGAGCACTAGGTGGGGATAGTGGGTTGTTAGAGGTTAGCAGTGAGACCATAAAGTTATAGTTTGTCGGGTCAAAGGTAAGCTGGTGTCATAGGTGGTGGGAACAAACGGGTTTTAATGTAACACGAGTCAGTCATCTTTGATACTTTTTGTTAAATATATTTTCTTTCAGTCACTTTTAATAGATGGGAACATCATCCAGAAGTTACGTTTTTGTACCTGTATTACTGGTTTGGATGCGTTTAGAGCCTTCCTGCTTCAAATTGAAATTTATTAAAGTAAAGATCAATATAACATCTCACTAAAAAGACATTAAATGGGAACAATTTCTATCTATTCTTTATTTGATTAACACTGTCTTGGGAGTTGCTTTCCACATATGAGAGGCGACATCATTTTCACCAGAAATTCTGAGAGACCACATAAGGGATCAAAGTTTTAGCTTTATGCTGCTGTTTCAGGCCACAGAATTTCAGCCCCTTTAATGTTTTGCCTCCATGGTGAACGCCAAGGAGACGGAATGAGAGGCTGATTTTACAACCCATTTGTTTATCTTCAGAGAAAGTATCAGAGGTTTAATATTGGCGAGAGGGGAGCGCCTAGAACCAGCAGGGAACAGTAGCAGAAGTAGTCAGAAATGCACCAAGAAAGAGCTTTTTTTCCATTTGTTTTGAGAACTTTGACGATGCTAATTGTCACCCTGAAAAGTTTCACTCTTGGAGTCTTATTTTGATTTTTTTTTTTTTCAAAATCACAACATGTTTAGTTGACACATTTAAATAGAATTAGCTTTATGGCCTAGCTATGTGCAAACATACAAATTTTATTTAACCTTCCTTGTGCATACATTTAATTTAAATGAATACCTTTATGAAGCTGACTTAAATCAGTCTGTTGTCGACACAATGATGGATGCACTTTAAAAAACATACCACTCTGACAAGAAATAAACTCAACAGGGACAGAAGATTTAACAGAGTGCAGTGAAATTATTAACTCAGAGCTGAAGCTCTACCAGTTCAAGTCAACTTGCCATTTGCATATTTTAATCTCTAAAACTTTAAAAACTATACTTTTTTTCTCATTAGAAAGTCAACAATAGCCAGGAGCAGGGTTTATATTTTTCTCTTACTGTATTTAGTACAAGAATTCTAACTTGACTTAATTTACCTGACAGTTCTCAGTTGTCGTGATAAAAATCATCTCCCTCTTTTTCTCTGTCAGGGTGATTGAGTACGGGGACGACAATCGCATGACTGTACAGAACGTGGCCATCGTATTTGGTCCAACTTTGCTTCGTCCAGAGATGGAGTCCAACAACATCGCCATGCACATGGTCTTCCAGAACCAGATCGTGGAGTTCATCCTGAATGAATACGAGCAGATCTTCTACTCCAGCTAAAGCAGCATAGAGCTTCCACATCAGACTTGGATATTTCTGCTCAGTCTATTTTGAAATGCTCGATTTACATTCTGCAAGAACATGAAGCTTCAGTGCAACATTGAAAACAAAACTCTTGTAACATAACTGAAGGGCTCTGTTAGTTTTCTGTCAAAATATCAAAATAAGATCTTCAAATGGTCTCTTAGGAGAGTATTTGAAGTGTCCTTAACCACTGTTTCACTCCATAAGAAGCTAACACTTTTAGAAATATCTTTACAGTATTGTTGGATAAGAGGTCAGTCTACAGGTGCAAACAGGTGGTTTAGCTTCCCATCTTTTAAAGTGATGGTGGAAAAAGACTCAGTCTCTTACACAAGTCACTTTTGCCTTTTGTTTATTTTATTTTGTTTCTAATGTTTGTCTTAATCTCTGTCATAACTGAACCCAAGTCAAACCCCGACAGATGCATTAATGCTCTTTTTTTGAACAGATAAACGGTGGCTTCCATCTTTATTTTAGAAAGTTTAATGACATTTAGAGATTATTAAACAGTTGCATTTTATCACTTGCCAACAACTGAGATTCTGTTTTGTTTGTTTTGTTTGTTTTTGTTCCAACGTCTTGTTTTTACTTGTGAATTTTATTGTAATATAGACATGTATAAAAAGAAATATTAATACAAACACCTGGCTGTGAAATAGATGATGGCATAGCATACTTGGGCAACTTGTTTTAAAAATGCTCTATGTGAAGAAACTGTACAATAACTCCTTACAAATATGAACTAGTCATACATACTTTGATTATTGATGGAAAAAGGTTAGAGTTTGAGCTGTGGAAGACCATTATTGCCACTTACAAAAAGAAAAAAATGAAAGTTAAGCACTGATGAAAAATATCCAAATTCTTAAGTTATAATTATTAGATAAAAAGTCAAATGTATACGATAAAAGTCATGACTGCAAGAAACTTAATATAAAGAAGTGTTAATAATAAGATAAAAATTAAAGCTCCATTATAAAATCATAAAAAAGATGGACATCTTAATAATAATGTCAAAAGTCATATTTTTATATTTAAAATAAAAATTACCACCTAATTATGGCTTTTTTTCACTTGATTTTTACTTTTTATGTCATGATAATGACTTTTTTCTTATAATTTCGTAATATCTCAATAATGCTTCCCCTATATCTCCCAACAATGGCTATTCCTAAATTTTACATTTTTCATCTCAGAATTTTGACCTTTTTCTCATGTTTTATTTTTGTCTGTAATAATTATAACTTTTTTCTTATATGTCAGTTTTTTTCATCATTGCTTAACTTTCTTCTTTGGCTGCAGTGTTCTTCCATAGCAGACCGAGAAATGAATTCTAAAAAAGATTTGTAATCTGTAAATAGAAATAGATGGCATATTTATGCTGAAAATGTTGAAAATGCACAAGTTATTCCATAATAAAATTAACTTTGTACAAAAGAAAAGCTGTTTGTTATTTCTGTCCCAAGCAGTTGAATATGCATAAACTCTTAAAAGGAGAAACACAAATGTTTTCATTATTTCATTCGTAACAGTACAAGTTATTACTTATGATTTGATGAAGATACATTTCTTTATTAAAATTAACTACATTTTATTTGTAAAACGTTGAGCAGAGCTAAGTTTTTGAAATACTTGATTGTATTAGTTTGGAAACTGCCTTGGAGTTCACGTGCTCTGATACTTAGCAAAATACCTGTGCTCATACATCAAGGAAATACCCATTTAGAGCAGGCATGGGCAACTTTGGTTATCACTAGAGCCACAGCAATGTTATATTCAGTATCAGAGGGACAAATTGTAACAAATTAAAGGATAATAAGAAAATCAAATATACTTGCAGTTTAACAAAACAATTGATATCTAGCTTGTATCAGAATTAATATTTGCATTCTTTGTAATATAGATAATTTATATTATATTATATAAATATTAATATAAATATTAGTTTATATTTATGTATTTATTTGTTCATCTGACCCAGCATAGTTTCATGGCTCGTTTTTATGTAAAACTCACACAGTTATGCACAATAACTGTACCCACCAACACGGAGCCACCCTACCCAATGTGGCACCCCAGGCAAGATTGTATATGGTGCCCCTCCATCGGTGATTTACATAAGCTTATAAAAGAAATCTAGTAGCATTGCTTTTGCTATTGTCCTTAATTAGTATTGTCATTTTTAGTGATATTAATTGGGCATTGCTTTACATTTGAATCAAAGTAAGCTTTTCCATTTTAAGAGTTAATAGTAATAGTTAGTCTTAATATAATTATATTGGAGGTGATTTTTTTTCCCAATTCCGGGCACACCCTGGAGGCCATGGCACCCTTGGCATTTGCTTGTATTGCCTAATGGGACAGCGGGCCCTGCACCAACAGCAGGGTTCCTTACCGGCAGTCTCAGCTCGCTCTATATAAATGTGCAGCACTGCTGGGAGCACTTTAAGCCTCTTACATGACTGTCAAGTACCTGATACAACCCGACTTCAAAAATACTGAAATATCCCTTTAAGGTTACAATTTTTGGAAATATGACATTCACTGACCGAATTGCATGAAGAGAAAGGCCACATGTGGACCCCGAGCCACCAGTTGCCCACCCCTGATTTAGCATATTATAATTGAAATAAATAAATAACTCAGTATTGAAAAAAGAAACGGTAAGAAATGTATTATTTTAGAATTCAAGATAAAAAGAAGCGCAAGTGATTCAAATTCAGTTGAAACGTTAAGTGGGACACAAAATGTCGATAAATTAGATGTCTTTCCTCACCTTTTTTTTAAACTCTGGCAAACTTCTTCCATTTTATATGTTATATCTTTTATTTTAAGTTTTATTCGACATAATATTATCGTCAAACTTTCGCCCACTAGAGTCTCATGTAAATCCGTGTGGCAAGTCGGAACCATATAGCGGTTGTACTTTCTTCCGGAAGCTGTCAGCTGTGAGCACCGCATCAAGTGAGATGAGTTTTGAGTGGCCCTGGCAGTATAATTTCCCTCCGTTCTTCACGTGAGTCAACTTTTGAACAATTATTTTTCTACGAGATCATTAAATAATAAACAACCTTTCATGTTAAATGCGTCTCCGAAGCGAAGTCTGCTAATTAGCTAACTACCATCACGTTAGCTGCTAAGTGGCTACACACAACAGATTGCTAGGGAAGTGATTTCCACACCCAGCAACGCAAACCTGTTCATAAAGTTCATGTCACAGCCTCAGGCAAGTTTATTAAGCGTCTGAACATGGCTTCACCACAAGAACAGCTTATAATGTGTGTTTATTTTACTGTACCGTTTGAAAGATATTTTATTTAATGAGTTTAGCTGTTAGCATGAGCGAGCTGTGTTGACAGGGACACTGCCTCAGCTGGAGCTTTTCCAAACATTCATTTATACTCAAGTACAAGTTATTAACTAAAGTGACACTTCACTCTGTTACCCAGCGGAAAGTGCGACCAAGTGTTTAATATTTTAAACATATTGTCTTTGAAAGTGAATTTATCATGACCCAGCGTTATGTTTTGAGAGCCTTTACCAGCAGCTGCTTCCCAGCCCTGACTCCACCACCACGGTCTATGATTTTAATTCAGTACAGTTATGCTAATTCGAGAAGCTGATTAATAACCCGTGTGTTGATAATGAGCTTTAAAAGTTCGCTTTTTGGACTCATTATATTGGCAACCAGGGCTGAGTGGGAAGTATAACGAGATTCACAAGACTGTGGGCAGGGATGGGCAGCTGGGGCTTCATGTGGGCTTCCTTCACACTCAAATGAATTGTTATGAATTGGCAATATACAAATAAAGATTGATTGATTGACCAAATGCTGTTCACAAGCCAATTTCAGATATCGGTGAACTGTAAACATGAAGAAAGCACATGAACATCTGCCATCAAAACTAGGGATGCATGATATAATCGGCACAATATCAGTATCGGCAGGTATAGGCCTAAAAAGTTTAATATTGGTATTGGCCAATATTGAAATTTTTGCAGATGTTTGCAGCTGATATATCTGCTGTATATCGGCAGTAATATTAGCAAAATATACAAACATCGCTTCAACTCGTCATCACTGCAGAGGTTAATTTAAAATGCAAGATTTTCATTTTATCAATAGTTAAATGTTGTTTTTCTTCTCCCTAATTAAAACACTAAGAATAAAAATTATTTTTTGCAAGAAACTAGAGATGCAATAGGCTGTGATTGTTTCTATAAAGCCCTTTACATGTGTCTCTGAATGCTGTTGATGATCTGTGAATAGCACTGAAAACAGGGATTTACCTTGCCCATAGTTATGTATTTAGTTCATTTCTGACTAACCTATTTTAACCTTTGTTTGATATGAACATTTTTTTTTAGTTTCTGCATTGAGAGTAGAGCAGCACAATTATGGCAAAAAACTATTATTGCAATAATTTTGATAAATATTTAGATCACCATAATGAAGCACGATTCCTTAACTTTTGCATTAAGCACCACATAAAATCATTGAACTTAACACGTCATTGTAAACATTAAAGAACAAGCAATAAATGAAAATATACGTGAAATATACAAATACCAAAAAACAATTATTGATGGAAAAAGGTTGAAACAAGTGCAACATGTCCCGTGTCACAGAGGGGTGTGTATTGGCAAGAATCTGGTAATACAATATGTACAGAGGTGATGGCTTAATGTATCATCATGCAGTGAGATATTAACAGCAGGATGATATATCATGATTTTTCTTAAACATATAGTCTAACTTGTTATTTCTTCTTTTTTTAAATTATTAAAAATCCATGATATTATGTGTGTTAAAACAGTCTCTAATTGTTGTAATTAATAAAAAATAACAGTGAACTAAAATACAAAACTAAAATTCCACAAATGTATGACTACCAAATATTGCAGCATTGCTTCATGAATATTGATGCCGTATCCTGCAACAAAATATCACAATATTTTTACGCTTCAGTATTTTCGCACACCCCTATGTCACAGTAATCTTTTGATCAAGATTATTCTTTTTCCATACTAGCGGGAGGCAGTAATGGAATTTGAAACTTGATTAATTTCCCAGTTTAACTCAGAATATTATTCTTTTTTTTTTTTACAATTTGATCCCCAAGCCCTTAAGATAAATTTGATATGGTTCTCTTGGTATTTTAAGTTGCACATCCCTGATAAAGAGTAAAACAATGTACTTTATGTTGATCCATGATGATAAAACTTAAGATGTCTGGCAAGAGAAAGATTTACAGCAGGAGACTCAAACACACATATCCTCACAAACCACAAGAATATCTCTGAAATGTTCTGTCTATATGCAGCATTAATATTTCATTTATTTTATCTAGGGTGCATTTCACAGGTAGTTTATATTAATGTTGATTTCTATGTACATCTTGACATTGTGCCTCCAGCTGTCAATAAAAAGTACATTTGACACATGTGGATTTGACTTATAACTATAAGCTGGAATGATCAGAATGCACTTTCTGGTCCATATTCCCCCTGGTCCGCTGACAATGGAGGTTTGTTCAAAACTCTGAATACTTTGATACTATGGTTTCAATAATATGACCTTTATTATGTTGAGGCTCAAAATTCTAGTGGAAAAACTAAGCTTTAAAAAAAACATCTTGATTGGACAAGTGCAACAGAGAAGAATGTATCCATTAAAGATTAGAGGAGAATTCCTGCACTTTTTTCTAAGATGCCAATAAAAGCAAATTTTCATATAAGTGCAATTTAGACAATGTGCAGGAGGATACTTACAAATTTTGACAATTGTAAAGCTGAAATGACTCAACATTATGTGCTCAGGAGTGTATTTTTTATTGCTGTGTAATCGGTGATGTGTATTTCTGACTTAAATACTGGAGGTCGTGGTCACAAGTTAGACCAAAACACCAGCAAGATGATTTCTGACATGCTGATAACAGCTATAGACTGTATGTTTTGTACTGTATGTAAATCAGTGTACACTGGCAAACATTTGAATAATCATGACCGTACAGCACTGACTATGTTTACCCTGCAACATAGTGCAGCACATAATGTGTTGATAAGGATACTTCTTAGACCTGCTTAAGTTTCTGTTGAAAGACTCACAGCAGATGCTTTAAATCACTTCTGATGTGTGTTAAGTGACAGTTTTCTGCGTTAGTTCCCTTTCTTTAAATCTGCAGATAAATGAATGAACCTGCTGTGAAATCTGAGGGCCCCTGAACTTCAGAAACATTCAAAATATTTTGTTTGCATTTGTAGTTTGGTGCTTTGTTGTGGTATTTGTATTTGTAGAATTTAACAGAATATTACCTTTAATCTGTGATTTAATCGGACTAGACCTCTCACTCCCAAACCACGGGAGTTGCTGTAACAGATGCCGCTAATATTAAGGGACTTATTGCAAGATTTGGAACTTGATTAAAAGGATTTTTCTGAAGTTAAGCCACAAGATAATTTGTAACTATGTTGGGTGTTAAAAGATCTGGTCTACAGTCGATCTCTCAGTCTATTTTCAATCTTGTTGGCTCGGTGGAGGTCAGAGCTGTCTACAGGTCAGTGAAGCTCTTTTATTCCAAGCTGGGGAACTTTGGCTTGTCAGAAAAACATAATATAATACTGACCATTTTCATGAGAAATTCTTCAGAAAGGGCAACGAGTCAAAGGAAGTTATGGAGCTTCTTCTAGGTCAAGAAAAACACACTCATGCTGGTTTAATGTAAGATAAAGCAGGCAGCCCATGCAAAAATCTATAAAATCAAATCCAATCTGAAAACAGGGAAAATATCAAGAAACATCTGAAAGAACACAGCTTGGCATGTGTTATTCAGTGATTCACCAAGGGAAAGAATGACAGGACGGGATCATATTTTTGCTCTACATGTACAGATGTGTTAACTTATGCATTTCTTGCTGCTTGAATCTGTTTTATATTATTTATCAATGTGGACAGGCTACAGCCCAATGTTGATACGAGACAGAAGCAGCTGGCAGCATGGTGCTCCTTGGCCCTCTCGTACTGCCGCCATCACAAACTCTACACCCTGGACGTCATGGAGGCTCAGGAGAGCCCCGTGTTCAACAACAAGAAGATAGAACGTATCTTTACTGTCTACTAATTAACAAAAGCATTAAATAACAGAATATTTGTATGGCCTGTTTGGTTTTAAAGTCAAGCCTCTGCATTATTTGAAGTTTTAATCTTTTTGACAGGGGTTTCCCAAACTTTATAGCTGACAACCTCCTTTATTTTTTCTTTATAAGTTTTAACGTTACAAACAAACAACAAAAATAGTCACACAAATTTGCCTTGTTCCTTATAGAGAGAAGACAAAATGAAAACAACGATCCACTACATACTGCATTACTTAAGCCTAAAATAAGAGTGAATGGCAAGTTAAAAGACAGGAAAAAAACAAACAGAAATATTAAAAGGCTAGAATAATACAACCTTAATTATGATAGTGCCAAAAACTGGGTACCTCCCCTGTGCCTGGAAGTGGTTGAAGTGTTTGTACTCGGATTCCTTTATGTATTTCTCAATTTTAACATCAATCTTATCTAATGACGATAGTTAGTTATAAATGAAATTTATTACGAAAGCAATTTACAGCCCCTTATTTGTTGTCTTGTGAACCCCTGGGGAGTTGTGACATCCATTTTTTGAAACCACTGCTGTAGGATACATATTTTTGTAATCAGAGTGAAGTTTAACAGGTTTAGTCTGTGTTATGTGACACAGCTATGATTTTTTTGAGTTTTATATGCCCTTTAGTTGTGTAACATGTCTCCTCTGTGTGATCGAGCACCTTAATAAACAAAATAGAGATGGGCAATACCAGACATTTTAAAATCGATATGACACTGATACTTTTTGCTGTAATTTTTTTGGTACCTATCATCTCCAACAAAGCATATATTTTTATGAATATGATGTTATTCTTTGGCCAAAAGCACATACTAAAAATGTCTACTTGAGACCATCAGATCTTAAAGTGAGTTTAATTTTAAGTTTTGGTCAACAGAAAATAAACTGAGGATATATTCCCCCATTATACACCTAAGTGACATGATCTTTGATGATCTGCTAATTATGCCATAAATAGAAATTCAAATGCAAAGACTATGCTAATGTAGGCCTGTGTTTATTTGTTCTGTTGTCTGATTGGACTGTACAGTCACATGACACAGAAGGGGTGCTGCCTTGGCCCGAAGAACGAGGGAAATATTCAGAACAATCAGTAGAACATTACAGATTAACACTTTGCTAGAGTACTCATTGGTATCGATATTTTAGTGGAGTCATCGATACCAAAAGAGTACTTGTGGAAGTATCGATTTTTCAGTACTTGATATCAACACTACCATGTCCCCCCCCACCATGCAGCAACTACCTAAAACGTCTTATTCCATCAGCCACCTAACAGCATGATGTCCTGTCCTGTCGTTGTTTTTATCATCAGTTTAATCCCATTGGCTCATGGTAGCAAGCCCATTGCAGAACATAGGCATTAGAATGAATGCAGAGTCATTGACAACATGGCACCAAGCAGAGCTGAACTGACCAGTCACCACAGAGTTGACCTGTAAACCAGTCAGAGCAGACTGGGCAGCTCTGACTATGTGTCTTAGACTTACTGAGAATACAGCAGCAGATGTTTTTTGAACTTTAGTGATTGTGAACATACCCTAGAGGTCATCGAAAATGAATATATGAACCCTATTTAAGGCAAAATATGACCTCTTTAATGTTACACTGTAAGGTTTTCAATCAGAGTTACTAAATGATCATTATAGGCTGTTTCTTTTAAATTCTTAACATGCTTCACTTTTGAACAGTAGAAGTTAGACTTAAAGTAATCATTCTGGAAAACCTTATACAATACAGATGAAAGAACAAAGATGGTGCTTTTGTACATTTTGTTGCCTTTTGTTCCTTTTTCCGTTTGCCCTTAACTGATTTCCAGGAAAACTGTCGATGGAGGCAATACAAGTTGTTTTTGAGGAACTGAGAAAAAAAGGTAAATTTTGTCCTGTGTAGGTTTTTGTGCTGTGATGTGATTAAAAATGCTTACCTCACTGTCTCGTAGTGAATTTGACAGAACAGCAATAAATGTTTATCATTACTGTCTGATTTCAGGAAACCTTGAATGGTTGGATAAAAACAAGTCTCGGTGTTTAGTCATGTGGAGACGGCCGGAGGAGTGGGGAAAGTTAATATACCAGTGGGTGAGTCATCAAATTGCAGAAACATACTGTGCCCTCTGTCAAAGTGCTCATGTTTGTGTGTTTGTGGGGCTGATTGAGGATAAATGGAAAGAAGAAAGTGTTCTGAGGGGCACTAAAGAAGGGCTACATTTTGAGTGCTGTACCTTCATGCTTTGAGAGAAAGTGTAGAAGGTAATTACAGTTTCAGACCAGTAAGATCTACTCTGCCAAGTTATCAACAAAACATTACCAGTGTTACTAAGTCATCCGCCAACAAGACGGCAATGTTTGACATTCATCTTCACGCCGAGAAAATGATAGCTGCTGTTGGTTAAAGGGTGTTTCAGCTCATCTGTTGGGGCTGCAGAAATAAGTCAGAAAAACCTTTCACCGCAATTAAAACACCACAGTGGCTGCAGCTGCACAACATGCACACACAGTGAGGAAAAGATGACAGAGCCTGCAGTTAGTCTTTTACATACAGTGCTTTGCAAAAAGCAAAAGGAAGTCGTGAGAAAATGCTGTCACGTATGAAAGCTTTTACGAATAGAAGTGTTGGTTATTTTTTTAAGCAATAACAAATGCAAAGTGAATGAACAGAAGAGAAATTTAAATCAAATATGTCTTGGTTTTTACCACCATTTACCTTCAAAACAATCAATCAATCAATCAATTCTTCTGGGTTCACTTGCACGCAGTATTTGAACGAACTCTGCAGGAGAACTAACCACAGATCTTGTTGGATGTAGTCTGGCTCTGATCCTTCCATGTAATCCCAGACACACTCTATGATATTGAGATCAGTGCTCTGTGGGGGGCCGCACCATCACTCCAAGGACTCCCTGTTAGTATTTAAGCTGAAGATAGTTACCTCCGCCAAGGAGGTTATGTTTTTGCTGTCGTATGTTTGTCTGTTTGTTTGTCAGCAAGATTACACAAAAATCTACTGGATGGATTTTGCTGAAATTTTCAGGAGATGTTGGTAATGGCCCAACTTAAAAATGATTAGATTTTGGTGGTGATCCAGATAACCGCTATAGTGAATGATCATTTTTGCTCAATAGTTGTCTAATAACGATATCAACATGATTAAGAGTGACAGGTGTGGGTTTTCAGGATCATGAATCATCTTATGATGCTAACTTTACCATGGAACTATTCCTTATAGATGTAACAGCAATATGTGAGCTACCTTGGCGGAGGTTTGCGCTCTCCGAGTGCTTTCTGTTTCTAAATACTTCGACTGTATGTTTTGGATAGTTGCCCTGCTGCAGAATACACGCAATAATTAATAACATACAGCCAAATTATTTATCCTCACTCTTTGGCCTTCCCCCTACAGATAATTTACCCACAACTGCCAGGCGAGCTATTGCCTTTCCCACCTTGCTAGCCAGGCGCATTTTTCTTCTAAAATGGAAACACAATTCCCCTCCAACCCACAACATGTGGATTCGAGAGGTCATACAGTTTCTACAACTCATAAGTAACTTTTCAGAAGACGTGGGGGTCCTCTGTTAATCCTTATAAATGAGAATGCCATAGGTACATCCTAAGGAGGAGTAGAGACAGGGGGAGGAGGGATTTCTACTTCTATTTCTATGATTATATCAACATCTTGGTAACTTAAGTTAATTTACTTTTGTGCAGTACTTAATGGTTTATTTTTTTTTATTTTTTTTTTTTTTTGAGTGAGTATTTATTATTAGGGGAATTGCCTGATTGAAACATTACTTTAATAGTTTGCTTGTTTACACATTCATTTTCTGTAACTGCCATTATTATTTTATATAATTTTTCAATTTTGTATGATTTTTATGTAATGCTATCAATACCTATGTCAGGAACAGCATGACACTTTGACCATAACCAGGGCGGGACGTGGAAGGGATGGATGCCGGGTGGGACTGGGGAGATGTTCAGGGGATTCATGTGGACTTGAGAACATTTAATATTCAATTTCTTTGCTTTTGAAAATCACTGTTTAGTCCAAAAAGTTTAATAAAAAGAGTTGGAAAAAAAAAGAATACACTCAGGGCCAATCAGATGCCTCCCTGATGATGGACAGGATTGATAAGTCTATGCTTTTTTGTGTTAGCATTGATGACGCCATCGATCCTGACCAAATCCCAAACTCCATTTGCAGAAATGCAGCCCCAGAATTGTAAAAAACCTCCTTGTGCTTCACTGTTGCCTGCAGTCACTCCATATTGTACTGCCCCCCAGCTTTTCAGTAAACAAATGACCTTTTCCTTCAAAACCTCACTCATCAGTGCAGAGCACCTGCTGATAGTTTTCTGCACCCTCGCTCTGGTGTTTTTAAGCATTTCATGCCCTGTCAGAGGTAGGGCTGTTTGGCTGCAGTTCTCCCATGAAGACCACTTCTCGTCTGAGTCCCACCAGGTTCTGCCAGTTCTGAGCTGATGGCACCGCAGGACATCCTCTGATTTCAGAGGCAGGCATTTTTCACACCTTCATTAGATTTTTGCACAGTCCTGTTCATGCTGTTGTTAGTGTTCTCCTGCAGTCGTCTTGTTAGAAAGCACATCACTCTTATGACTACTGCATATGTGATCTTCTTCATAGGTTTTTTACAGTTTTTAAAGTGACTTCTAAAGTTCAAATTTGTTGATATTTTTGTTTGATGTTGACAAAAAAAATCCTGAGAACAGCAATAAATTGATAATGGGTCTATCTGTGTATTTAGATATAAAGAGATTTTTGATTACATTTTATTGACAATAACAGTTAACAGTAATGCAGAATGCTGCCTGACTTGTTAAGGGTTGGTTTCTTCTGTGATTATACTGTATTGGCTGGAATATAAGAAAACCTTGACTATAAAAAGACACAGTATTCCCAGTTAAAAGTTTTTCTAAAGATATTTGAACCTATACAATAGTGCCTCTACCCAATTATTTGGTCCAGTACGTATTGTTCTTATTTACTTACATGTTTGATCTGACCTTTAAACACCACAAAATCACAAAAAAACTGTATTAATAAAAATGAAAAAGGTATTGTGATATTCCTTTAATGATTTACACATGTACTTTCTGCTGTTTTTATGTCTCGCCTTGATTACTGTAATGCACTTTACCCTGGAAAATCATCCCTCCATCAACTACAATTATCACAAAATGCTGCAGCTACACTGATAACTGGTTCAAGAAAACAAAAGCACATTATTTCAATCCTGGCATCATTACACTGGCGACCAGTCAAGTATTGTCTTGATTTTAGAATATTATTAACTTATGAAGCTTTTCATGGCCAGGCTTCGTGTTACATCATTGATCTGCTGAGCCCTTATGAACCTGGACGTACCATTAGATCAGCTGATCAGGGTTTACTGGGGGTACCCAGAGCCTGATCCTAGACAAAGGGATGTTGGGCTTTTTCTCTATGGGCACCAAGACTCTGGAATGACCTGCCTGCATATATTTGTCTGTTTGCTTTTTCTAATGTGGTTTTATTCTGTTCTGAAATTTCAGGTCTCCAAAAATGGGATGGTCAACTCTGTGTTTACACTTTACGAGCTGTCTAACGGTGATGACACGGAAGGTGAAGGTAAGTTACTGTAAAGATGCTTGTATGAATTAACATCATTGGCTTGTTAAAGACTGCCTATTGAGTGTAACCACTTATAGTCCCTGCTTATAGATCCAAGTCTTTAATGACCTTTCCTATGGATTTTCTTTGTGGACAAAAGTTGGCCTACTCTGTGTTCAGTGGCAACAATGCCAAACATTTAACTCCTGATATTCAGAGCTGTACTGCAAAGGTAAACGCCCCTGCAAGTTACTGATGCTCCGAACAAATGTTGTGAATAAGATTCTTTTGTTGAAAATTTAGCCACAATTTGAGCACTTCTGTTTCCTGTTTGCCATGATTACAATTTTTATATCTGTGTTTTCATTCCTGCTGATTTGATTTACGCTGCATGTAGAACAAATTTGAAGGAATTGATAAGGGAATCAGTAAGCATAAAAATTAACAATATTGGTTCCTTGAGGGAGTTGTTATCAATTCTAAACTGGAATTGGTTTTCAGTTCGTATCACTGGTAGTCACACACAATGCTGATGCTCAAATACCATTTGTCAACATTTTTTCATTATTTTATGTCTTATTGAGTCTCTGGCCCTGTTCACAGTCCTGTTTATGCATAATACTCCATCCATTACATCCTTATGGAACTATAGTTAACCATATGGGGGCAGAGCTATGTTGCAGCACTGTTACATTAATGCTCTGTGTAAAGTGATCTTGGCATAAGTGGAACACTGTCTTTAACTTTTGTATCCCTACCACTTTAATTTGTTTAAAATAGTCCCCTCTTACATTTTCCATTTAAAGATCCCAGCAACTGTGGGTTGAAGAAGCTGCATAGATAGCTGATTTACACAAGGTAAAGGAAAGATGTCACAAGGAGTACATTTATATTTTTAAGCTTGGTGGCAGTACACAATATATATTTTGAAACACATGGGCCTCGTACCAAAATGTCACAAAAACTCAGAATTAACAGCCATGTCCACAATGTCTGCCTGGATATGAAACATGAAATGAAATGGAAAAAAAGAAACACTCAGATGAGAGATTCAAGCAAAAAATATTCCCGAAACAGAATAAATAAAATGGTAATTTACTATTTGGACAGCATTTAAAAAATATCTTTGATGGTCTAGTAGCATGTGATCCTTAGTGGTTGTTACTGTTGCCGATCTTTTTAGTGAGCATCAGTCCTGCATCTATTTTTATTTGAAACAACATAACTTTGAACTAAGGCTGACAAAAAAACTCAACAATAATTTAACAATTTTACAATACTTATTTTTGAAAAATAAAATTTAAAATTTTCCATTTGATAGTATTGAAAATGCAGAAGCTTCCAAAGCAGATCAAGAATAAAATTGGTTGCAAAGAGTTTATTCACAAAAAAAAATGGCAAGTAATTTGTAATTTAACTTTTAGTCGAGTGTCCTGTTGTGTGTTTTTCAGCGTTTGTTAGTGTCTTTGTTTGTTAACAGGATAATTAAAATACTAATGAATGGATCTGGATTTTCAGGGAATGTTTGTGGCACAGGGGCGTAGTGATTAGATTGGTGGTGGTGATCTGAATTCAGATTTTCCAGGATTTTTTTGAAGGATTTCATGATATTGCGAGACAGGGCATTTTACCACATTTTCGCTCATAACTGAATAAGTTCTTAGCAGATTTTGATTACATTTTTGGGGAATGTTGGTCATGGCACAAGGGAGAACTGATTGGATTTTGGTGGTGATCTGATCCAGTCATTTTTTGTTTTAGGAATTTTTAACAGTGTGAGACAGGGCAGACTTTCTCATTTTTGACAATAAATTGCTCGACTATGTTGGGAATGTCTTGATGGAGGTACGTCTTCTAGTTTTAAACTTTATTTAATCACAAAACACAGTTGTTACAACTGTACTAAGTTTACCATCAAATGGCATTTAGAGACATTGAAAGAAAAAAATAAATTTCAGAAGAACATTCATGACAATGAACGTGTTAGTTTACAGAACAAGGAAACCTTTAAGAACTTAATGCAAATGTGTCTTCATATGTTCAGCTGCTTTTCTTGGGCCTGCATTTTGTTAATGAAAACAAAAGAAAGAGATCTTTTTTTCTGGGACTGTTAATAATTGTATTCAAATGTTTTGTTGTGATGTTAAAACAGATATCAGACATGAAATCTTTACTGTCATTGTATCAAAATTTACAATTCTGTCATCATGACAACCTTGGCCTGAACCACATCAGTATTACCAATGCCTTTTACCTTTATCTTGTTTTAAATGTTTTGCTGTAGCCTCTAAAATATTAGTATATTGCACAGCCTTAATTTTCACCCATCTTTGGGTCTTGCAGAGTTTCACGGTTTAGAGGAGTGGATGCTGGTGCGCTCGCTGCAGGCTCTACAGACAGAAGGCAGAGCAGAGATCATCACCATGGACGATGGGAAAGGCGTCAAATTCTTCTGAACCGGTGCTGGAATCACTCACACTCTGTCTGGGAGCCATCATACTTTACTTAAACTGGGAATTTTTTTAAGATTTAGCCTCTAAAGGCTGCAAAAAGTGAACCTGAATTCCCAGCACTGAGGATGCTGGTCCTGCAGTTGTTGTTGCCTTTTGGTTTGCCCGAGTTCAAAGCCTGTTATTGGAGGAGAGAATTTATCAAATGTGTTTGATGGGGAAAAAAGCATTTTAAGTGGCAGCTTGTTTGAAGCTGTCGCTCTATTTGAGGTAACAGTTGTTGCCATTTAAACATGCAATGAGTATCAGGGTAGTAAACTTTATCATGTCAGATTCTGTTGAGGGGGAATCTTCCCCATCAGCTGTAACTTTTCTCTGTTAACTGTATATATGACTAGTTTTATCCTGATTTTTCCATGTTAACATATTTCATCAGTATGATTAGCTCTGGATCTGACATTCCTCTGCTCCAAGCTCAACATCCCAAAGAAATCCCAGAAAGCAACACCAGGGGGACTCTTTTATTTTTAGAAGAAATGCTTCCACAAGAGGAACAACGCAGGGAGTCGGACCATCAATCCTCACCTCAGCTGAGTTTAATAATAGTGGACTTCATGTACAGATCGCTGTCATCCTATTATTGTGCAGTAGCTACTGTGACACTCCTGTTTTCCCTCTTTCTCTTTGTGTATATCCAAACTTCTTTTTTTCATATCCTGTAGGAAAATAAATTAGAAATTTGCTACACTCTCTTGTTCTCTTTTCTGTCTGAAATGGTGTCAGAAGTGTGATAATGTCAGCAGCTCCCCTGCAGAGTGCAGACGTGCTGAGTGGTACCACTGTGATGGAGATGTTTTTATGCTCTACTTTTCTGTCTGCAGCTGTACTGAATGGCTGCATACACTGGAAGGTTCGCTCACATCATGTGCTCAGTGTGTCCCTGCCTGCGAGGACGATACAGCTCCAGGGAATCCTGCGTGTGTTTTCTGATAACGCTCGCTGTGTGAGGACAGGTGGGGCCGCAGCAGTGTGGCCTTGGCTGATAAAGGGTTCATGTTTTAGCAGCAGGAGAAAGAAGTCTCTGCGGTGTGGCTCCCTCTGCAGGCCAGTCTTGGACGCCATATATTTAACTCCCTTTGTGGCTGCATATCTCTTAATTCAGGCTGATCCACAGATGACTAAGAAACCTGAAGAGACTCGTTAGGAATATATTAAGTCAAAGAAACATAAGAGTTGGTAAAAGATGTGTCAGTTCATCCATCCATTCATTATCTATAACGCTTCTCCCTTTCAGGGTTGTGGGAGCTGGAGCCTATCCCAGCTGACAATGGGCAGGAGGTGAGGTACACCCTGAACCGGTTGCCAGCTGATCGCAGGACCACATGCACAGACGACCATTCATGTTTACACTCATACATTTTTCTGTTGGAGGAAGCTGAGTACCCAGAGAGAACCCATGCATGCACAGGGAGAACATGCAAACTCCACACAGAAGGACCCTGACTGTCACGGGAATTGAAGCAGTGATGACCTTGCTGTGAGGCACGCACTCTACCTGCTGCACCACCCTGCTGTCCTGTGTCAATTCAATTATATTTGTATAGCACCTTTCATACAAATGTACCTCAATGTGCATCACAGTGAACAAAAACAGCAAAACTATTTAACATTAAAAGTAACAAACACGACATCAGAAAACAGAAACATAAATAATACATTTTATTTAAAAGCGCCTTTCTCAGCACTCAAGGACACTTTACAGAGTAAAAACACAATTAATAAAAACAACAGACAAAAGTGACACAAGGTTAAAATGGATCAAAGAAGTTAGAGGGAATATGCAACTTGGAACAGATGGGATGAGAGAAAAGCAGTGTTTTAAGACCACTCTTAAAAGAAAGTTTTCCACATACTTCAAGTCTGCAGGCAGTTTGTTCCATATTACAGGACCATAATAACTGAAAGCTCCTTCACCTGACTTTGTTTTGGGTTTTAAGGATGTTAAGAAGGCACATTCCTGATCTGAGGGATCTTGCCGGGCTGTATTCAGAGAGCAGATCAGACAAAAACTCAGTTGTGATACCATTTAAAGCTTTCTGTACAATAAGTAAAACTTTAAAATCAATTCTTTGCTGGACGGAGAGCCAGGTGTAATGTGCTCTTCCTTCTCTGATCCCGTCAGGACTCCGGCTGCCACGTTTTGAATTTGAGTTTTTCGATGGAATTTCTAGGAAGTCCAGCACAGACAATATTGCAGTAATCTAATCTGCTGGGTATGAAAGCATGGACTGGTTTTTCAGAATCAGATTTGAACATGAAGCACTGAAGTTTTGAAATGTTTATTTAAATGATAAAAAGCTGTTCTTATAACTGGACATGCTGTTCTTGTAAAGGACAAGATGTCCTCTGTTATAGTTTTTGCACTCAGGGAGAACAATGACCGGCTCTTTCTAAGATATTTAGAAATGATAAATCAAAGGATTTACTTTTTAAAAACAGCTATTACTTTATTTCAGTACCATAAGGTCTTACCATTGACTAGTTACTTATTCGCAGGGTTATTAATAGCATACTGTCTGCTTTTTAAACATGAATAAGAGCTTATTAGTCTCTTATTAGTCTACATTGCTTAATATCTCATATCTGTTTCCTGTTTTAAAGTGGCTAGCTCCTCACTCTAATACAATCAATATAGCACACAACCAATGACGTTAGTAGAGCATATTATTAAAAAAATCTACTTTGTGCACTTCAATAGAAAAATAAAGTCAACACAATTAGATATAGAGTGTATCCTTCATGAAAAGACCACTCCAGACATGTTCAAACATAAAGATTATCAAATTTGAATACAAAACCTTATATTTTTATGTATCTAAGCCTAATAAAGAATGCAGCTTCAAGTAAATAAGTTAAGAACAAGACCAAACTTAAGATGGGGAAACATTTCCTTAGTTAGACTGAAAGTTTTATGTGACCTTAAGTGTGTTTTACTCGTCACCTCCTTATAAAAGTACTTCTGTGCACAAGACAAAAAGTCTTCAGCACCTCTACATCTACCTCACCCCCTCTTTACAGCGGTAGTAGCTGCCTAAAATGTCGTGTTACCCGGTGTGGCATCCTCCCATTGTTTTGTCATCAGTTTAAGCCAAATCTGAGGACACGCCCGGTGCAGAGCATCGACTGTAGAATGAACGCAGAACATGATGCAGAGTTGTTGAAAACATGGCACAGAACTGACCAGTCGACCCATCAGAGTGGACAGGGCCCACATGGGGAAGGACACTCAAAGGGGCAGGAGATCGAGTTGGATCCAGAGTACCCAGTATATGAAAACTAAAGAGTTAGTATGCTACTAACTCTACTAATAAGTAAGTAGTTAAAAGTTAAGATGTGTAACCAACTGCACCACCCCACAAAAAATAAATAAACAAAACTTCAGATTTAATTTACATTCAAATAAAATTTTGACCCTTTCATGCATGGTGTCCATATTTGTGCATATCTAATTAAACTGTGAGTCGAAGTTTTGCTTGTACACTCTTTTTTTTTTTTAAGATCAAGATGATTATTTACTTATCGAATACAGGTTTTAACCATCAAAATGCAACTTAAAGTTTGTTTTACATCTAATACTGTTGAAAAAACAGATTCCAGATACTGATAAACCCTTAAGGACACACTTTTTAGATATAATTGGGTGTTGAAAATCCAACTAGCGTTTCAGAGGCTGTAAACTCGTAAGTATTGACATTAAAATATGGCTATTTTGACACTAGTTGTTGCAAAACTTTCTTCATGGCATTAAAAGTACTGATTTTAAAAAAATAAATAAATAAAGGTACAGAAAAAGCCCCTAAGTTGCAGGAACGTGAGTAAATGTAATAAGTCGTTTCCTTGACATTTTTAATAAGTGATTAAATAACTTTTAAATGAAATAATATAAAATAGTGAAAGTTATTCTTCCACCATTCATACAGGGAAGGAATAAGGACACCTCTTGGTCTCCTGTGCGTCAGTTACGCACAGAGACTGAAAAAATAATCAGGACAGGTATTCTATTTTGATGCATCGGATATAAAGAGCTTAAGTTTGCAAACACTTCCCAGAAAACCCCGTAATTACGCCCTCCGGATTCTCTGATTAGCGCGTCAAAGCTGTGAGGGGGCGGAGCCAGGAGCGCGCACTCGGAGCGCACAGGACGCACAGCCCTCCACTGCTCTGTTGATATAGACAGCTCTGTCCTTCCACAGGAGGTTATGGCCGAGGACTTTGAAAAGAGAAGAGAAAGGAAGACAGAGAACAACTTGGGTTTTTCATTGGAATTATGCGCTTTTTGTGAGTTTAATCGTACCGTGCGTTTGTAAAGTGTGCTTTTACGCAGCTGCTGTGATGAGTAAGTCCATTTTCTGACTTTTTTGTCATTGTAGATACTTGTAAGATATTCCTAAGGCTCATTATAACTTTAGATGTGTTCAGGGTGGATTTTAAACACTTCTATTGCTTCTTCACTCTTTTTATGCGTGGAACAAGCGTGATATTTTGATGCCTTTGTTTAAAGCCTCAGACTTCACTGACATCATGGAAAAGTAACTGTACCGTTTCCTCGTCTAGGCTCTTAATCAAGAAGGCTTTGAACCTGTTAAGATGTCACACGCACAGGTAGAGATACCAGGAAGAGGTTTCCCAGGCCTCTCCATGGATATGAACGAGGACTGTTTGTCCCGGGTGCCATCCGTGCTGAGGACGCACGGTTTGGGCGCACGGAGAAACTCTTATGGGCTGCAGAAAATCAGCATGGACATCGACTCGCCTCTGTACAGCGGCGCCCTCTCTAAAGCACTGTCCTGGTCTGCTGAGAACATCTTAGCTCTCTCCGAGTCCAGAGCAGAGGATGAAAAAGCCGACGACTCTCCAGCGTCGCCGTCCCCGGTGTCCAGCACGGGCACCAGCTCCAACACGCCCCCCTGCAGCCAGGAGACGGACGGTGGGAAGTGGGAGCCCGTGCAGAGGTCCAGCGCTCAGGATGGCAGCTCGGAGTCTGAGAATGAACTCCAGAACAAGCAGAACAAGATGCTGTCTCGCATCACTTTCGACACTCAGTGGGAGCAGGAGGAGAAGGAGGACGTGGAGACGAAAGCGGTGGCGACTTCTCCTGATGGAAGATACCTGAAATTCAACATAGAGATTGGGAGGGGGTCCTTCAAGACGGTCTATAAGGGACTGGACACGGAGACGACTGTGGAGGTGGCATGGTGTGAGCTACAGGTAGGATGTCCTCTTTGATATACCACTGTCTCATTTAAAGATGGAGAAGCTGGACTATAGAGCCTACTTGTTTTTAAAGCTCCTGTGGGGAACATTGCATTGGTCAATAATCAGATTTAAATTAAAGTGATAGCTCCTCATGAACTACAATAACAAATGTAAAAATAAACTTTAAGTGCTCAGAGAGCAAAAACTTCTGCCAAGGCATTTCCAACGTTGTTCAGCAAGTTATTGTCAAAAATGTGGAAAACTGCCCATGCACTGTCAACAAGTCTTTGGAAAAAAATCCAAATCCACATCCGGATTTGGATTGACACTAAAATCTAACCCCTTCTCTCTTGTGCCATTACCTGGAAATGTCAGCAAAATCCATTGAGAACTTATTGAGTTATTAGTGGAAATGTGGAAAATTTCCCCAGCTCAATATCAACAAATAATTCACAACATTTCTGGATACACATCTGGATTCAGATCACCTCTAGAATCTAATTCCCTCTTCCTTGTGCCAACAAAACATTCCCTGGAATTGCCGCCCGAATCTGTTGAGAACTTATTGAGTTATTAGCAAAAATGTGGAAAATTTCCTCATCCCACAGTTAACAAATTATTTAATAAAATTCTCAATGTGCACCCGGATTTGCATCACTACCAAAATCTAATCACTTTTTTCTTGTGCCCTGACCAACATTCCCTGTAAATTTCATCCAAATAAGTTCATCCATTTTTTTAGTTATTCTGTTCTCAAAGATACTAACAAATCCCACTAAAACCATTAGGTTCTTAGTGATATAATAAATATCAGCATAGAGATTTAATGTTTCAGCATAAATTCAATATTTTCAACTGCCTGAAGCCATTAACAGGGTGTAAGCTTCACACTCTATGATTAATATAAAGCTGAAGTTAAAGCAGAGTTCCCTTTTTGGCTTTTTATAAGGAGAGGTTCATGTTTGTTTAGTCAAAATATATCAGCAATGACATAAGAGGGACCACTATGTCCACAGAGGGTGCTGAAACAGACACAAACCCAAAGTTATTCACATCAGCTCCCTTGAGTTGTTATCAGGTTAGTGAATAGACTGTAATTGATTCTGATGCCTCTCATTGAGCCATAAAAATCTCTAATTTCTCTTTACTCATATTTAATTCTTAAGGCCATTACCAGGGGGTAGGTGTCAGACTTTGTAATCAACATTATTCTGCTAAGTCATTATAAAGACTTACAGTGAAAGGCACATTTTACTATCACAAGAAGAAAAAGGATTTTCTTTCCTGTCAGAAAATATCCACATAGAAAAGGGACCAATCTGTTCAAAGAAAGGGCCAAAAATGACACAAACCAACGTGGGATATTTGAAGCCCCCCAAAGAGTTAAAGTTAATGAGACTAATAAATGTTGCTGCGTATTGATGGAGTACAAATAAGACCATTAGCATAAAGAGATCCAATTTCTGATATTAATTTTAGCACATTAAGCTGCTGCCATGGGGTATGTGGAAGGCTTAAAATAAAACATCGATCTGCTGTTAGACCCTATTTCCCTGGTAAAAGCTTATCTTGCGTAACACATGAGACTTCCTTTCTGGTAATTTTTTAATGCATAAAGCCACAGCCAGGGGCGGGTGTTAGACAGGGACATGACTTCATGCAATGGCAAAGATTTGAAAGAGTGGGACATTTGTATGTAAGAATTTTGTTTTGTAAAAAAGGACCATAGTCAGCTTGAGCAGTCTTACTGGAGCTTTAATAACTGTTGGCATTAAGAAAGATGGAAGATGATGGTTGAGGAAATGAAAACAGAGGCTTGAAACTACTTTTTAAGTGAAAGAAGTTTGGCATCTACTACATGGCAACACAAAAGTTTTACGAGTTTGAATCAAAGGTTTAAACTAAAATTTCTTTCTTTCTTTCTTTAACCTTTGTTATGTTTGTTGGTTTAGCTTAAATACTGCTCACGCATCAGCTTAAAACACACCTTATACCTGTTGTAATGTGAAATATTGTATTTCATTTGGTATTTAAAGCATCAAAGCTGTTTTACAGGAGTAAATTTGTGGTTAAAAGTTGTCTTTCTCTATAAAATAACTGTAACGTTTTCATGAACTGTCAAATCAAAGTTGCACTCACAGTATTTGCAAACATACTTTGCATTGAATATTCACAGATTATCTACCCTTTTTTCTTCAAGCATTAAACTTGAACTCTGTTTCTTTCCCTGCTCGACTGCTTCTAAGGGTATTTTTGGGGAATGGAAACTTAGGTATAAAGTTCTCTTTTGACCTGAAATCCAGGTTAGCTGTCATGTGACCGCACAAAAATTTGAACATTTTTGTAGCCAAACTTTTCACTTCAGATTCTTCATTTTATCTTCCTTTTTCCTTTTGCAGCATGTTCATTGTGAGGTACTTCTCCTGCCTCTGCCTCTCCTCAGCTCTGCTTCCGTACTTGTGCAAACAAAAACTCAACTATCCATGCAACTTCACAGGGAATATTGATACTCAGATGGTATCCCAGTTGCTAGAATCACATTGCACTTGATCCTTCAGTAGTTTGAAAACTGCTTGTTGGAGTGATCGAGACTTAGGTCAAATTTGATATTTAATGTCAGAGGATTTTTTTTATTTTGACAGATTTTTGTGCCTAGGTTTTACTGTTTTGCTGATAAACTTTGCACTTCTTTAAATTGTCTCCATTTTCCCTTTAAATAAAAACTTGGCTCAGTTTGTTTGCTATGCTTTCCTTAATCTCCTGGCTCACCAATCCCTGATTCATCATTGGGTTAAAAATCAAAAGCTTGATTTGTTCTTTTTGTGGAGAATGTTAAATTCAAGGATTAAATTTCATTTTCATCTCAACAACAGACTTGTGCTGCCGTCCAACCCAACTTTGCCCGGGATATATTTGGACTTATCAGTTTGTTGATTTATTCCTTTCCTGCTCTGCTGCTCCTTTTTGGTCTACATTACCACTTATTCGAGAGTCAAATAACAAAAACTTCACTTGTTTTTGATTTGTGGGTATTTGAAATTATTTTAAAGTTGAAACAACCCAGGGACCCAGTTTATTACTAGCCCAGGACTTAACTGAACCATGCCATTCCAAGGGTACTAATTTAACCTTGAACTTATTTCCACCCAAACTTTGCACTGGATTTTTTTTGTTATCTCACTTTCTTTTCCATGCAGTGAAGTGGGGCAACACCTGCAACCTAGTTTATGCAGATAACTCAAGCTGCACTGCTTTCACACCTGACACATGTCCCTGTTAATCACCTACCAGCTAGTTGTCTGTTTTACCTTCAAGAATCCTGGTTTATTTTCTCCGCTTGGCATCTGCCAGCTCTGCCCTGCATCACCACTGCTGTCTTGCTTTCTACCTCCACCGACCTAGCATTCACCTGTAGTCTCCAATAGCGGTGGTGGTGGGTTAACAATACTTACTAATCAGTCCTCAAATTCTGCATATAAGATGAATCTGCAAGGAACTTTGGGATCAAACACAATGCCAAACTCAAATCTGCTGCTGTAATAAATGATTTCATCAAATGCAAATGGGAGTTTTCTGACTGAACCTTTGCTGTATTAATGGAGCAATGAAAAGTAGGTTTGTAGTTAACCAAAACTGTAACAGATTTTGACAAAGCATTGCACTTGGATATGCTTCAGTTTCCTTCCTGTCTTCCACCCTGTAGTAAACCTCAGTCATGTACAGTGTATTGTCTCCTGCTGTCCCAGCTCTCCTGCCCCACTCAGACCTAATTCTTCAACTGAGTCCTGCGGAGTAGATGCAGCAGCTAATCTCCCGATTATTATTCCTTGTTGACCTTGAGTCAGGCTGTGTCAGGCCCATTCCTGTTAACACAGGTCATCCTGTCAGCAGTCAGCTCTGACCGAACTGCTCCGCCTGCCCACCATGATCCCCTCTAATCTCTGTTTTCATTAACAACCGGTGATACCAAGGCGAGCGCTCCAAAACGCCTCACGTGCAAGACCCAAGAGGTAATAGGTCATTTATATTCAGCTCTGATGGACAATCATCACTATCTGTGTGATTTTAGTCCACTTTATGCTTTGAAATCGTTCCGTCTTGCAGGGCCAAGCAAAGGGATCGTGTGGGTCACGGTCTATGCTCACATGTAGTAGGTAAACATCAGATGTAAGACAGTTTCACCCTCTTTCTGCTCAGTCATCCTGTCATGGTTTTTGGCATGCAGACACTGAAACAGCCTGGGTATCATCTGTCACCTCCTTCGCTGACAAACTTTGATGGCACTGCGGAGGATTTAAAGATTTAGGCTAAAACTCCTCCCACAACGTTTGCTGTATCCGTGACGTGCTTAAGTGTTTAGAGGCGTCTGAGCCATCTTAGGTGTAAAGTTGTGGCCTCCTGCCCTCTAAACCTTGATGTGATTTGAGCCATATTCTGACCCTACCATCTGAATCTTACAACAGAAATCAAAACTCGTCAGATCAGGCGTCATTTTGCTAATCTCCTTTTGTCCAGTTATGGTTAGCTCTTGCAAAATGTCCCCTCTGATTCCTGTTCTTAGCTGACCGGAGTGGTACCTCGTGAGGTTTTCTGCTGCTGTAGCCCATCTGCTTCAAGATTTGACCTGTTGTGCATACAGAAATGGTCTTCTGCATACCTTGGTCACTACAAGTGGTCATCTGAGTTGGTGTTGCCTTTCTATCATCTCAAACCATTCTGGCTGTTCTCTTCTGACCTCTGGTGTCAACAAGGCATTTCTGCCCAGAGAACTACTGCTTACTGGATATTTCTTTCTTTTTCACACCATTCCCTGCAAATCTTAGAGATAGTTGTGTATAAAAGTCCCAATAGATCAGCACTTTCTGAAGTACTCAGTGGAGCCCATCTGGAACCAAAAACCATTCATGTTTAAGTCACTTGAATCACATTTTTTATCTGTTCTGATGCTCGGTCTGAACTTCAGCAGGTCATCTTGACCATGTCAACATGCATAAATGCAATGGCTGATTAGCTATTTTAGTTAATCAGCTGTTTAATGGGTGTACCTTATAAAGTTGTTAATGAGCGTATTAATGTCAGTCCTTATATTTCTAAGAAAAAGATGGTTTACAGTAAGTAACACAAGATATTAACCAAAAGATAACCTATTAAAATGTTAGGTCTACATGTGGAATTTTCATTCAGTTAATTTAATTAACACAATGGTTTAGCTGTCTCTCCATCTCTGTCTCTCTGTTTTCAATAACCATGGAAATATTGGATGTTTTATCACTTTTAAAAGCATAGTAAAAAAAAAAAAAAAGAGTACAGAAAGTTTTGACAACATTAATATGATGACATTTTGCACATGCTTTTGTGCAATTTAGACAGTGAATCAAACTCTGGCTGCATGTTTTGTATTGAAAAATGAAAAGTTGCTCAATATTTTTCATCACAGACTTTTATTTTTGCAGTATCTCTTACTGACATTTATCTTAAGATTAATAAAATCATAATTGTTTTGGTCCAATCACGATCTCCCTGCCCGACCTTAATATAAACTCTCCCACTGAAATAGAACCCACACAAACAGCCATTGTATTCTTCTGGTTCATCTTAAAATATTGCAAGTTATTCAAAGATGTTTTCACAAACAAGAGCACCTCTTTCAGCTCAATAAAACAAAGCACAGAGACCGTCTTTGTCTTGCGTGTAAGCTCTGCAGGAGGCACCGACACACAGACAGTCGGGGATTACACAGGGGTGAAGTGAAGCTGCCCTCCAGGCTCCCGCGGCAGAAGCTGCAGCAGGTTGGGACTTCTGTCTCAAGAGGCCACCTGTCAGTTCACACAACAGGTGTCTGTTCTAAGGAGTGAGACGGAGACACTGGAGACTTTGAGAGGAACAGATGTCCCCTTTACCTGTGCTCAGGTGCATTTACTTAAGAGGGGCTGGGCAATATGGGGGAAAAATCATATTTGAATATTTTAAGCTGAATAAGGAAACAAAGAATATACCTCAGTGTTATTTTTCTGCAGAGAAATATGATTCAAGAAGAGATCAAACCATATTTAATCATCAAAAGTCATATCGGCTCCCAAAAGTCCTACATACTGTCAAAGTTGTACAAAAATATTGGCAACATTTCTGCATATTGATGTCATCAATATATGGTATCAAAAAGTACAGAACCACAGAAAATCCTTATTCATCTTTTAAACCAACAGTGATATACCTGTTTGAATTGGCAACATTTGGAAAACCAGCTAAAACAAGGAAAGAGCAAGTAATACCCCCAACAACACCAATGCTGCCATCAAATTTGTGAAATTTAGGGTGCCCCTTGCTCCAAGCAACTTTTGCCCTCTATTCCAAAAGATGCAAACTTAGCGATGCGTAAGTTTTTTTCCTTGCCTCTTGTCAGCTCCACCCACTCCTACCAAATGCTGCTGTTATATTTGCAATGTTTGATGGTCAAAGACAGCAGCAAGGAGTTTCCCCGTTCACTGCAATTTTTACATACTTTTCCAAAAGTTGCAAACATATTTGTGTAGTGTAGGGTTTCCCATGCTTCTTGCCAGTTCGGCCCATTTTACCCATGTAATGCCTTGAAAGGCGCTGTATAAATTCAAGATATTATTATTATTATTACTATTATTATTATTATTATTATTATTATTATTATGTATGTGTCCAATTTGGGTTTTCCCCACTCTCCCAAATGAAGCCACCATACATGTGCATTTTGGCATTTCCCTTTCACATTGCCAAAAACAAACAACTTTTCAAAAGTTTTCAACATATTTGCCAAAAATAAATGCACCCTTGCTCTTTGAAAGTTCAACCCAATGTCCAAAAATGATGCCAAAATGTAGCCTAAACAATCATTTTACTGAGCATTAGGGCTGTATATTTTTTGAACACAAACTCTTTCAATATAATATTGTCTTATTCTGTACCTCATCAGACATACATTGTCATGTCTTGTAAACTGAATTCATTTTTCATTCATTTTTTGTCTCTCCCCTCTAGTGAACTACTAGCATGGGGCCATTAGTTCTTGAGTTCTGGCTTTAGTGGCATGAAAAGTGTTGTGGCCGTGCTCCAGGAGGTGGTATTGGACATAAGCATGCTTTTTCACCTCTTTACTCGAAGCATGGGTCCAGTTAAGCTCCTTTAATCACAGCTAATGAGCTTAAAGGTGGCTGTTGTTGATATGGTTACTGTTGTGATAAAGTTAACCTCTAAGTCTGGGCTGCGGTCGCCTCCGTGAACTGAAATCACCGCCCCAGTCTTCCCCCTGTTCCCGCTGATTGCTCAAGCGGACACAAAAGCGGCGTGTTGGTGGTTAAACACACTCTCCCCTGTAATGTTGACAGAGCAGCAGCTGAAGGTACGTCATTACAAGTCAGGTAGAAATGCCTTAAGCTCTGTTAACTATGTATTACACAGCCTGAGTGGTAATCTGCAGGCAGCGAGGTTCAGCTGTGCAGATTTGAAAGACATCTGTTTCAGCTGATTCACATTTCTAAAGAAAATCATCAGGATTTATCAGATTTCTGTACTGTCTGAGGTGTTCCGCTATGTGGGGCCAGATGATATTGACCAAAAAATATCTTAATATTCTGTAGCTCAATCCACGATGGATAAAAGGTTGTTGAAATACCTGAATTTAAATGTTGTTCTGATTCTAATAAAAATGAAATAATATATGTGTCAGGAAAATTCCCACACTGACAACCCAGATGGAAAGAACGACAGGAGAAGGAACTTGTCTTTAGTCTCTTTTTACTTGCAAGGAGTGGAGCAGTTCACAGCAGGGCAACTTCCTCTCGCACTAAAGATCCTTAGCATCTCTTCAAACTTATATGCAGCGCTACACAAGCGGGCGTTTGTCCAGAAGCAAGCATCAACCAATAATATTGCAGTTCAGAGTTACAGAAACAGTGGTCGTCTTTCTCACTCAGAAATGGAGTTCTTCTGCTGATATGACGGCGTAATCCTCATTTATCAGAGACAAGATAAGCTATCTTGATTCCTCATTTCTGGTTTCTAGTTTCAGCATGAAGGCTTTTCACGCAGGCATATTAAAGGATCATAATACGTGTATAATCATAATGATAACAGATACATACATTTTCTTTACAATATGTATCTGCTTGGTAAAAGTCAACAAAAATAGAAGCCCTAGACACCCAATACCAGATGATATATTGTTTTTAATGACCAAAAATGTAGGCAAACTCATGCACAATGTTAAAATTGCTCAAATATGTTGGCAATATTTGGAAATTGATTAGAACACAAAGGAATAAGGGAAACCCTCACCCTTTGCCAGTTCAACCAACTTTTTCAAAAGTTGCCAAGATATCCAACATTGGCCAATTATTTTATATTAAATGATCAAAATGGCAGACAAATTCCTCCACACAGTCAAAACTCCATAACAATTGGCATCAAATTCACTTTAGTGTGGTTGTCAATATATTTCTGACTCTTATATGCAAAATGTGAAAGTGTCGTCCCCATACACAACAAGCTGTGATGCACTGTTTTCTGGCACTTTTCTATCAGAATCAACATTTATTTCTTCAGCAATTTATGCAACAGTAGCTCGCCTGTTTGATTGGACCACATGTGCCAGCCTTGGGGCCAGAAACTGTATGATCTTAAATCAGATTTTTAACCTGAATTGCAATAATCTGGCAATGTTTTCAAAATAAGAGAGGAGAGTGAATGAAACCTTTTTTCCCAGAGTGCCATCACTACTTGTGCAAGTTAGACAGGTAGCAGGAGTTTGGCTGCAGTGTCTGATGTTAAAAATAAATACAGCAGTTTTGTATGGATATGTTGGCAGGTAGTTTGTTTTTTCAACTCAACAGTTCAAACAGATCGTCTTGAGAGCATATTACTGTTTGTGACTCTTACTGTAACATCTATTCACTGAGCATTTGACCTGACATCTACCACCAACAAAAACTTTGCATTCAGCGTATTTTCTTTCATCCTATTTGAAGATATTGGTATATCTTTAAAATCTAGTGTTATTTCCAAGCCCCTATTGTAAGTACTGTGAGTCTGAAGACTGAAGTCTGTCTGGGCGTCGTCCAGGAACTCTTTGTGCTCACATATAAAGGTAAACAAAACATCTAGATTCTTCCATGACACGCTAAACCAGAGCTCAGCAGCCAGGGCAGTAAAGATAACAAAACTGAGCTCACATCACTGCACATAAACACCTGCTAATAATAAGACAACAATACAACAGAAGAGTAAACACTCAGTGGAAAAAAGATTCACTGAGCTGAAATTAGAAAGAGATAGTCCCCTCAAAGAGAATAGAGAGGGAGAGATACACTGTAATTAGAGGATACTGCATGTAACATGGCCATCACATGAGTAGTTTGGCCCCACTGTTGTTATTTAAATTTACCTTCAGGAGTCTTGCAACCATCCAGTCAGCTGTATGCAAACATGTTATTATGGTCACAACTTTGTAAAGTAATAAAACCCTTTGTAGTAAAACAGCATCATAAACATGAGCAGCTTAATTTGGCTTCTCATGGGTGTATCAGCAGCAGTTACTATATACTGCAAATATGTTTTCGTTGAGGGATGGGTAAATGGCAGTGCCCATACTCTTTAAAATATGAAAAAAAGATATTTATAAGAAACCATGGCAGCATCCCCCTCCCCTTTTATGTTCATTATCAAATGCATTTGTAAGAGACAATATGCTCAAACAACCAGTGGAAACTGTACTTGAACTGTGAAAGCAGCTGAATCTGAGTTACGTGTTTCCTTAAGTTAAGTTTAGTTCAGTGAAGTATTAGTGTGGCACGGTGGTGCAGCTGGTAGTGCACATGCCAAGGCCTCTCTGTGTGGAGTTAGCATGTTCTCCCTATGCATGTGTGGGCTCTCTCCAGGCACTCCAGCTTCCTTCTACAGGCCATAATGGGTGAATGGATGGAAATTAAGGATTTCTACTTGCATTTGAATCAAAAGATATAAATCTTAATATAATACCTCCCTGAAAGATCTTCATCGTTCCACTTGTTAAACTGTAAGTAATTGAAATATTGAATGAGAGAATCCTCTTATTGACACAGCTCAACCCTCTGGTAATAAGAACAATACTCATGTGGCCCTCATGGTAACCAAAATCCTTGTTTTAGATCATTTTGAAGCATCTGCTTATCTCAAGCCCCTCTGAAGAGTTTTATGTAGTTTATGGAACAGACTGAACTTCATACAGATGGCCTACAAAATCAAATGAGACCATCCATGATTTACAGTCCCTATAAAGTTTCTATTAATACATGTGAATGCTGCCATGAAGTAAATTATGGGCGAAACTGTATGCTGAGGTAACAAGGGTTTTTATTAGTTTTTATTATTTTTACAATCAGAGAATCATTTTAGTTATAAATCCAAGCTGGATTATGTTTTTTTTCCCACACCCTGCATATAAATGTGGAGTTATTAATTATTAAAAGAAACTTTAACAACCCACCTGGCAGCTGCATGCTTTAGAAAGATATCTTACAGTGACACAGTTATAGGTACAGTTATGGGATGGTCTTAAGAAGGGAAGAATGTAGGAGCGCCTACCATGACCTTTGTAGACCAAGATCTAATCGGTTTATCTTTGAGATGCAGAAAACGATTGTGCAAAGTTTGACAGAAGTCACTGAAAGCAGGCGTTTGACTTTGAAAACTCATCAATTCATCATCATGTCCAAGTGGATATTTTAACAAACCTGATAAGAGATATTTCTAGGCATTTTAGAACTATCCCTTTCACAAGGAAGGGATCAAAATGTGGCCTAAAGTTCTTGACCTTTGACGTTCATAATCTAATCAGGTCATCCTACACCTCTGAGAGGGAAGTTTTGGAAGCGTTACAGAAATCTCTCAAAATATTTTAGAGATAACGTTTTCACAAGCAAGGGCTGAGCATGGGGACTTAGTACCTTGAAAACAGAATCAGTTCATCATCATGTCAGAGTGAACATTTGTGCAAAGTTTGAAGAAACTTCCTCAAAGCCTTCTCGAGATGACATGTCCACCACCAAGGTGTGATTATAAAGTCGTTTGACTTTGTGGCTCCAAAATCTAATGAGCTCCAAATTCATTCAGAGGGGACATTTATGAGAAGACAGAAATCCCTCAAAGTGTATTTAAGACATTATCCTACACTTATGTGATCATTCTTTCATTTTGAGTCTCTTTTGTCCAAGGTTAAAAATATATATTTTAACATATGATGTTTTATTAAATTGTGTCATACTGTGATAAGGATATGAAGTGCTGTAACTTCACTTAGATGAATGGATTTATAATAGCTTTACAAATACCTAATTACAACAATATTCAACAAAAGTGACTGTAAAACACTGTCTCCTGTAAGAAAGATCAAATGTAGGCATGCTGATGGAACATCTTAGCTTGTTTGCATTTTTTTATTGCAATTATTTCAGATTTTTATAATGTGCACATTTTAAATGCTTATATAACACCAGCACTAACAAAAAGAAAGCAGTGCTTTTACAGGAAAAGACAAAAGCACCAATACAAACAGGTTAAAAGCTCTGTCAGTACACAGAAAATGTTACCAAACAAACAGCCCCGAGTCTTGACTCTTGGCCTGGATTCATTGAATTTTCTTGGATGTCATCCAAAATTTAATGGATTCGTCTTGGCCCATCGTTCACCTTTCTGGTTTCCTCGGAGTTACATGGAGATTGGTTTGGTATTTTTTTTCATAACCCTTCCAAGAACAGAAAAATGTAATAGACAAACAAATAGTACAAAGTCTCTCCCTTTTTTTTTGAGGAGATGGCTATTTCCTGTTTATTGATGTAATGTGAGAGCATATACATTAAGTGCTTTACAAAGTTATCAATAAAACATTATAGCACTAAAGCATAGTGGCACTGAGCAACAATAAGCAACCCTTAGCCCCTTTGAGGAACAGCAAGTAGACACTGTTCACTACAGCATCATCCTGCTCTTACGGTAATGTAAAAAAGGACACCACTACTCCTTTGAAAGTCTTAATTTACTTGAAGAATTTACCAATAGCACAGTTGCTAAGTCAAAAGTTATCTTCACCCTGTAATATCGCTTTTTACAACTAACACTTTACTTTTTACCATATTCTTACCATATCTTTTTAATCAACTCTACAATCCATTGAAAGCCATTTCCCATTAGAGAGAGATATAGGTAGTACTTTTTGATTTACCGGTCCCTCCCCTCTGGAAGGCAATGAACCTTGATTTCATATAATTACATAAGCATTGAGCACGCTGGCTCACATTTAGGGTTTTGTGAAAACCTAAATTTTGCCACATCTGTTTTGATGGCAGTTTATCCTGCTCTACAAAACGTTTTTTTTTCTTTTGCTCCTTAAAAGGTCTTAAAGAGTGATTAAAAAAAAAATTATAGGACCCCTTCTCTCATGTTAAGAGTTTGGTTCTATGTTTTTATTTTATGTTGTTTCTTTATCCTTCAGTTCTTGTGCTGTAGGAAAAAAACACATCCTTAAAGGAAAAAAATAGAAGATCTTAGCAACTGATCTACATTTGTATTGTATTTAGGTTCAAGAATTAATATTATTAAATTGTCCAGACTACCTTGACTGTTGTACTTGTTCATAGCATCACCTGTTAAATTTCCAAATAATGGGAAAATAATGGGATAAACAAATTTACAGATTTGTTTGGAATGGCAGAAAACCAAGGATTAACTATAGTACACAAACTATCAGTAAAGATGGAAGTGTATGTCTCTCCCCAAACTTGCTGTTCAGCTGAAATTTTTGATTTGTTGGTATGAAGCAAAATGGAAAGAGATAGAGCGTAAAACTACTTGCGGGATCGGTTAAGCCCTTATATTTGTTTTGCCTTACATACCTATAGGACTTTTTTTTATCTATAAAAACAATTTACCTCTAACTTCTTAATAAATGTGTCTGTTAAGATGTTTGGGAGAATCAAAACACAAAGTAAAACATAATCTCAGTTTAGTCTGATAGTCAGGCCAGTTTATTTAACATATGCACTAGACCGTGCACTTCCATAGTATGAAGGGAAACTCCAGGACTTTATAGACCTGTGCTGTAAGTTTAGACCTGTATCTAAAAAAAGCAGAACAAATCTTCAACATCCCATGTGGCAGCTACCTAGCAACCTTTCCCGCACAGGCTCACAGGTGACTCAGGTGCTGTATAGGCAACATAAACTGCCCTTTGAAGGAAATGCAGACATGATAAAATATTGATGTCGCTCCCCTCCTGCCTCCATTCATCCACACTGACGTTGACAGCCTGCTGTATGTCAGTGTTGTAGCTGCTCGCACAAAAAAACATAAAATGTAAAACCTAAATCATCATTCAAGACATTTGATCATACTGCTGTGGGATATAACTTACCCAGAATGCAGCAGCACAGTGAGCTCGGTGTTATAAACCAGGAATGGGAGCAGTGAGGCACATATCCTTTCTGTTCAGCCTGCTTTAAAGGGCATCGGTTGCACAACACTTGATCTTTTTTAAGGGCAGTTTCCAGCTGTTTCCTCTATCCTACTGCAGACATTTGGGCACTTTTTACACTCTTATGTTTCATTTTTAAACCTTAAACCAACACACACCCTTTAATCATTATGTTCTGTATAAACACCATGCTTTGCTTCATTATAGTCACCTGTATTTGCAGAGCTAACTGTGTTTATACTGTAAGAGCTGTAAGAGCGCATTAAAAAAGAACTGCAGCGCCCACAACCAATTTGCTAATTCTTTGGGTATATAAACACAAAGTGGGAGACATTTTTTCTGCTCATGATGACATGCCGAGGTGTAAAAGTTAATGCACTCCTTGTGTGGTCTTTGTTTTTGTAGATGGTTACAGCACTTTAAAGTGGAAACCCTTTCCTGCAGCACATAAAGGTGCAGGCTGTAATTAATCAGTTTTTTATGGCTACTGTGGTGGAGAGGTTTAGTGCAAGAGGCTGGCTCGTAGCTTCTTTTTAATCATAATTTATCATCGTTTTTTATGCTTTTGTTTAGATAGTGTGTGGAAAGAAGAGGAAACCAGGTCCTGACATGTGGAAAAGGAGCCACAGGCCTGATTTTAACCCATACCATATTTACACTGACTTAATTGTTGCGGGCATGTTGCTTCTCAAAATTAGCATTTTAATCAATCAAAAATAAATATGACAGATTAATGCTCAAGTAATGTTGGTGGTGCAGATGCAGACGCTAGGACCTCTCTAACTAGGTGCCTCTTTTTATCTTTCTTTCTTTTTTCTATCTTTCTATACATGCGTATTTAATTATCAAACAAAATGTCATCTTTCAGGCTCAGTCTGTCTGTATTCTTTGATGGTGAAAAAATGGTTGTCAACCGATAATTTATTGCAGGGGCCATCAATTATATTTGTATAAGGATCAGTTTTGTCTAGATATACACAAAGGGTGCAGATTTTTAAATAAATTGAAATTTATAAGTATTTCAGTCTGTCGAGCATTTTGTTGTTCATTGTTTTACTTGAATTGTGTGTACATCTTAGTCTTAAAAGTGTGATCAGTCCCTTTCACCCATACAGTTGCCAGCCATTTGGGGCAGTTGCAGTATCTTAGCTACTTCTTTCTTGTGCTGTCACATTATGCATCATTAGATTTGACACCAGTACTCCTTCCACTAGTTGAACGTTGGCTAAAAACAGCAGACAGGTAGATTTCAGTGAAACAGAGCATAAAGTCAGTCCTGATCAAAAATTGTTCAATCCCAGTTGTTTTGGGGGTTGCACTGATATTTCTGAGGGTTTATTGAAAACGGGACACCCTTAAAACCACAACAAATTTTCCCTCATTCAATTTTCCAAACTTGAAAATAGATTAAAAAATGTCAAAACATTTATTGGGTTTATCCTACTTTGTTTTGAGTAAAATAACAATTTAAAGGTAGTGAAAAATTTGTCCAAGCACTGGAATTTGGGATTTTATGAAAATATCTAAATCAAACAAACAAGGCTATATATACAAATTACATTCTTTGCCTTTACACACAATGATGCTCTCAAATAATTTGTTTGGTCCTAAACCAGCAGCTCTCATTATTGCAAAGATGTTTAAATGACAAGTTATTCATAAAAGTATTCAATTTTCTTTTAAATCCATGACAGCAGATTTTAATTTTTTCTGCTCGCAGAATGAAAAAACAATAATAACCTGACTTAGTTAAGTAAGTATAGGTTTGACCTTTTGTTTTTTCAAAGTCTCAAGGACACAGAGTTACTTAAGGACAAAAGGAGGAAGGAGGGGGTTGTGTTGGGTGAAGATTAACATCACCCCTGCTGCTGTAGTCAGATTTGGGGCTATTATTATTTTAAATGAGCTGGAAAATGCCTTGTTAAGTGCAGTGTTTTTAGCTCACATACTAGCATCAGTTGAATTAGAGTACATTATGTTTAACACGGGCATAAATCAAGTTCTGGCACAAACTATACATCGCTATGACGTCCCTTTCTCTCCTTCCTGCTTGCCCTCGGGCCTCATACAAACCTTGCTGTGTAAACTTTATCTGAATGTGGCTAGTGTTCTGTGACATAACACAAGCTGTGGGCTTCCTATCAGCCCTCCTGTAGCCAACATCAACACCGTCTCTCCTCACAGCAGCCACATCCAGCTTATCAGAGCCCACAATGTTCTCTTATGGGAAAGCAGGGGCCCAAAATGGCATATGGCTGTGTGTCATGTTGTTTGTTTGTTTACGTCAGCTCTGCAGAGTCCTTAAAGAAGGCTGTACTGTTTTTACCTGTACAGTTAAGCTTGTTCTGTACTAAATGTGCGCTCATTCTGTATCCTGTCTTCAAAAAACAGCATGCTTGCATCAAACAGCCATGAAACCAGATAACTCAGTATCACTGGCTGCTGTGATAGTGTTTGCAGGGTGGATACTGTGGGTACAAGCTGGGGCAGCATTGTGACTCTCTGTGCAGGAGCCTCAGGCTTTTTGGTGTGTTTACGCATCTCCCTAGAGATGAATTAGTAATAAGTGTGTAGGTGAGTGGGAAAGTGTTTTCTGTTTGTCTCAGTCCTGTGATAGACCGGTGACCGCAGCCTGCCAAGCATATAATCATGGCTCAGGAAAGTCAGAAACACTTCAGCACTGCTCAGGAAAACTTAACTAGACGGGGGGTATTAAAAATAGATGTGGGGATAAGGGGTGAGCATCACAGGATAATTTATGATCCAAACAATACGATGTGATATGATGGAATATAATATGATATGCTCTGTGATACAAGACGGTATAAAAAAAAAAAAACAGAATGCAATGTAATTGATACTTTGTGAAACAATACATGACCCTAGTTGACTCTAAAATACTGTTAAATAAGGTTTTGTACTACATGATACTGTGCAATGTGATATAATACTTGGTATCATGTTGTAAAAAACCTTATGACATCACAATATGATACATTAACATTGTATACAAATTGGTGTGGTATAATAGAATATATTAAAACAATAGTTTACATGGCCTAAGACGGAGATGAAATATAAATTTAAATTATACTCCACAACACAATATGGTGAGATGCAATAAGGCATGATTTGATACACAGTCCGAAATGGTATAAAGGATACTGTATAGAATGAGGATTCAAATCAGGATGGAAAGATACCATACATGTTAAAATGGTGCAATGGGATGCAAACTATATGCTATTATACATGGCCCTGAAATCATTCAGTAATGACGACACAATACAATACAGAACAATGCAATTCAGTACAATCTGATAAATCACTGCATTTTTATGATTTAATATAATATAATAAAGGTGATAACATTTAATATAATTTGATGAAATAAAACACATCAGATATGATACAGTACTATGCAACACAAATTATGGAACAATAGGATACCATATGATGAACATTCTGAAGTGTTCTGGAGCACAAACCTCAGTCAAGTGATTTCCAACATTGTTGGGTGAGTTATGGTCAAAAATGTTGACAACTAACCTGCTGTATCTGCCTTATGAAATGCCTATAAGCAGACAGATCCATCTTGCCAAGCTCCAGTCTATAACGACTGTGAGCCGCCCAAAGTGGCACGGCTCAATCAGGGTCCTTTAGAGCAGGAAGAGGTGGGAGCTATGAGTGAGATGACAGCAGGATGTGACTGCACGTACAGAGATTAGCATAGATGCTAGCATCTTCAGTAGCAGTTTTTTCAGATCTGGACCACATTTTTTTTAAATGAAAAACAAACAGCAGCACTTAAAGGATTTCTCAATAGGAAGTATACTTTTGCTCCACCTTCTACATTTTTGGAGAGTGTATTTTCTATGATGTGGCAGCAGTAGCACTCACCTACTTCATCATCTGGTTGGCCTGTAATGACTGTGACTTTTTTTTTTAAGATGATTTTTTGGGCATTTTGTGCCTTTGTTGACAGGAAAGAGAGAGACAATAGATAGGCTTGTGAGAGGAGGCGAGAGAGCAGAGGGAGGACACTCTACAAACTGGGCACAGGCTGGATTTGAGCCCGGGCTGGCAGAAGCATGTGTATGGGTAATGCCTGGTTACTTACCATTTTGTCATTTTGCCCTGTAGTGAATGTGCTTGACAGAAAGATCGTCTAATCACCTGCTGGATATGCTTTTAAAAGGTTCGACCCATTCCCAAACTCTTTCTATGGGCTGATTCCCTGATAGACCAATGAAATATATTGAACAGTGTGTCAGGTTAGAGGAAATCTGCACTATCTTGCAATGTAATGAAATCCTTATAAACATTCCTGGATCCACATCTGGATTCAGATCACCACCACAGTCAAGTCACTTCTTCCTTGTGCCACGAACAAAATCATACAGACACAGACATTGTATGTTGTGCTGTCAGTATCATTTTGTGTAAAATTCTGCCTCACTTTAGACTATAGCTGTGTTTGAAATCGTTCCCTATCACAGATATAGTGCGCTATATAGTGTGTTTGCCATTTTGTAGTGTTGTTCGAATTCTCAGCGGTTAATTTCATTCACTATATAGTGCACTACAAAATACCCACAATGCACAGCAAATGTGAGTGTACATACGATGTACCCTACATTGTACTCCCGTATACCACAGTGCAATGCGGTCGTGTTTTTCCAGAGAAGACGAAGAAGAGGGAGCGTAGAAAGAATGCTGCTAAGGCACAAATTGGCGCTGCTTTCGTTCATAAATGTAAGAAAGGTCAAAGTATCTTTAACACGTTCTTAGCATAGCTTTTTTACGTCTTTTAACGGCTGTAAACAGCTGCAAAATTTGCTACTTATCCTCCTGAGTGCCAGGTTTGTTTACGTGATGCTTGGCACATCCACTTCCATCACAGGAATATCTGGCTCATCTACTGACGCAATGACGTTTAGAAAATGTCCGTGTAGTGTCCGAAATCTCGTTCGGTCATTCCCTATGTAGTTCACTATTTCATTTACACTACATAGGGAATAGTGAGTGAGTGGATGATTTCGAACACAGCCTATATCTGTCTCCTGTTTCAGTTTGCTATTGTGTATTTTGCTGCATTTAAGTAGTTCACTCTAGTCAAATCTGGATAAAATTCTTCCGTTATATTTTGAAAGAGACATTTCTTCAGAGTAATGATGGAATTTTAATATCATGGGTTTGCAATACAACATGATCTTTGATGGTTAAATGCATCCATGAATTGATCTGTTTTACACAACCTAATTTGTCACATTAATGAGATGCATTGTAACTGTCTTTGTCAGCAGTCCCAGAGCACGTTCCCTGGACTAGAATGTGACTCTGACAGCCACAGCCTGGAAGAGGAAGACCAGATCAGAGACTGGTTTCCATCACTTACATTTAATGACTGAGCTTTTGTATTTTTATGTATACACAGTTGTGCTGTTGGCAAAGGCGCTGTCTCCGGCTGAGTCACTGTGTTTTATTTGGATCTCTCTGTAGATCAATTTTTGATGGGAGAGATTTTATTGAGCGCTTGGGGCATGTTATAGGTTTTCCAGCTTCCAGTAAGAGAGTCCTGCTGACCCATATTTTCTATAGCTATCATCTATGCTTTAAATCTTTTGAATGGAGGTCAATGGAAAGCTTGTTACATGACCATAGGCTCTAAGATCATTTGATAACATCAACATACATCTGTTCAGAGGGGTCATTTGTGATCGGTTACAACAATGGGTCTTCCTCTTAAACAAGTATGCATTAAATATCTCTAAAATGTTGTTTCTTGGAGCTGCCATGCACACACAGTAACAAGTAAAGCATATCAAAACTACTTTACAGAAATATTCCCTGGAAACTTAAGGCCCCAATACACTGTCTAATAATAGCCTTCCAGTAGGTTAATTGCATGTCACACAGTGAGCGATTAAACTTAAAAAAGCTTGATTCAATCTGTGTCAAATACATCAAGCTTTCTGCTGTAATGAAGCTCTATGTAAACATAAATCCATACTTTTTATTTACTCTGCTTATCTGTGATAATGACAACATTTCGGCTAAATAGTTGCAAAAGCACAGAAACAACACAATAAGCTATGGTCACTACCCTTAATAAGGTGGACTATGGCAGCATGGCATGGGCTGATCTTTTCTATCATAATGATCAGACTCTTGTTATGATCTAAATTGCCAGGAAATTACACTGCTCACATGGGCCCAGTTCACTCTGATCAGTCGACTGGTCTGCTTTGTTGTTTACTGGCCAGTATAGTGCTGCTCAATGCCGCGTTTCAGAGGCTCTGCATCCTGTCTACAGTCCATACTGTAAGCTACTGATGAAACAATAGGAGGACATCACAGTGGTAGGACTATTCAGGGAGGCTGGGGTAATGAGACATTTCAGGCAGCTACTGGTGCTGTAGATGCATTAAAGGGAGTTTCACAGAAACAACAAGCCTTGCAGTGCAGCTGGATCCGTCTGATTGAATGTCTGTAATCATGCAGATCCATCCTTCCAAGCTCCAATCTACAACGGCCCAAAATGACACGGCCCAATCAGCGTCCTATAAAGCAGAGGGAGGTGGCAGCTATGAGCCAGATGACAGCAGAGAGTGACCACGTGTAGAAAGATTAGCATAGTTGCTTACACCTTCAATAACAATTTTATCAGATCAGGACTGCATGTATTTATTAAATGAAGAAAAAACAAGAACACTGAAAGCATTCTTCGATAGGAAGGATATTTTCACTCCACTTCCGACTTGTTTTGGGGAGAGTATGTTCCACGATGTGGCTGATGTTCTCTACTTTACACCACAGCAGTAGTGCCATGCAATCTGATTGGCCCGTAATGAATATGATTGACGGCATAATCGTCCAATCACCTGCTTGATAAACTTTTAAAAGGTTCTGCCCATTCCCAAACACTTCCTGTGGGCTAATGTTTAGATGGGCTAGTAAAATATAATGAACAGTCCATCTGTTGTGTCAAATTAAGAAACAGCTACAGCTCTATTTTCTTGGAAATGTTTCTAATTTTAATGTCATGGCAGATTTCATCAGGGTATATTCATGTGCATAAATTATTTTGAACTGGCTGGAGGGCTTCATTGAAGGAGTAGAGGGGGTGGATGATGCCCCTAGGCAGCCAATTGACCACCCCTGATGTAGATAAAAAGATAAATATAATTTAAAAAAAAACCCTCTAAATGTGCAAGCAGCACTCCTTACATACTGGCTTGATTTCACAAATAGGCTGGCAACATTCAATAAATATTTACCATCAAATTCTTTATTTTTCGGTTTCTACATCATTTATGCTTACCTGTTCAAAGAGGTGTTGAAGAAAATCAATCCCACCTACTGTATGAATACATCAATATGACTTAATATCTTGATATGTTTCCCAGCCCTAGTTGAAAATAAGTGTTTAGTAACTTGTTTATTTGTGCTCCACTTCAGCTGTGAGTGCTTCAGCAGCATACTGTTACACCAACAAACACCCATGTGCTATCAAGTACTGCTGGCAGCCTTTACCGGACACCATTTACGAAGTGACGGCATGCCACTGGTGCCTCCTGTCACGAGAAGGAAATGAACTGAAAGATTCATGAATGCTCAACCCATGGCTCAACTCTGTCCGAAAAAAAAAAAAAAGAGTCAAATGGTGTGATATTCTGAGAGCAGCGTCTTTAGAAAGCCACCAAAGTGAAAGATAAATTCAAAACTAAGATAGCACGGGTCAAACAGGGTGCATGAATTGATGTTTTCTGTTGACTGAGTAAACACTGAACATGTGTTTGCTGATGGGTTTCACCAGGTGCTGGACTCCAAACAGGTACAGTCATTACTGTGCACTAATAGCCGATTCATGAAAAGACTCACGTGGTAACTCAGAGCATGTTTACAGTCACAGGGGTTTTAGTGAAGTTGAAGCCTGCAGGAAAGACCAACATATGTATAAACTAATATTCACATCAAACTCCTACACTGTGTTTAAATTGTGCAAAAACATTGGCAGTTGTTTAATTCTGACTTTTTACAGGCACATGACTTCTACAGTGGACGATACAAGTGCCGCTGTTGTCAACAGGCTTTTACGCAGATTAGTCAGTATTTACATCCAGGGTGTATTTTGGAGAAATAAAAGTAACTGAGAGTAACATGATGGAAATAGCCCACTTAACACAATCTTAGGCACTCTGTTAAATGAACTGGGTCACCATGAGAGCACTCATAAACAGAGAATGAGTGACGACTGTTTGAGCTATACATTCCTGTGTACACAGGCAGTGAAATTTAATCAGATAATAGCCTCATAGCTTCCTGGCTAAAACCGTTTTATAATAAGGTAAATTAAAATGTTATTATAAGATTGTCTGGCATGTATTGAAAAATAAATAAATAAATAGGCATTCCTGAATTGTTCCCCTTTTTTACCAGCTCGTTGTAATGCATTCTAAAAGGTCACAATTGCAATAAGTAGCATTAGTGTTAACGAGTGGTGAAATGGGACTCAGATAATCCGTAACCCATTCGGATCACCACTAACGTTTGGGCCAAATGTGACTCACGGATTATTGCATTATTGTTTTAAATACCTGATGTGTATTACTGTAAATTCAACATTTGTACTGGTAAAGTTTAACTCTAGTCTAAGTTGTTTTTTTGTTTATTTTGATGATGTGCACATTTTTGTAGCATTAAGTCAGGATTTACTAATGTTAAAGAAAGAAACAGTTATACCATCTGTTGCAATTTCATTTAGTAATTTTGAGGTTTTAAATGTGCTGCTTTAACACACCAGATACACAGTCCTATGTTTCTACAAGATATGTTTCACTAGTCTATCTGGGGAGTCCATGGAAAGTGTTTTGGGGGGAGGGTACAGACCCTTTAAAAAAACAATCCTGAATGTGATTGAACAATTGTTCTATCAATCACATACAATATGGCCAATCAGATGGTGTAGCAGGCAGGCGCACCTGCCAAGGAGTTCGATACTCAATGTGAGCCATTTTATAAATCAAATTTTATCTGAAACCTGTCTGGAAATGTTAACAGTGATGTTCTTTGTTCTTCATTTAATGAAGAAGTGTTGTCAAGTTCTCATAAAACTGCCATGCCATAGTAGGCAGCATACATGCTAATCTTCTTATAACCAACTGTTGTTTACAGGTTTGCAGTTGCTTCTTACTGCCGTCACGCTCATAGGCTCCACTTCTTACTCCTCAAAGGACATTGACTGTGAGTGCCTCTGCAGAATGAGCTCAGTCATTACAGCAGGAAGATTTGCAATATGAATCTTTCTTACAGACATTGAATCAGTCAAATCCAGCTGCATTGCAAGGCCAGTGTTGCAACACAACTAAAACAAACTGAGATTTGGTTTTTGGTCCATGTCCCCCAGCCCTGGTCTCAACACATACGTCACATTTTCCATTTTACGCAGTTTTCCCGACACACAGATACAGAACACACCTGCTTTTATTATAAAGTGACTCAAAGAATGTTGCAATTCTCTTCAGATAGGTGGAAGTAAAGCCATATTTAAGGTTTTTTTTATCAGCTTCATTGAAAACAATATTAAATAGGGACAGAAATGCCTCTGGATGAAAGCACATGTTTCCTGCATGGTGAGCCAGGGGTCAGAGCAACTTCAAAAGGCTGAGCTTCAGCGCTCTCCTGCTCAGATCCCAGTCAAATACCAGTTCCTGACAAAGCCTGATATACTGACAGTCATTAGATAACAGATGTTTGGAGGTTTCAACAACAGGAAGGTTGGAAAGGCAGAGGAAGCTGCTACACTAAGGTGTATTTTAACCAAAGACGAAGTAGAACAACAAAGAATATCTTAGATCTAACTTTATACTATAAAGCCTATTGATTAACTACAACATTTACAACAAGCTTCTACACACTTTTAATTGTTTAAAAACGCTGGTCGTAGCTCAGTATATTGTTGTTGATTTCATTTTTTTTAAATGATCAGTGGTGTCAAGAAAGACAAACACAGAATGATCTTCACTCATATTGTTTATTAAAATAGAGTTGCACAAATTCCTTATGAGTAATATGGCTGAAACTGTCAGGGTTCAAAGGTCTCACCAGTTTCCCTAACTTTTACAAATGTTGCCAACACATTTGTATAATGTAGGCCCGGTACACACGGACAAAGATTTAACATTTTAACCAATTTTGAAACAGTGAGAGAGCCCATACACCAGGACAAATAATGACAGATTCAACACGTTTGTTTATGCAGCGTGTGATGTACCACAAGTAGATAAACAGGATGCACTACACACCAACTGACTCACTCACCAACGACCAGGTCTTCTGCTCTTGTAGCTTGTGATCTCACGTGGTCAAACATGACTTAAATGTAAACAAACATGGCAGAAAACAAACAGAAAGAATTGAAGCGATTATGTTTTGCCTTTGCTCTGTTAGCCATTGCCATGTTTGCTTCCTGCTTCAGCCAGTTTGCTGCCTGACTGGCTATGTTATGTTCCACAGAACAGAGCACAGAGGGTGTGCTTGGCTGGCCTGTTGAACATGTTTCATATTTATAATTTCAAGTCGGAGCATCCCAGTTCCTCTTCTGAGATGATTTTGGGGGATAAAATGACTCTTGACACACCTCACACCACAGGATAATCAATTAAGATAATCTTTAGGACCACCATGTAATCAGGCCTTTGCTGACTTTGGTTGTAAGTGAGGATCTGAGCCGAAACTCGGGCTGATTACCTTGTTGTGTGTGCCCAGTATTAGGCAGCGCGCAAGAGTTTCCTGGCACTGTTTGGATATAGAAAACAGTACCGTATATTAACCAATATTGGGTGTTAAGTACTTCTATTTGTCTTCCTAGTCATATCAGACAGCATTTAATTTGAAACACTTATAATAGAAATGCCCCTTAAATAGAAGGAAATAATATAAATAAAATGATGACTCCCCATACCATTTTTGGTTGATAAGCATGTAATGTTTGTGATTCTTACTGTCTCAGAGTAAATAATCTTTATCACTGAGCATTAAGCCCGGCATCTATTTTTGTTTCATCATGACAATATTAGTAAAAACAATATTGTCTTGCCCTACATCTCATTTAGTAGTGTATCAGTACATAACAGAAACTGAGTACATTTTATAACTTCAGCAGAGACCTACTTGCGCCTGTGTTTTTCTACTTCTATTTGCCATTGTCCCACTATTGTGACACACATATATGCATAAGCAAACAATAAAAACAAGTATGTGCAAATACTCTTACTGAATGGCGCCAGAGGATCTGAGAAAATGGCCGGGAGGGACATACCTTTACAACCTGTCAGGTATACTATTGTCAGGGAGCAGGTTTAGGCCTGTATCCTGCACTACAGCCTTAATGATAATTGTCCTGATGGTAAAGTTTAGCACAATTAGTAGTAACTACTGTAATGAGAAAGAAGGTCTGTGGTTGCACTTGTTTTCATCAGTGAAAAGATCAAATCAGTCCAAAACAAGGCTGCAGTTAAGTATCTAAGTGGTTGGAACAGAAGGGTGTTTTTGTATAGTTTAGCTCCATTTTTCAATTCATGCTCAGGGAAAGTTTACAGTTACATTCAGTAACATTACGGTAGGTCAAACTTGCATTTAAATAGGTCGTATCCTGGGGGAGAATGTTTATATGCAAACATTATCAAATTCTGTTGTGTTATTTTCAGAGTGAGGTGACACGTAAAGATGAAAATATAACCAAATATGAATCCTTTTTGTAAAGAAATACTTTTTTTGTACTAAATAAAACCAACTTTTGTATTTAAAATCATGCAATAAAGTGGTTGAAAAATTAAAACTACCACTTTGTGGTTCAATGCCTCAGTTGGGATAGTGAACGTACAGAAATGCTTCAAGAGGAAGGGCTCTGGCAGTATTTGTGGTAGTGTCATTCCTGTAGATCTTGTAAACAAGGGATGAACATGAGGCCCAAAAATCCAAAATCAAATTAGTTTACCCTTGAGTCTAGGTGAAGAAATCCCCCAAAACATTTGTAAAACATTACATCAGCAAGCACGAGATAATAACAATGTCCAGTGACCTTTACGCTTTCATTTACTTCAATCAAATAGGGCAGTTGTGAAAATTGTGAGAGAATTCCTTCAAGATATAACCTCCTCAAGATTACTTTTTGACCTATGACCCCCTAAATATAATATTTCATTTACAAGCACGGGGTGGTCATGAAACAAAATGACCTTTGACTCAGTACCTCCAGAATCCAAACCCTTGATCCTTTAATCAGAGAGAACATTTATGCAGAAGAAAGTCCTTTAGAATGTCCTTTAGATATGATATCCATGAGCAAAGGATGAACATGGGGCCCAATGACCTTGACCTTTGTCTTTGAAAATCGAATTAGTTCGTTCTTGAGTTAGATAGAACATCAGTGCATTCCCTCAAGGTACTTAGGAGATTCGTATTCCAATCCAATCCAATCCAATCCAATCCAATTCCAATTAAAACCTCATTAAACCAGGGGAACCTCATTAATCCTAAGAATTTCATTTAGAAGGGGGTCCTGGCCAAGACAGGCAGCAGCATAAGAAGATGCAGCAATCCTATGAACATCAGAAGGAGTGAACATCAGATCCAATGACTTTTACCTTAGACTTTCAAAATCTACTCAGTTGATCCTTGAGTCAAAGCGGAAATTGTACAGATTTTATAAATCCCTTAAAGCATCATTGAGAAAACACATAAGTATCATGGTATAATTTTGAGGCCCAATAAGCTTTAACCCTTCTCCTTGTAAAATCTGATTTGACCATCCTTGATTTTAGGTGTGCATATGTCCAAAGTGGGCAGCACGGCTGACGATCGGTAAGTCCCCGTCAATGTCAGCTGGGATAGGCTCCAGTCCCCTCACGACCCCGAAAGGGATAAGCTTTTTAGATAGATATTGGATGGATGGATGAATTGTGTTTAATGTACAGTTTCTTCCTTCCAGTAGCAGTAAGCCAACAGTCACCCTCTCTGTTGTAAAGACGTTGACACACAAAGGTGATTGTAAGTGACTGCCACAGTATGTTGAACCTGTTGACTCGCTTTAATCAGCTTTAAGAGCCCACTGCTTCCCTCAGCCCTTTACAGCTTCAGACGAAATAACTGCGACAGGCTGTTATGTCCGCTGCGCTGCTGCACTAAACACACCATTTCAATAATGAGCCTCAGTGTGCTGAATGACGAAAAGCTAAATAAAGTTGTTTATTTAAGGAGGAATCTCGTGTGACATGTTAACTTGTTTCCTCACAGTCTTTGCAGAGCATAAAGCAGGCTCTGCACATCAGTGGATCACTACTGTGTTATAGCTCATAGTCTATCTGTGGTCAATTTATTTGTACAAACAGAGTTTACAGATAAACACACGTAGTGGAAATGTGGAAGAGATTATCATCCTCCGGGGGAAATTCGCCTTGAGTAAGAGAATCAAACAAGCACGCATGCCCAGTTCAACTTAATTAAACAAGCAGGATAAAAACAAGATGTTAAAAAGGAAAGAGTAAAAATCAGTAAAAATGTGTTCTCTTTAAATGTGATCGGTAATAGTCAGTACTTACTTTTAAGTAAGTATGATAAGCTTTCTCTTAAAATGAATTTTAATGTGTAAATAAGGTATATATGAGACTTTATGTAACGTCACTCTGCTCCAGACACATTGACATGATGGGAAAAAAATCATTCAGTCATGCACGGTGTGTATTCAACAAGTATCCTGCCTGTAGCTGTGCATTGTTGCTCTGCTTCTCATCACTCTGACCCAGTATAAAGTCTGTTAGTGGCACAATCATGTTGCTGTGATTGTTGTGATTTATTCTGTCATCTGCTGGTGTGCACTGGTGTATGGCCAAAAAATTACAACACAGAATATTACACAGCCATAAACAGATACATAAAAACCACTTTTTATGGTATTTTTTAAAGCCTTTTTAAAGTTCTCAGTCCTTTTAATAGTTTAATAGACCTCTCAATATGTCCCCCTTGATCTTTTGTATCTTATCATGCAGCACTACCACACAGGAGAAATATGCTATGTCATCACATATCAGTTTTCATTGTTTTCCTCTCTCACAGAGAAGAGAAAAATATATCACAGATATATAACTATGCATTTTAATTCTTCCATATAATAGGTCTGTTGACCCATAACTAACTAACTTTCATTCTGTTTCTTCTCGTCCTCCCATTGACTCGACCACTCTGTTGTGTTTGTTGAAGACTAATGTTTTTCTGCCTTTTCCTTCAGGCTTCTTGTGATCCCTCTGTGGTTGGCTGAGTTTACTGGAGAGTACAAAGTGTTTCTCCCATTCATGTTCTGCTCCTGGCCCCCTGTCCACTCTTCCCCTGCAGCATTTCAAAGCCTCCTGTCCCCACGGCGCTCTTTGATAAGACTGGAGCAAGAATTCACTCCCACCTGTGCTGAACTTTAACCTGGGATGCCTCAGAGGTTATCAGAGAGGTGCCACGAATCAAAAACAACACATTCTCATTTTTTAACAATTTGAATGAATTCCTCTGATATAGGTTGTAGAGTAATTCCCAACATAATGTGCTTATAATTAATCCATTTAAGTCTATAAGACAATAATGAGAAAGAGTGATGGTTTAGGTGAATGCGTGCAAGTAAATGTTCTGGTTTCTCTATTTGCGCAATTCAGATCTGAGCTTGAGAGGCAGGAGGATTATTTAACAGAAAAAGGGTCTTAAATGGCTATAACATGAGTGCAGAACAGTTTATAGAAGAATTTAACTAAGGTTTAAGTGAGTTTCTTAAAGTAAACACAAGGCTTGTGACAAGATGTTATGAATAGCTAAGTAAACAGACTCTTGGGACCGAGATCCCTCCGCTTTCAAAAGAATCTGTGTCTAAAAATGTGATGCAACATCCTGAGATGACTCGAAGGGAAACATTGAACCTGAGCAAGAGAGTCTATATAGAAGAGCAAGACCAGTCAAGTTTATTGGCAGATATTGACTTATTCCAGGTATTGAAGTGGTGCTTATGTAACAAAAAAAATGTAGGACAAAAATGTCAAAGCAGAACTGACGCAGTAAAACAAAATGAATTCAGCCTTGGCATGATAACTTGAAAAGTTATGTTTCAGGGAATGTTGAACATGGCACAAGGAAGAAGTAAACTGATTTTGCTGATCCAAATATGGATGCTGATTTGGGACTTTTTTTAAAGAATTTTTAAACATTGCAAGATAGAGCTTTTTTCCACATTTTGGCTGATTACTCAATAGGTTGTCAGACATTTTCAGGGAAGGTTGGTCATGGCCCATGGGAGAACCAACTAGATTGTGGTGATGATCTAAATCCAGATGCAGATCCAGGATTTTTTCAAGTATTTGTTATCAGTGTGTGATACAGCAGTTTTCCACATTTTTGACAATAACCCACACAACAATGTTGAAAATGCCTTGGCAGAGGTTTGTGCTCTCAGATTTTAATTTGAAGTTTTAATTCTTTTCCTGCTTTTTCCTGCTGTTTCTTGTCACTAATCTGTGCTTTTTGCCACTGAGCAGCTGGAACTACTGGTCAAGTATAAAAATTGTGACATCTATGCACAACCCTTTTCTGCAGATTTACATTAAACAAAGCCCCTGTCACAGCCATGGGTCATTCTTTCACCCAATAACTTTGCATTCATAGTGTCCGTGTAACCTTTCTGCTCAACAGCTGTGAGCTAGCCTCCAAAAACACTCGATTCAGATACAAAATTGCCTAAAAAGATCATTGAAACTCTGGACATTGGATGTTTGTCATTTTGCCATTTTGATAAACTGTGTCAATCACAGTGTTAATTTTTTTGACAGCACTTTTTGATTTAGTTTTAGTCTTTTGCCAAAATATATTTTAGTTTAAGTCATAATTTAGTTATCTAAATTGTTTTAATTTTAGTCTAGTTTTAGTTGATTAAATTTCACAACATTTTAGTCGACAAAATCGACTGTAAAGTTAGTCAACTAAGTGTAAAGCGTGTTTTATGTTTCCTTGAATTTCTGAAGTCATGTTTTACACTTGGATCCCACCATCATGAAGCTCAGGCAGTTGTAATTGGATGTCCCTCTTAACTCAACCAACCTTTCCACACAACCAAAGTAGCAGTGATTCCTAACTTGTCTCTACTTTCGATATGACGAAATTAGGTCTGATTGGATTCAGTCTCTCTCAAACATTTTAGTCTAGTTTTTAATCTGTTAAAAAAAATGTCAGTTAATTTAGTTTTAGTTTAGTCCACGTGCACTTGTTTTTTTTTTAGTTATAGTGTAGTTTTTGTCAGGGGAAAAAAGGTAGTTGACTAAAACTATGATGAAAATAATTAGTCAACGAAATTAGCACTGGTCAATAAACAGCACAAATTTTGGCATTTTGATAGATCTGTATGCTGAAATGACTTCCTGTTCTCCAGGTGGAGTTCTCTGTGCCTATAGATGGACACGCTTCTGTCTGAAACCCAATCAGGATTTTTTATTCAATGTGTTTATGACATCAGTCGTAATGTTAAATGTACTCTTATCTACTAAAAAGTATCTTATCATAATACAAGCGTCTATCCTTTAAAAGGCCCTCCTTGGACCATTGACGCACATCACAGATAGTGTAATCCTGCATCCAGGTCTCTTTACTCGTGCAGGTAATTAGCCAGGCGCCACGAGTCAGGAGGTCAAGCAGTCGGAGTGAGAGGCCAGTTTGAGTCCTCAATCCTGATGAGATTAATGGCTCTCCTCCCTCTGGCTGCTCCATTTACAGAAACATGTCAGGTTTTCCGTGGAAAGAGCACAGTACCACCTCAGTCCTCACCTGCACACGTCTAAATGACACACTGTACCTGAGTCAGAGGCTACGTGCATGTTTGTGAAACATTTCTGTCAAGTAAACACAAGTCTGTAACAGTAATAAGCATGAGGTCAGATTGTTTTACTTCTTCTTCTTTGCCTCTGACCTCAATCCTAAAGCTTGGCAAGTCTCTCCTCTCCTCCTCTGAGGGACAGGAGTTTGGTAATGCTGAAGCCGTGCAGGTCTCCTTCTGTCTTTTTTCTGTCTTTAAAGGCCTGTGTGAACTCTGTCCTTTATCTGGAGGGCTCCTCTCCCCCAGCATCTGGTGCACTAGAGTTATGGCTTGTTTACAGCACTTTCAATAAGAAGTTAATGACAGGAAGAGAGGGAAGACTTACCTTTAAAATCCTGAAAGGGTTCAAACTCAGGTCAAAATAAATGGAAAAGTATGCTAAAGGAATTTTGTTATTTTTAGATGAGCAGAAGATGTTCTAACCTGATCTTTTTTGAGGTAAGAGCTTAGTGTTTTTGCTAAGATTTATACAAGGCAGACAGAATGGCTAACAACCCCCACCCAACTAAATATGGCTATTTTGTCTATACAACAGACCAGACCAAAAAAGCAGCATTTATAAATGTTTCAGTTGTTTATTGTCCAGTTCTATTACAAAATCTCGAGCAGAATCTAAAGAATGAGGACCTAACTCATTGTTCAACAAGGACAGTATAAGAACCTAACTACTTTTTAACGCGAAGAGGAATGAGGGCCACCGTCTTGTTGACCATAAAAAATGAGGACCTGACTTCTGGTGTACAAGGAAAGAATGAGGCTATAAGTGCAAGTTAGCCATGGACAAAATGATGACCAAACAGCAGGTCAACCAAGGGCAGAATGAGGGCCGGCTGCCAATTAACCAAGAAAAGCAAAAGGATCAAGCTGCTAGTTAACCAGGGAAATAATGAGGACCACACTACTAGTTAACAATGAAAGAATGAAGACAAAATGTCAGGTCAGTCTAGTAAAGAATGAGGCCCAAACAACAGGTCAACCAAGGACAGAATGAAGACAACTACTAAAACAATATAAAAGAAAACTGCTGGTTTGGCCAGAAGATGAACCAAGACAAAGCTGCAAGTTAACAAGAACAAAATAATGACCCAACTTCTAGTTAACCCAGTAAAATATTAAGACCTAGATGCTAGTTCACTGACAAAAGAATAAGGGAGTCAACTGCTTGTTAACCAGAAAAAGAACAAGCACTTCACTACAAGTTAACCAAGCAACGAAGAGACCCAACTGTTTGTTAACCAGGAAACGAATGAGGTCCTTACTGCTAGTTAATCAGGTAAAATGAGAACCTAACTGTTAGCTAGCCAGAAAAACACTGAAGACATTACTAATAATTAACCTGGAAGAGTGGGGACCAGGTTGCTTGATAACCACAGAAAGAATGGGCAGAGACTGCTGGAAAGAGTAAGGACCCAACCACAATTAAACCATGAGAGATGAAGAAAATGAAGAGAGAAGAGATGCTGTTAAATCCACAAAACTGAGGACCTAACTGCAAGTTTATGAGGACAAGCCTGGGGACCCAAGTACTAGTTAACCCGGGAATGAATGAGGACTTTACTAGGAAAAAACAAGGTCCAAACTGCTAGTTAGTCAGGGTAGGACTGAGGACCCTATTTCGAGTTTACCAGGAATACACTAAGCACTGAAATGCCAGTTAGGAAAAAAATGAGAACCTAACTGTGCGCCAACCAGGGAAATTTAGGGCCCAACTGCAATTTGTCAAGATGTATCTTGTGAGTAACTCTTCATGCCAAATTGACAACATTATAACTTCCAGTTGATTGACATACTGGGTTATGACTTAGAGCCTTGAACTGTCATATCTGAAAACCTATTAGCTATTGCTTGTCTATAATTAAGTTTTAATTTCTTCCCAGGTAATTATGCAAAGTTTTAAGTACTTTATCAAACAGTTGTCATCAATTAATCAATCATCAAGTTCCAATAAATTGAGTGAGGACCATCCAACCAGTTATCCTTGTTTGTTTGCCTCACTGTTGCCAGGTTAAAGTTATTCATTAGTTTAAAGTGCTGCCAAGAATGTTTTCTGTCGTAGTTTCTGTAAAACACTTGATGATAAAAATGTTCTATCCAAGCAGATAAACCCACTGACCTACATTCCTTCTAAATAAAGTCATCAACACTTGACTTATCTGTAAATAATGAATTATTTCAGCCTTATGCTCTCTTATTATCTTGAACATGGTTGCATGTACTGAGGCCTATAAACCTCATTGAAACTCCTGCCTCTTGCCCCGATACATCCCGAGAGGATATAAGCAGAATGACTGAGTCCATTTTTCACATGGCCTACTTTTTCCTCCAGATACTGCACACTGTCCACACGGCCTGTGTGTTTGTGTAAAGTCCTGCTCAGACTTACTGCATCAGTCTGAGTGTAACATCAGGACAGTCGGCCTCTTGGTTTGGTGCAATTGTTGGCTGACATGTCGTGTTCACGTCCCGGTTGTCATAATAAGGGCGCTGACAGGGGTTTCTTAATACCAGAGGCTCTTCTACCATCAACACTGCTTATGTAACTCCACTTGTGTGGCACTGGGCCAAAACATTTTCAACCCAGCTATTGCTGACCACCGACCCAACACACACACACTTACACACCTCTGAGGAATTAACAATAAAACATGCAGCTGGAAGAGACGACAGGAGGGGGAAACTTTTAAAGAGGCTCCTGTACACCTTTGAATCCAGCCTGTTTTATGGATATACCCACTTGTCTTTTGAAACAGAGATGGTTTGTTTTTATGACTCCCCTCCTGCATCGCCTTTACAGAGTTATATAATGTTTTGGCCTTAGGGGACAGAGGTGGGGGCCTGTAAACTCAATTAATGTCCCTGGAAAAGTTGGATTGATGCTGTCAAAGAAGGATTCCGCCTAATGACCCGAGGGCTTCTGACCAAAGACAGTTATCATTAAGACTAATTGAAACCAACTGGAGTGACTTAGAGTACTGAAAAAAAACAGTGACTATTAACCGGGGATGCACTTAGGCGTACAGTTCTGACTCTTGCTAAATGAAAATTGAAATTAAATTTAGTAAACCAGACTAAAGTCAAGAAATCAATCAGAAAATAGTAAGACATTGAATGCTTCTATGAGCTGGCAAACAATGTAAGGTTACTTTGGCAAGTTAGATGTTGCTTACCTTAGTATCTACTTCAATTTTTGGTCATCTGGTTATATAGAACATATCTTGACACAGGCTATATACAGATTGACCTCCGCTTTTTGGATCAAAAATGCCACTGCACTGTTCCTAAAACATGCTATCAGTGTGTTCAGTGTCATTTGTTTACATCTGGGTAGTGGAGCATTTGGCAGCGCATCAGTAGGCATTTACAAGCTACTGTGGTTACCACTGACAGGCAGCTTTGGTATAGATAAGACATACCAGTGTTTGTACATATACGTATATAGTGTTTGTATATATACATATATATATATATATATATATATATATATATATATATATATATATATATATATGTGATAGCAGTGTGCACAGAGGAGCAACCATGACTGTTATGGCAATGCGCAAACTTTTTTTGCTACTGATAGCTAATTAATTGTTTGACGTGTACTCAGAAAAAATGTAAGCTCATTAAATTATTTGATTCTTTTGTGGCCAAAGCATCCATAAACACAAGATTTGTCACTGCAGTAAGAAGATGAAAAATTGATCAGCACAGTCAGAAACAGTTTGCTTTCCTGATTTATACCACCCAGATACTTTCAGGTGCAGGGTAAATGACCTGATGTGACCCTAGGTCAGTGCTGATGCTCATCTCTATCAGAAAGAGCTGTCACATTTACATGTTATGTGAGATCATAATATAAACAAAAATGGTGTTTTTTTTCAATTTGTCAAATGAAAGTTTGTTTGGAAGTCAAAGGAGCTGGCTGTTATATCTGAGCAGAGCTAATTGATCCAGATAACCAAGAGGAGCCAAAATTCCCATCACTGCTTTAATGAGTAGACAGCCAAAGTATTAGATCATGTTTGCTGTCATGGTGCGAGGACAGATTCCCAGTCTGTTTGGTTTTTAATTCTGCTATTAGTCACAGCTTAAGTGTTTGTTTTTACTGGCAGGAAGCATTGTTATAATATCCAGGAATTAGCCAGCACCCATGGCTATGTAACAGATGACAGCCCAAAAGTAAGACCATGTATGTGCTATTTATTTCCATCTTTTCCTAATTTTCTGCTACATTTTCCACTTTTCTGACATTTAGATCAACAATTTGCTTTTATTGGGTTGAACCAAAGACAGGTTTTGCTGACTCACATTAAATAATCGCACATTATCAGTCCCAGTCTTTATAAACAGTGTGGTTCAGAGTTGCCACAGCAGGAGTGAAACCTTTCCAGGAGTTCCTTTGTACTCGCCAAACAGAGTTTTTTACGTTTTACTATTTTGTAGTCATGCCATCGAGTGGTTCCAAGCTCTAGTAAGCTCATGTGGTTTTTGGAAAAGTTGATGTCTTCACAAGGCTTATGGCTGTCAAACACGGCCAAATCATGGTACGCTGTGTTGTGCTAACAGGGCGTCTATCCACAGGAGACCAGGCTCACCATGCAGGGGTCTGATTGTTGTCTGTCTTATATACACAAATATGCAGATGTGTCAACTCATAAACCCACTGACTCATTCACCCTGGCTAACACACAAACTGCACTCACATTCTCCCCTGGTAAAGAGATAATTTGGGTCATGATGGTGTATTTTTCTGGACACATGATTAACCCTATTTTTCCCTCTTTGAGCCTAATAAGATTAAAGCAATACAGAGGTTGAATAGACTCTTGAATGATCTAATGGTTTACCACCCTGAAAGCATCTCAAACCGTAAAATCCTTCTCAGTGATTCTATGGAAAGCACCTGCATTTAATACTGCTAAACTTTTAAGAAAAGTGAACAATTAGGCATCAATAAGCAAATGTAGAACCAACTATAATGGAAGAAACCATGTTAGAGAAAAACTCATTGTAAATGTACATGAAGTTTTAAGTCTGTTAACATGGAGGGAGCAGAGCTTATGATGTACAGTATTGCAGCTAGTCAGGACGGGAAGCTCCAAATGCTCTGACTTTTTTTTCTGAGAGCTGTTTTATTCACCTACCTTAATCCGTCAGACAACAGTCGTTGCTGTTCATGGACTGGGGTTGGTAGTATCAACATTGCCACAACCAAAAGTAGCTCGGGTCTGTTGAAGGTAGTGATGGTGTTGGGGCTGTGCTAGTCATGTGGTAGGGTAGGCAAGCTAAAAGTAGGAGTTCATATTGGCATAGTGGGTGGTGAGAATTAATACAGTGGGGAGGGGTGCCCTGGGACATCTGAGTTCACTGTCATGGGGGTTAATGGGAAGAAACACTTAAGACGGGAGGTCTCTTGATAGCTATAGTGATGTTCTGGCTCTTGATGCTCAGCAATAAACATGGGGGCCTGTGAGAAACCTTGTGGTAGAGTGTTTAAGGATGTCACTGCCTGTTACCACCATGTGCATTGCCAGGGTCTGTTGCAATTAGGGGTGTGTATTGTATGGATACAATGCTTTTTACATTAAGGGGGGACGTAAATCATGCTATTGAGCTGGGTGATATTTACAAAAAAGTCTATTTTTTGTATTTTCTAAGTATTATGAAATACCATATGCATAAAAAATGAAGTATCCAATCAGTGTAATATATATAAAGCGTGGTCCCTGCAGCTGTTGTGTCTGTCCCAGTGAAATAATAACAACAGATAACAACTGTAACGGGCTGACGGAGAGTCAAGTGTCCTCCACAGCCCTCGCCTTCCTTTCTACCCTGTCCACTGTCTCTCCACTGTAATTGAAGGCATAAAGAAGACCAAAAAACACTTAAAAACAGTGAATGGGAGCCCCACTACTGAGCAGGGGTTTGTTTACAGTTTTTGATGGATTCATTCACCTTCACTGCACCTGTTTTATGAACGAGATATATGTTTTAGTCACTTTATGATGATAAACATAAAATAAAACAAGAGCTTTTTTTTTTAACAAATCTGTTTCAAAAAGTATATTTAGTATTTACTGAGCCCAGAATATTTTTTTTGTTTATATGCCCCTTGGTGCATTCTGCATTGCATTCATTATTCTGCTTGAAGAATATTTCTTTGCTCAAGGCAAAAAGTGTGCAGGATCAGGATGTCTTCCTTCCCCTGTTTATGGCAACAGTAGCTGCCCTAAATGACGCCCCCCAACAGACCAACCAGAATGACATCCTGCCATTGTCTGTGCAGGTCTTCCTCAGTTTTTGGTCATCTGGATATATAGAGCATATCTTGACACAGCCTGCACACAGCTAGAGCATCCTACCTTTGTTTTGTCAGCAGTTTCAGCCCATTGGTTTGGAGTGGAAAGCCCAGTTCAAAGCATAGACTGTGGAATAAATGCAGAGAAGTTGACAACATGGTGCTAAGAACTGACCAGTAACCACAGAGTTGATGATCAAACAGTCAGAGCAGACTGGACCCATGTGGGATGTTTTACAGAGGCAGAAGCTCTAACAAAGCATCTCAGGCAAACTGAGAATACAGGTGGATCAGGAGTCCTCAGTATATGAAAACTAGGAAGTCTGTCAAACATTAAGGCTTGTAAACATACTCTAGCAGTCAATGAAATCAAATACATGAGCCTGAGTTTACACAAAATAGGGTCTAATAAAGGCACTAATGGCCAAGCGGTTTGGTGACACCATGAGCTTAGGCGAGTCCTCCAAACAGACAGCCAGTGCTATAAGTCCAATCTCTGACCTTTTTAACATCATGTCTACTCTAATTTCCCTTGTTGAGTCCACTCCCAATATGGGCAAAATGTTCTTGAATATTCTTAATATTTAAAAAATTAAAAGAGAAGAGTATTGAAAACATTGGCGAGCTTACATAAGTAGCACAGTTTCTCTGTGAGGCTAAGCCAATGATATGTTGTTGTTTTTATTAATCTAGAATTGGCCAGTTATTTTGCCCCAAAGTTGGTTTATTCTTGTAGCAGTTTCAGCACTCAATGAAACAGATCCCTCACTTTAGATGCATCCTTGTATGTTTCCCTTTTTTGCAGAGTATTTCCAGCAAACATCTTACGTAGGAGGAATAATCTGCGGCCTGTGTTCACATCACTAACAGATCACTACTGACCTGATGATAAAGCATTCAGTCAGAAGTGGCCTCAGTGTCACAGAGCTTCATGTTCGGGCCCCTGCTGTGACGTGACAGTTTGACAGGTGACACACACTTTCGCAGAGGTCTTTACTTTGTAGAATTGCAGGCCAGCCAGTGCCGGACCATAAAACAGTCCCCCTCCTGTGTGGATGAAGCACCTCCTCACCTTCAAATGGCGCGAAAAACTGGAGAGAGCGTAGAGTAGTGGTCGTGCAGATTGTAAACATATGGAGAGATTTTTTTTTTTCCCAGAATTCAGCCTTCAATGCAGGATTCATACTCCTCAAGTCTCCCAGCAATTTTCCACCCGCCACCCACCGCATGCAGACTCCCCTAAATTGGTCCATTCATCCAGGAGGAAGCACAGAAATGTCTTTGTTGTTGCAGCGTGATGCCGGTGTTATGTTGAGTTTGACACGGATTTCGGAAAGCTTGTCCATATGTTTATAAAGTCACAGCTCCACTTATAAGAAAGTACATGTGATTATGTAACCAGAGGGTCGCCCTGATGTATGGAGCGGTGGTTTGTGGTAGTCCTACAGCGAAAGTGTTAGTCAAAGGAACAGTGATTTATCAAATTTGGCCTGCGTGTTTGTAAGCTGTGTTTATTACTGCCTACTTATGTAACCACATACACACACAACCCTGACAAAACTGGTAACAAGACTGCTTTTCTGGGATTGACAAAACAATCAGACATCAGGGGTCATTTAGTCTTAGTTACGGAGCTACCAGTATTGTATAACCTCCATCAGTGGACCCCTTATTCGACTACTTAAAATTTCAGTTCAGATTTAGCCCTGAATTTGGGATCAAAACAGTCTCATCTCAAGGTCATTTCTTTAGATTTTTTGTTTGATTTGTTCCTTTCATCCAGATTAAGAGTGGCTCATATGTTTGTGTGTGTGTGTGTAAATGAAGTTTAGATCCTTAGTGTAGGAAGGCAAATTTTTTACATTTTTACACCTTGTCTGCAGAAGAGACCATAATCTTTTCTTTTTTTAAAAAACTAGGAATGCTCCAAGAGCACAAACCCCAGCTCTTGTGCCATAAACAAGATTCCCTGAAATTTTCATCCAAATCCATTCAGTTTTTGAGTTATCCTGCTCACAAAACAAAAAACAAACAAACAAACAAAACAAACAAACAAACAAAAAAGCTACCTAACTAACTAGCAAATACCGGCAAAAACATAACTCCCTTGGTAGAGGTAAAAATCTCTTCAAAGCTGATTTGGATCCCTTTGACCTTGTTCATGTAACACGTTCAAATTTGTTCATGGGATTGTGATACCAGGTGATAGTACTTGATGTTTTGTGTGTGCACATTTTGATGCATGCATACTGAAAATAGTTTGATTATTAATACCTCAAACTACATACAGAATTGGTCTGGCATTCCTTAATGTGGATTGATTTGTGTTGTAGTCTCCATGGGTACTGACACATATTAAACACAACGTTGTGCGCCAACTGAATCTATGGTAATCCGCCAGCTTTTTCTTCAATTAGTCTTAGTCTATGAGTTAATGTGGCTACCAAATTGTGCCCAGCTGATCTTGACCTGTTTGAATGCATCCATGCACACATCTGGCGGTCTCTTAGCCATTACACCTGTCAACAAAGCCCTCACCCTACATATGTCCCTTTTTTCCTCATTCTGAGTCTTCTTTCACCTCATTGTATCGCTCATTGTCCATTTAGAAAAATCGATAAAGTAGGATGAAACAGAAAACATCATGAGGAATGATGACAAAAGAGGCACCGTCTGTAATGTGTTGACTCTTTTTCTTCTGTTTTAATTGAACTTAGCGTAAGTGAGGCATGTTCTCCTTCATGTCTTTCCAGCAGATGAGGCACTCCTAAGAGCTTGGTGTGTAATCGTGCCTCCTGCTGGGGAAAATGGCACAGAATTTAAGCGCCAAGTAAACTTCAGTTGCAGGTTGTCACTGGATGGACATTGTTACTGCATTACCCCCAAATACATGTCAGTCTTTTCATTCATTGTATAACGAGGACCTTCAATCTTTATTGTAGAGAATTAAGACAAGTTGCTTTTGGTGCACCAGTTAGCATAAAAGTTGGCACAAGATAATATTACTTAAGGTTTATCAGCAGAACATCACAGGACTCGACAACAGTGGTTGTGTCAAAGACTCATTTTGCCCTGAAATACTGTCTAAGTCACTAAAGCAGTAGAATTTATCCACTTCATTGATTTGCTCTTCATTGTCATATATCTGGTCTCTGCTCTTCTGCCTCTCTGTCAGTTTTTCTGCAGAAGCTACCACAGTACAAATAGTTACCGTGTTAATCGGTAACCTTTGTGATCACTGCTGACAATGGCAAGCATTAAAAGCTCTGCCGTTCGCCCACAGAATTTGTTAACTTGAATATGATGAGTGGTTTCAAACATTTACAAATATGCTCATCTGTCAAAACATCCAGGTCACATTTGGCCTCCTCTTTGTTCCAAGTTAAGCAATGACTCACTTTTGTTGGAAAGTTAGTTTGCTAATAGCACCCCATCATATTTTTAATGAAAACATTCATGAATCAAGAACAGAATGTTTGCCATTTTCTCATAATAATGATGGTCTACATACCTGGCATAAGTAAAATTCATCTTCAGTCGTCAACTATGTGAAGTATAAATGCAGTGGATCTGAATTTCAAGCTTTGTCTGACACCCCACAATCTTTTCCATGTGATTCAAATCATCACAGTGACGCCTTATGATAAGTGTTTGCCCTAATTCAGGAACATAAAACATACCAGAGATGATGTTATCATCCTTAACGAGATCCAGAAATTAGCCACATCCTTCAAGAATGATTATTACCCAAACTGTGACCAATAACAGCGTCTTTGTTGGCATGAAGTGAAAGCATGGCAGAGATATTAGCTACCTCTGATAGTTAAAAAGGATTTACTTTATCATCTTAAAAGAGGATTTTTTTAAGTTGATAGTGTTACATAAGCTCAATGAACTGAATAGTGTAACAAAAAACATAAAGCAGTACACATAAAACCTGCAAATATAAAACAACAGAGCAAAATATCATCCTGCTGAGGAGTGAGTGGCTAACATAGCACATGTACAGGATGTGCAGCTGAGTGAATAAAGTGAAACTAAACACCGTGTCTGATTGTTGGGATCATCTCTTTCCCTCCAGGGATCAACAGAGTCTCATGTTCTCTTTTAATGTTACAAAGTGAAGACAGTTCCTCCTCAACTGATGACGCTTAAAGATGTAGAAATTACCACTAAGGAGACCTTGATAACACTTGATACTTTTGTTGTCATTATAAAGCATCCAATAACAGTGCCTTACTTTTATTATCTTACTCCAAGACCATTAACAGTTTGTCCTTGATAACTTACAGTGTATAATATTAATAACTAGAAAAGCACTCAGAGAGCACAGACCTCCGCCAAGCAGCTTAGTTACAGCGGTGGCTTTTCCACAACCCCTGTAAAAGATACAACGCTGGATCACCACGAGCTCTGATTGGACGGGCGAGTCTTCGCTCATGTCTGTCCATGTGGAGAACTCCTCCGCTGGCATTGCAAGGGAAGCTGGGAAATGTAGTGACATAGGCTTGATAAATGTTGACATCAGTTTCAAATAAACTACAATTCCCATAATGACATTAAGGGGGCAAACCCTCACAGCAGCCAAGGAGAAATGAATGGGATTTACCAATATAAAGTTAAATGATTTTTATGACATAAATCTGGATGGGATCCAGATGAAATTTACCTTGATGATAGAGTTATATTGTATATATTATCCTGCAAATTTTAAAGCAAATCCATCAAGTGATGTCAGAGATAAGATTTTTTAAAATATGGCCCAATGTTAACTTATGGGATTTTCAGAAAATTTGGGGAATATTTTGCATCCAGACAAATATGCAGATCACCACCAAAATTTTATGGCTTCTTCCTTGGACCAAACCACACCTCTGGTAAAATTTTCATGTAAATCCATCTTGCTAACAGACAAACAAACAAACAAACAAACAGACCCTGGCGAAAACATAAACTAACACTAAATCACAACTCTCCTGCTGCTTATTAGAGCAAATTTACATGAATCACAGTTTTTATTTTCTTTGCCAAGTATTTTGTCACTTCCATCTTACAAGTCTCATAAATTGCGAGGTGTTTGAATATGACATATTATATAATAACTTCAGTTGAACTAAAGAGAGTTATTAAGCAGTATGGGCAAGTACCCAGCTTTCTTTTCTTTAACATTACCATTGTCTAAATCTGTATATTTTTTCGACACCATTTGTCAGGTGGTTTCAAGATGGTGGTTCTCTCAGGACCCAGAAGTGGTTTGCAGTGCTGTTTTCAGAAGGTTGTGAATGTGTACCAAAATGGTGTTGTAAAGTCCATGATATACATAAGCTATTTGGACATCAAGAAATATATGGTTTTGCTTCATTTTACTAGCCTTGTAGTGCTGCTGAATTTGCCTGATTTGATTCTGTAATCAGGCAGAATTATCAAGCAAAACTGTAAAATGGATCAGTTGAACTCAGTCTGCAGAGGTCCTGACCAATCAGCAACCTTTGAGAAGAAAGAGGCGGGAACTGTGTGCATGACAACAGTGAGAAGTGATCACAAGCCTGTTAATAACAACTGCTCACAAAGGAATTAGTAGGCATGCCGCTTATAGTGACTGTTTTATCAGTTCAGTCAGGAGAGGCGTAAATCAGTGTGAAGATTTATTCATTTTCCAAGTTTGGAGAAATGATAAATGTGCAGTGTCATTTGTGATAAGTGTGTCTTTGGTGATTAGACTCCATCATGATGTCTTCTGTACTGAAGGGACAGTGAGGATTTTATTGATACCATTGCCATTAACGATTATGTTTATCGACCCAATTCTTTTATGATTCCCTTATCCATTCCTGCTGATTTTCTGTGTGGGCAGAAGTTTGCCTGTATTTTTTTCAGTGGCATCAATATCAAACAGATGTCACTCCCAGTTTCGTGCGTTGGTGCAAATATAAATGCTTCTGCAAGTTGCTGTTGTTTTCACTCACTGAAAGTTGTTCAGTAAGTGCCTTCTTGTCAAATTTTTTTTTACATTTTTGACCACTTCTAACCACTGTCAGTGAACGGAACTGATAAGCAAAAAGACTGATGGTATTGATTCCTTGTGGGAGTTGTTATCAACTCTCAACTGAAATTGCCTTTCGATTCCCATCCCTATAAGTGAGTGCACACCCCAAAATGGCCATCACCAAGACAGGGAAAGAGATGTTTTTCCATGGCACAGTATTTGAATATTGTCCCAAAGAATAATAATAAGAAGAAGAAGAAGAATATGCCCTGTAATAATGTTTAAAAATAATCCAGACTTGGTGCTTATGATTAAGTGCCTTACATACAGGGTCCAAGGTCCTCTGAGCAAATAGTCAGTAATTTTCATGTTTTTAACCCTTTAACTGCCAGTCTGAATACACATTGCCACTTGTTGTATTAAAAAAAAGACAGAGAGAAAGAGAAATTTATAATGAATAGACAGGAGATGGCACTTTGCTGGTGATTGGTGTTGGATATATGAAAAAGGAGTGGCGTAATTGATTTCATTGCATTTCTATTTCTCACGTGGTGTCAGGATTCTTTTTTTTTATTAAACAAGTGTTGACATTTATTTAAACTGGCATTTAAAGAGTTGAAATCCTGAAAATTCTTAAATATTTGGTAGTTTTGATCAGAGCTGAAGTGGTTAAGAGATAAATGCAGAAAAAGTTAAGATAATTGTAAATATATGTTGATTTTACAGCAGTTTTTTTGCATGTTCCCATTTGGCTCAAGGGTCCTCAGAGGTACTAAATAAGAGGAATGCACAAGGATTAAATAAGCCAGAGAATGATGTTAAAGCATGACAACTTCATGGTAAATTTGTATGCCCTCATTTAAAGTTTAACAGAACCTCTTGTGATATAAAAATCTATGTAGCGCACAGGGGGCTGAATAACCTGATTTCTCATGTTTCTTACAAACACCTTGATTTTGATACGAATCAGGTCACCCAGCATATAAACATACTCATGTCTGTGTTCTTTTTCTTTCTGCAGACTCGTAAGCTGACGAAAGCCGAGCGTCAGCGTTTCAGTGAGGAGGTGGAGATGCTGAAAGGCCTGCAGCACCCCAACATCGTCCGCTTCCACGACTCCTGGAAGTCGACGGTGAAGGGCCACAAGTGCATCATCCTGGTGACCGAGCTCATGACGTCAGGCACGCTCAAAACGTACGTCTAATAATCTTTTTTCAATTAAGGGCTTTTTTTTTATTCCTCCAATACTTTGATAGCCAGGGTCAGAGGCATCATGTATATATCTATCTGTCTTTTGAACATGATGTCTCTTTTATTCTCTCTTTTATTTCGAACATCTTAAAAATGAAAAATCTATCTGTCTATCTATCTACTGAATATTCACAGGGAGTCCTCCTTTTTGGGTGTAGGATGAAGTACATAACTAATCTAGTCCTACCCCTTATTTCCAAAAATCCAAAAATGAACTCAGGTCCTCCGGATGGTTTGAGGAATCTTTTTCAAACTTTGCACAACTGTCCTCTCTGACTTAAGGATGATTAGATTTCAGAAGTCGAGGCCATCAGGCTTGTGATCATCCCTTGCTTGTAAACCTGATACCACAAGGATGCGTTGAAGGATGTTGTGCTTCAGTAAAAGGAGACATTTCAAGAAAATCCCATTTATTGAGCTACATACCATAGAGGTTGGTAATATTTGACACCATTTGGCATTTCTCAAAAGGCGAATATCCTTTTTCTGTTCAACATTCTTGATGTCTTCCACTGCAAAGACCATTTCTGTGTAATATCTTACAGTAAAACGATACAGAATTATGACCCTGAAAAGCAACTTTGTTAACAGAATTACAGCTTCCTTTTCCTGTTGGAAAAAGAGATTAATTTAATGTCACTTTCTCTTCTTCCTTTCTTTTTGACATATTTAGACAGAGTTGTTGAACATTTCTCTGCTTGTTTTAGTTACCTGAAGAGGTTCAAGGAGATGAAGCTGAAACTGCTGCAGCGCTGGAGCCGTCAGATCCTCAAAGGGCTCCACTTCCTGCACACTCGCACTCCTCCCATCATCCACCGGGACCTCAAGTGTGACAACATCTTCATCACCGGCCCCACTGGCTCCGTTAAGATTGGAGATCTCGGACTGGCCACCCTTAAAAGTGCCTCTTTTGCTAAAAGTGTCATTGGTAGGTGTATATTTACATTAATTGCGTCTGTTTATCACTCTCTCAGGACTCTTTGGACCTTTCTCACAAACAACCACCGTCTGATTTTCTGCCCGCAGACTTAACATGCGTCATCAAATGGTTTTTAATTTCAGAGGGGAATTGTTCTCGTGGTAAAGTACAGCACATACAGGGAGTGACGGCAGTTATGTGATGGCTGTTAGACGCAGTAAAAAGACATGTTGTTACTCGATTCTGGGTCAGAGTTACACTTTATGATAATGAGTCTGATTCCCAGGCACAAATCAAAGTCTGTGTTTGAAGATGTTTCTTGATAAGTTGTGCATTTTGCTTAATGAGGGAGGAAACATGATGAATAGAAAGTTGAGAAGTCGTTATCTGGCTTAACTTTGTCCCTGTACTTTTGATTTTCTATCATTTTGCAGTTAAAATAATGCTTGATACCTGAAACATGAACACTAGGTTCCTCCTTTATACCACACATTTTTTGCTCTTAAATAAGGTCAAATTTTCGGGTGCGTATTATACACAAGCACAAGCAAAATATGTACAATATTTTGTTTCGCCAACATCGCGATTACAATGCATCTGATTCAAAAAGCCGAAATATTCTTTCTCTCTGCAAAACATTACAGCTATAATTGCATAATTCTTGTTAAACTGACTGTTAAACTTTTCTGATCCAATATTGGGTCTTAATTAGTTTACCTTTGTGTAATGATAGTGTTATTCTCAAGTGTTACGGTACCACTCACGTACAAACACAGGGTGCTGATCCAGTGAGCAAGGGGACCAAAATAGCTGCGCTGTGATTGGTTGAAGACATCGGCATGTTGATAGCTGCTCTCTGATTGGTAGGTACACTACGACTGAGCATGCACGGGTGAAAGTTGAGTAACTGCGCGTGTGTGAAGCAAAAGGTGTTTCCACATCCAGTGAGAGAGAAAATCGTGTACTGTATTTGTTGTGAAAATACTGAAATTTCATTGATTGAAAACTTTGAATAAAGGTAATTTTTGAGTTGTCAAAGACAGTAAGGTTTGGACAAAATGTGGGTGCGTGTTATATTTGAATACAACATTTTTCTTGGAAAAAAGCATGAAAAAATGGGGTGTGTGTTATAAACAAGGGCGTGTTGTATTCGAGAAATTACGGTAATTCTAACAGTATCAGGACACAGCCAGATCTTTTTTTTATTTGAAATAACGTTATTCAGAAACCATCAAAAATCACAGACTATGCCATTCAGCTAGCCTTGCAAAGCAGCTTGATTCCCCAGATTTCTTGTTTGTCATCAGAAATGAAGGAAAAATTAATCACCATGTCTGCTGTCTGACAGGAACACCAGAGTTCATGGCCCCAGAGATGTACGAGGAGAAATATGATGAGGCAGTGGACGTCTACGCCTTTGGGATGTGCATCCTGGAGATGGCCACCTCCGAGTACCCGTACTCAGAGTGCCAAAACGCTGCCCAGATCTACCGCAAAGTCACCAGTGTGAGTACGAGAGGCAGGGAGGGGGACCTTGTATTTAACGTAATTGTCCACATGTGTTCTTCCATGTGCGCGCTGGAATTTAGCTCAGAGGAAGCAGCATATTGTGTTTAAATGTATGGATATCCTGGATCTTGGAAAAGCAGGGGTACATGAGAAAAAAAAACACAGTTTGTTCATTAAAGGCTCAGTTTGCTCATTAGAAGCTCAGAGTGAGGAGGCGAACCGCAACCTTACAGCTTTACTGTTCCAGCGTGCAATCATGACGTGAATGTTTCAGTGATTACCAGTTTAAAGATCCTGTTTCTGAGTATGCAGAAATATTCCCCTCTCTATAGTTGGGATGGAGACTTAAACCAGGTTTATAAGGACCTTGATCTGCTTTGGTAAATCAATAATGTTTAAGCTCACTGTGGCTGTTGATGTAGAGACAGGAATTTCTTCAAAGATTAGTTAATATTGTGAGTAGAGTTCAAAATTCCCAGAATTTTCAAAATTGGAAACTTTCCATGGGAATTAATGGGAATAAACCTGGAATTTAATAAACTGAAGGTTGGTTCTTAACAGGGATTTTGAATATAGTTGGAGAAAATATATTTTAGCATAATCATGACTGACACAACCAGATTTCACGCAAGTACTCAGGAGAATATCTGTGCTATTCCTGTGCACATAGCATACTGCTTACTGCAGGAGTGTTGAGGCCACGGCCCCTACATGCACTGTGCATTCATCATTGACACAGATGAATCTAGAACCCTGGACATTTGAGGACACACATTTAAGATTGCCCAAGACATAAAGTGAAGTTAAAATTGATTGTTCAATAAAATAATTAAGACTCAATAAAGTTCTACTAACAGATACCTCTGATGAAATGTAATGTTTTTAATTGTCTTCTTTTGCATGAATGTCTGCCTGTGACAAAACGAAATGTTTATTTTTAATGTTTGGAGATAATACACTTTGTTGCAATTAACCCCAGTTTCCAGTTAGTTCCAAAATTCCCCAGCTTAACTTGCCGTGGGAAATTTCCGGAAAGTTTCCAGAAATCTACAGAAATTTTCTGCCTCTTTACAAGCCTAAACAGAGACAAGGCAGTTTTGCAAATTTTTGCAAGTAAATTGGCTGAGAATGTCAGAAAAGTCTTGGCAGAGGTTTTTTGCTCTCTGAGGACTTCGAGTTTAAAATGAATCACTGGTGCTTCAGCTGGGAAGTTTATGGGCTCAATTTGTACAATTATGAAAACTGAGTGATTGAGAGTTAAAGATTACTGTGCTTCATGACATGCTGGACTTTATTTTTTTCATTATTATTAGCATTATTTAAAAATATTTGTATGTCACAAGTATATTTCTACGTATTGCCTATTCTTTAATGTTCAAAATGACAGTGTCAAAAGCATATATGTACAATGAAAGCATGTGGTGCCTGTTTTAAATCAGTAAGTAATAGTGTTTTATAATCATGATCTCAATGTCTCTTAGTATAATTGTGATAAGGATAAGGATTAGCATCCCTAACTGGTACGCAAATGATTGTTTGTAAACCGTATGAATATGATTAAATTTCCAGGTAATAAGCATAAAGCACATCCATATTTGGTATTAATGTTAAAACACTTAACTCAAACAAATTATTGTTTAAAAGAAATAATCATTCAGCATCTGTAGTTCTAATGTAAATTCAAGACAGGATATTTTAGGTATTGGTGAGAGCTATTTGACAGCATAATTTGCATAAATCTGCCAAAAATATAATGTATACATCATTAGAAAAAAATGCATTTTTGCTATAAAAATGAGAGGTATCAGTAGTAGAATTGGTAAGGACTCAGATCTCACTGCCTGAGTACAAACTGCAAAGAAAAGCACTTGCAGATGTACGACTGAGGTTATAAATATTTATTATACTCAAAGATATTTTAACAGAAAGATTAACTTGATTCAAAAATCATAGATGCAGGATTTGAGTCACACCACACAGATGAATGCAGAAAAAACTGAAGGGCTTTTAAGATTTAAAGACTATTTGCACTATTTATGTCTCTCTGTGGCCAAAGCATTACAGCTGTGTTTTTTGAGCGTCTGCATTTCAAGCAGCTCCAGGGTGCCAAGTACAGTGATGACGCCTCAGAGCAGGCGATACTGGAGTTATATGTTTTGGAAATTTCTCTCTCAGTCTACAGCCCCACAAAGACGTTGTTTCTTTCTCTCCTCTCACATTTTTAAAGAAAACAGAGTCCGACGCCGGCTGGAAAGTGAGAAAGTGACAATGCCAAAGGGTCTCTGGCACCTCCACAACCAGGACAACATAATACTGTTCCATGTGCTGTAGGAAAACTTACCCATGATGCAACGTGTTTTAATTAAAGTGGCATTAGCTTCGCCTTTCATGATGTGTTTGTGTTTTAGGTTTATATGAGGTACAGACAACGCCTAAACATTTATGTGGGGCAGTTCATATTTTTTTACATTGAACACATGTAAACTTTATGTAACTTCTCATATGACTCACTTTTATGTGGAGTCACTTTATGGCTTAACATGTAGAAAAAAACAGTTATAAATGGGAATGTTTAGCTGCAGGTGGCCTTTCCTAGAATTTAATTCAGATTCAAACCCAATTAGTCATCTAATACCTAAATAAATGCCACTCAAAAGCATCCTTTCATCTCCAATGCCTGCCTATGTTGACACCCAAACCTTGAACAAACACATTCAAATTTAGCATTTAGTTACAAAAAATTTCCATAAATCTGCAACCTTGACCTAGCTCCAGCTTCTCTTCTGAAAGTGTTGAAACTTGGCTGCAGCACTTTGCTACTGCTTTTGTTTGGATCATCACTGGACTCTATTAAAGTAAAATTTCCTTTTTTTCCAAAAAGTAGCCCCCTTGGTTATAATAGTGCAGACTAAGAGTATCACACATACCTTCTGCTTGTTCTTTGTTCTGTTTCTCATCATTTATTTCAGTGATTTGGTTGTTACGCCAACATGTGAAAGTTTAGCTTCTAGTTGCAAATTTTCTTGGATGAGTTTGCAGCCTTGACCTCATTTTTGGTTTGTTTTTTTTCTGAAGACTTTTTAACTTGTTGTGGGGGTTTGCTTCCATTATTTCTGATCATGCCATTCTGAATTAATGACTGTATTTGAATGCATCTCAACACCACAATACAGCTATCAAAGGTTCTTAGAGTCCAAATCTGAATATTCAAATCATTGTTTTGCTTGACCAAAGAAAAAAAAGAAACAAAACCCCAAAGCTTTTCAAATGATTGTCATGTAATATAAGCCTGTTAATACAAGAATTTAAAAGTTTTGAATTGAAATATTTTGGGTTTCATTTTTTTATAATGACTGGAAAATTCCATTTTGATAAACTTTACTTCACTCAGGAAGTTGTGACACAACTGGGACACAGTTTTTTTTGTCCAAAACATCACAGAAAGCTGTCAAACGAAATGTCCCTTTTGCACAAAACTGGGCTCACACTTTGTTAAACAAACTAAAAATAAAGTATAGGTAAGTATCCACCTTGTGGCTTTGGTAACTCAAAGAGCCCATATTATTCTCTTTTGAATTTGATATACACTTTAGTGTGTTTTACATGTTTACTTCCCCTGACAGAGCACTTCTACGAACAAAACAAAACTCCCTCTCCCCCTGTTTACTGGGCCAGCAGCTGCATAAACATCTTGTTCCTCCAACCCCCGAATAGACCTACCAGTGTGATGTCATACCTTTGTTCCATCTTCAATTTCAGCCCATTGGCTCACAATAGCAAGCCCACTGCAGAGTGTAGACGTTGGAATGAATGCAGAGTTGTTGATAACATGCTGTTGAGCAGCCTTGAGCTGACCAATTACCACAAAGTCAACCTGTCAACTAATGGCCCTTTTCCACCAGCCCGCCTTGGCCCTACTCTACTCTACTCTACTCGGCTCTACCCGGTTTGCGTTGTGTTTCCACCGGCACAGTACCTCCTAAAACAAACCAGTTTTAGTACCTACTCTGCTCTGGTTCCAAGCGAGCTGAGTCGATACTAAAAGGTGACGTCGACTGACTGCCGGCTACTGATTGGTCAGAGAATGTAGTACATACGCTTTGTTACTTTATGGCAATAACTTGCTGCCATCACAATGTTAAACACAGGACTTTATCATTACGAGCTAGCTAACAAGCTAGCGGTAGCTTCCATTAGCTTACCCTCATACGTCTTTTCTTTGCAGCCCGATTGCTCACGTCCTCGGCTTCAAACTGTTGTATAGCTTCCAAAACTCTCCTGTACTTCTCAAGGGTATTTCTTCTCGCCGCCTGCAGCCTTCTCCTGCTTTCCTCTTTGTAACAAAAAGCCACAGACCGAGCAGCAAGTATAGTATTGCCTCCAAGTCCTCCACTGTTTTGGTTGTTGTGTCACGCTCAAAATGACATGAACGCAGTGTCGCCCAGCTGTTTCACGGCGACCCCGCCCCCGCTGGGTAGGGGACCGGGCTGGTGGAAAAGCAGACCAAAGCGAGTAGAGTAGAGCCGGGTAGAGTCGGGGAAAGCTGAGCCGAGTAGAGTAGGGCTAATGGAAAAGGGCCATTAAAGCAGACTGGTCCCACATGGGGAAGGGGGCCTAAAGAGGCAGGACCTCCAGCAGAATGTCTGACAGAGAGAGAATACAGCACTTTCAGGAGTGATTTATACACTAAAACTGGGAGGCTATTTGAACATCAGTGATGGTGAACATACCCAGCAGTGATCATAACAGAATATATGAACCTGACTAAAGGCTAAATAAAAGCTCTCAAACCTTAAAGCTCTGAATATGTTTATTAACACAGCTCATCAAATGATTAGGCTACCTTTATTATTTAGCAGCAAGTCAGTGATAACACAGGTCTTTTACACTTGTTACCTCCACCAAGGAGGTTATGTTGTCAGTTTTTTTTTGTTAGGTTGTGAACAGGATGAACAACAAATGAACAAATTTTTATGACAATTTTAGGGAATACTGGTCATAGCACAAGGGGAAAGGGATTAGCTTTTGGAATTTTTCCAAGGATTTTTTATCAGTGTGAGATAGGATGGTTTCCCACCTTTCTGACGATAACTCATCTGAAAATGTTACAAAAGATTTTTGCAGAGATCTGTGCTCTTGGGGGACTTGGAGTTTACAGTATTTTCCTGCTTTTTCCTTCTCTTTCACGTCACAAATCTGTTTTTTTTGGCACTCAGCAGCTGGAACTGCTGGTCAAGAATGTAAATTGTGAAATCAATGCACGCCTCTTCTTTGCAGTTTTCCGTTAAACAATGCCCTTTGTCTAATAATTCACCTAATAACATTGTATTCATAGTGTTCTGCTCAGAAGTTGTGAGCTAGTTTACACATCCTCTCAGCTCAGATACAAAATTGCATAATAAGGCCATTGAAACTCTAGACATTTGATGTTTGTGTCACAAGATTCTGTCAGTGTTCATTGTAATATTTCCTACATTGTCCTCACTGGACTGAAAAACTTGCAAGGAACAAAAAGATCTACACAATAATTTGTTAGCAGTCAAGCTGTTGTTTTGGGATAATTTAATTAGCAGAAATGTGTTACACAGAACAAAGTCAGTAGGACATTAGCTTATCTGTCAAGCTGTTATCTTGACCTCGGTCACTGCAGGGAAAGAGCCGATGAGCAAATTAGATTTGGATTTAGGAAACTTGATTTAGTCTGAAGGTGGCCAAGGACACAGAAGTGAACTACTTCTACAAGGAAACATCTGTGATCATCTTGTGGTTCTGGTAAACACATTTAACAGATTACAGCATTTCAGTGATTGCACCAGAGCCTTTTGATGGCTCCAAAATTTGCAATTACACTCAGCAGGAGACAGTGACATAAAGTTAGTGACTGTGATTATTATGTAGCAGATGGTTTGCATTTTCTAGAGGCAGCGAAACATCTCTGCAGCTTTGTCCTTTGTCCTTAACAGGAAGGTAAGAAAAGACAACTTCAGTCAAAACAAACACAACAGCAGTCTGACATGTCAACCCTTAAATGTGATAACAAAATAAAGCAATTTTTCCAGTGTATTAAATCGTTTTGGTGTTTTAACCTCTCATCAGCTGGTTGTTCGGGTATCTGAGGCCAGACATTCCTCTGACCTCGCTTCTCTGCGTCTTATCAGGGTTTTACAGGCAGAAGCTCCTCTGTAATCTCTGCACACTCTTATGACAACATTGAAAAAGCTCCCACATTTCTTAAAAGTGAGTTCTTCTTGCAAAGTGTTTTCTGTTTTGTGGTAAACTCTGCGTAAAAGCTGCAGCTGTCAAAGGTTCAGGGATGGACATGTTGGTTTTTTTCCACCTTTGTGAGTTGTTGATTTTTGTTCTCTGAAAGTGTTGACATGATGGCAGAGCAGAATGTCATGCAGGCTGCTGGCCGATGTCACTAAAAGGAGGATTACATGACCATGCAGAGCAGCTGGGAGTGGCTCTTAGAGACAGAAACTGTTTGTAGTTGTTGATTCTCACCTCTGGTACTTTTGATTTTAGTTTGAATCTTTAAAGTTGATATAAATGTCTTCCTGATGTTTCCACAGGGAATCAAACCGGACAGTTTCTACAAAGTTAAAGTCCCGGAGCTGAAGGAGATTATTGAAGGCTGCATTCGAATGAACAACGATGAAAGGTGAACGCAGACAGTGGGATAATTAATTACAAAATAATAAACCCATTTATTTTATTTACAAGTGCATTGCTAACTAACTTTTTCACTCCTTTGTTCTTCTTTACTGGTAATTAAAAACAGACATCAGAGTTCTGGCTCATAATTTAAATTTGGTGAAGATACAATTAGCTGCTTTCTCATGCCGATACTATCTCTTACACTCTTTGAGGCCTAATCTGCATTGAAAGATGATAAATTATTTTGGAACATTTGACATGCACCTTTAATGCCTTGCAAGGGCAGAGTATTTCTGAGTCTATGGCTCGGCTCTGTCCTCTTAAAGCAGTGGTTCTCAATTACTTTTTGTAGATCTGAATATTTTTTTGCTCATCCTAATATAGACATATATTTTTTGTGATCAAGGGGACCAAGGTCCTTATTGTGGGAACTGAAATATATCATTGAAACCAAGGCTTCTGTCTTTACAAAATAAACCACCAGTATAAGGCAAATACTTAAAAAGTTAACTTTCATTCAGCCCTTCTGGTTTTCCTTTAAGTTTATGAAACTGTGAATTTGGTCCATACAAATATAAATCTTCTTTACAGCTGGGAGGCTCTGCATAATGAGAGCTGCAGACTGCAGAGCTACTGACAAAAGCCGCCGATATCCTCTGATCCTGAAACATGCTGAAGTCATTTTTCATGGACACATTTTTTTCATCCAATTTGAAGACATAAGCACACAATTTATGCACCTCTATCAACAGGTAACATGGGTTTCTCTGTTGCTCCTCATCCCAGTTTTCTCCATGTTTCATTAAGACCTGTGGTACAAGACTCCATTTACCGAAATATTTCCTGTGTGTACATACAAGTATTCCCAAGTCTCCAAAGTGTGCAGCTGACATATTTCCCTGCAAAAATATCCCAATTATCTTACTTGGAAGCAGTTGTTTCCTCTTGTGAAACCTTCAGACTATTGCTATTGACGCTATTTGGCTGGGCCGCTTAGCAAAGTAGTGTCTGAACAAAGCGGCTGGGTAGTGGAGAAGGAAGCTGTTGTAAATGTGTTTAATACAGTATACCATGCAATCACTCTACACTGTTTTCACCTAAAATTCTTTAAACTTCAAGGAGTCTGTGGCAACATCTGCAGCAGCATACTGTATAGCCCTGGCTTCTGTGCTGCTCTTTCTTTACAGATGCAGAGCTGATCTCCATCACAGTGGTTAAAATGCAGGCTAATGCCATGTACTTCAGAAAATCTCAAACTATCCCTTTAAGGTAGCTTTGGACTTCAAAGCATTTGTACTTTTTTGCACAATTAGGGAGCTGATTTAATATTTATTAATGTGTTTAACCTGGTAAAAAAAAAAAAAAAAAGTTTGCAGACCACTCTTGTGACGGGCATACCTGTTGTGATTATGCAACACATCCTAGTTTCAGTAAGCCTATAGATATAACAGAAAAACATCAACATACACAAATAAAAGGCACATGTTAATCATTCTGTTTCCTTTTACATTTCATTAGGACCTTTTGCAGCATCCAAATCTGTTTCTGACAACTGAGGGCATTCAGATAACAAGTTATGAATGGACACTGGTTATGAAATACAGATTTAATGCCAAACTCCAGCTCAAACTATCTGGTACATTTCTCACAAAAGTAAACATGGTGCATTTTTTCTGATTTTTTTCTTTTTCAACTGAAGATAAAAACAAATGCAAATCAAGCCAAATTAATAATAAACAAATTAATCAAGAAACATGCGTAAAAGCTTAAATATTTATAGAGTGTCTAAAATCATGTCTTTGCAGGTACACAATCCAGGACCTCCTAGATCACCCCTTCTTCCAGGAGAACAATGGTGTTCACGTGGAGCTGGCAGAGGAGGATGACATGGTGAAGCCAGGACTGAAACTGTGGCTGCGCATGGACGACACCAAGAAGCTCCACGGAAAATACAAAGATAACAACGCCATCGAGTTTCTGTTTGAGCTCTACAAGGACGTACCCGAGGAGGTCTCTCAGGAGATGGTAGGCCAACCCATGAAGACAGGGAGGCTGGTTTTTCACACATAGGACCTCTCATTTAAAAGTTTTTTTTTTTGCGTGTTAGAGTTGGCTACATTTTTGCACAGTGAATTTTGCAATATGTTGGGGAGCAGATGATGTGTCAGATGGATCTTTCATTGGCCAGAAAAGTTTAGGGACATTTTTGATTTAGTCCATCGAAGTCTGTGAAGCATCCATAGGTTACTAAATCTGTCTTCTACGCTGATCCATGGGAAATATATTAAAATACTGTTTCAGACTTACTTTCAATTAAACTAGAAAAACAGAGGCCCTGATGCAGGTCTAAAGCCTCTCAATAGACAGAATAGGCTCTGTTTCAGTCATATCAGCAATTCGCCATGCTTTACGTAACTTTAGTCTTTTTAAAAACCAAAACAAATTAGTAATTTCACATCTTATGTTGTATGCCCTTGATGAAATTTAGTTTTCCAACCAAAAGAGCTCATTTAACCAGCCTTTAAAGATCTTCATTTCTACTGCTGAGATCAGAATCTGATCTTATCCCTATGTCCACACATAGGCGGGTATTTGTGTAAAGGGGGTTTTTCCTCATTAAAAAAAAAAAAAAATCATTCCTGTGTACATATGAGAAGTTTTCAAAAATATCTTTATCCACATGAAAACACAACAGCATATAAATGCACTCATATATAGTGTTTATTAGCATGTAATAACATCTGAGTAATGCAACATTTTATGATTTCATGCCAAAGTGGCTTCATTTTCAAATCTCTAATATTAATATTAATTCATTTGGTTTCCATTCCAAAACATATCTAATGAGCTTAATCAGACCTTGTTATTAAGCCATTCTAGGTGCTGTTTTCGGTTTCAGCAATGACAACCATGAACACAGGAAGCCATGGATCATCTTGTCAAAATACTCACTTAAAAAACAATTACATTGTGTCTTATCCAGAAAGTTAGCGGCATTTGTGTCTTGGAGTTTTGTGTGATGCAGCAGCGTAGTGAGTTAGCGACTGAATGTACATATATGTGTAATCATGTTAAGTCCAGTCAGCAACACCGAAACCAGTAAAGTTTAGCAACGTCTGCTGCAGCAGCTGACTGTAAAAGTTAACAAAGGGATAATGATGAAGAGTGTGATATCTCATAGAGGAGAGAGTGATGTTTTCCCTGTCCACATGGAGACACCTGAGTGTTAATTTTCAGAAATATGCATTTTCAGTGACACAAAACTCTAGAGAGCCAAAAAGTACATCCTTAAAAGCTGCATTTTCAAAGTGCAGCCTGAGTGTGATCTCTAGTGCTGCTGCAGCTTGCCTCCAGTGGACATTTGAGAAACTGCGGCTTTTAGCACTTTTGCACTAGCTCCATTTTTCAGGAGAAGGTAGTCGCTTGACCGTAGCCCACTGTTGTAATGAAATTCATTTTTTCATCAAGTTAAAAAAAGGTACTTTAAGGGAAAGGTCAAGGATGGTTTTTGTATTTTTTCAAGGATCTTAGCAAAGATTGATATAAGGCCCATCTAAACAAAGAAGAAGAAATCAGAGCTACTGTAGGAGAATAATTAGGGCTACATGGTAACTGTGCAATCACAGGCCATAACCAAAAGTTAGTTAGCCATGCACCCCCCAAATAGGGATGGGAATCAAGAACCAATTCTTGTTAAGAATAAATAACAACTTCCTCAAGGAACTGATATCAATACTCTTTATGCTCTACAGTTCTCTAGTTATTATTTCTTTCCACTTTGCTCTGTTTACCTTTCAAATTCAGGAGTGAGAATTTCAAGCTCTTGCCCTCTTCACAGCTCATTTACACAAATGTGCCCTGATGAATTTTCTCTGTCTCTTCACCTTAAAGACTTTCAAATTGCGTGTGGACTTGATGTTGGTGTCAGTTCACAGTATAATACGACTTTGGGAGCGAGCACAGCGCAAGTTTCACTTACACAATCAGGACTGTGTTCTCTCACTGGCTCCATGTGCTTCACCCATGTAATGCCTCTACCACTGATGAGATGGAGTCATTTTGTTCCTCTCTTCCACCTCGAGGACATTAAAACTAAAGACAAAACTTAACAGAGGCATAAATATTGCAGCTTGGATTGGCACTCTGAACAAGACTTCTGTTTGCTGCTGTTTTATTCTCTGGGAGCTCCTTATTTTCACAGTTGGCCGAACTTTTGACTAGATTGTGCAGACTCTTGATACATGGAGCACAGGGCCAACTGCCCACCCTTGCTTGGGGTGCACAGTTTGTGGGAGCAATACAAGGTTTGATAAAAGATGGCAGCATTTAAAAAGCACTTATTTTAAGTCTACAAATTGGTGTACAATAAAGAGGCTGACACTATTACTGAAATATAAAAATCCCTCTTTGAATTATGCGTCTTTTGACTCCTGACACCAAACACTGCAAGCAGACCCTCTAATGCACCCAAGCATCATTATGCATCATTTTACTGTCTTGTTTTGACAGCGCAGATTCGCCCCATAAAGAGAACGCCTTGCAGAGTGTGTCAAGGGCACAGCTCAACATTTAATCATCAGCCGTTGGAAATGTGAGAGCGTGTCTCAGGAAGCAGCCGGGGTCATGTCTTTAATAATAAAATGGCTCTCCTGCTTGTTACGAAACAGACCCTGGTGTCCTCCACGGCCCCCCTCCGCCCCCTTAGAGGACACTTTTAATGAAAATGCGAGCCACAGTTCCTTACTTTTTTATCTCTTTGTGGTGGTTTTCATCAAGATCAAATTTGATATCAGCGAGGGACATCTAGTCCGGCCGATCTGCTGTAATCTGACTATGTGTTGAGAGGCAGGCTCGGACTAGGTGTTCCACTTCAACAGGTGTCACCAAAAGCTGAGAGATGAATACATGGATATTCTTCAGTTTTTAAATCATGTTTGTTCAAAGCTTTGTTATATCAGAGTTGTGTTTATGTCACAGCCTGCACGAGTAGGTCAGTAAGTGCGACAGACCTGCGTAGATTGTCTACATATTCCACATCATGGACCATGACATGTACACGTGTTTATGTTGTGCCCTGACTCTTTCTCCATGTGTTTATGCAGGTTGTGCTCGGGTTTGTGTGCGAGGCAGACTTCAAGCTCGTGGCCAAGGCCATCCGGGACAGAGTGGCCGCCATCAAGAGGCAGAGGGAGAAGCTGAGGCGGCAGGCCGAAGAGAGGAAGAAGAAGCAGGAGCAGGAAGCCATAGAAGAAGAACCAGAGCCTCAGACTCTTTCGGCTAAAGTCAGCAATGTTCCTGCAGCAGAGTCCCCCACCCCGGCCCTCACGCCTCCAACCCCCCTGCTGTCCCCAGTCACCAGCTCCGTGGACTCTGGGGTCAGCTCCAGCTACCCCGCAGAGCCAGAGGAGCCCGAGGCCGACCAGCACTTCCACATCCGGCACAACAGCCTGTCCTCTGCTAACTGTGAGCTGCCGAATGTTTCTACACACAACATGAAAAGTTTATCTCTGCCTTTGTCTCTTGTTCTCGTGGGAGTTAGATAAGTTCTGTATCTTCTATCTCTGAGTCCATAAAACATTTTTAAGCCAGACGGATCAAATAATATATGGAAGCGACAGTCATGAACTGTGCCATAAACTTGAAAAATGTTTAAATCAGTTCCTGAAAATTAAAGCTGATCTTGTATTTTAAATATATGTTGTTGTTTTTTTCAAAAATCAAATCATAATTTGTACCTCTGGTTCTGATACCCACTTCTTTAGAGACAAAAAGACTGAGGAATATACTGTGTTTTCCACACCCAGCCCTATTTTAATAGAGTGGAAAGTTCAGATGAAGTAGTATTTAGAACACATAAAGTGAATCCCAATAACCATAAACTGTGCTTTAAACCAGTTCTTGGTCATATGTACTTCTTGTTTATTCCTAAATTGTATTTTCAGCTAAACTCTTAAAACTTCCATATGTAAATCATTTCTATGAGGGCTGTGCAGACGTCAGAGCACTTGGGAAGCATACAGTGAAATGTGAAACTGTGGATAACTAAATAATTCATTCAGTTTAAGTCTCATGGTGTGTGCGTCTGTTGTACTTAATGAACATTTCCTGCTTTATAGTTTAAAACAACAGCCAACTTTTCCTTTTTTTTTAGTCATAGCTCATAATAAATTCAGCTTCTCGTGTCCCTAGAGCAGAGTTAATCCACAGGCCACATTGTGATTGTGTGTGTGCTGGATGTCAGTTTGGGGTCTTTTACGTGAGTGTGTGTGTACAGTACTGTTTGTGTCAGTCAGTCAGGCCACACTGGGTCACATGCTCATAGTTGTTTTATCCTTTGTTGAAACAGCTGACTGTGAGACAGACGGCTATCTGAGCTCCTCTGGGCTTCAGGATCCGCTGGAGGCCGGCAGCTTTAACTCTCCTGTGACCCCTCCCACCAAGCCCCCCGACCCCCACACTGCCAACGGTCTCTCAATCCCGGCCCTCCGCTTCCCCTCGGTGAGTGTCCTCGATAAAGAGCTGGTTATCAAAGTGCAGAGAGGCGAGCGAGGATGACCTTACAAAACCTGCTTGATTAACATAACTGACCCTGATACACCTGCTGACAGAGAGAGTAATGTCAGCTGTACAGTGTGTTGTTAAATCACACCTGACAATGAGGCAAGGCAGCTTAAATAATATTTTCTGACAACGAGGGAAAATACTAAACACGGTCAGCAAGAAAAGACGTACTAAAATCAGTTAGAGTAGTTATCAAAAATGAAACAGAAACCCAAAATTAACAACTATTTTTTTAAATTTTGATCCCATGTTATATTTTTGTACAAAAACTTTGGAGATCAGCAAATGAGAAAATTTTATGCAAGATTTTTGACCCACTTTCCCCCCCAAAAAAAGGCTGTGTAAATGAGTCCCAGACTTATATAAACAGACATTTTGCCAAAGTAATCTTCAAATGTGTGTCAATACAGCAATTTAACTGCTTCTTGTTGGTTACAGCAGGGCGGGGCAACTTTGGTCAACATTAAGGCCAAAATATTATGTCCTTAAAAGCCAAAAGAGCCAGATTTTTGTGAAGCTAGATACTTTCAACTCGACTTTTTATATTTGCAATTTATCAAAAGGAACAAATAAATAGCTAAGAAGTTTTTATATTAATATTCAGATTTTTAAACTAAGTGCAGCTTGTGATACTTATTTTTTTTAAGAGTCTTTAGAGTCTTTCCAATCTCAAATTGTAAATATCAAATAATTTATGACTCCAGATTGGGCTGCCTATGGTGTAATACCCACTAAAAAACTTATGAAGCTAGGAGGTCAGGAAGCATAACAAACCTGATTTTACCTTCTTTTAAAACTCACAAACATGAACACAAGGCACTTTCTTTTCAGCTTCAAATGGGGCAATGAGCAATGTTCAATTGCTCATTTACACAAATAGCTATTCAGCTAATCACATTTAAGCATGTCAGTACATTTAGGCATGTAGACGTGTCCAAGATTACATGCTCAAGCTCAAATCGAGCATCAGGATGTGAAAAAGGTTGTAGGTGCCAGACAAGTTTGTCTCAGTATTTCAAAATTTGCTGATCAAGTGGGATTTTCAGACATAAATATCTACAGGGTTTACAGAGAATGGTCTGAAAAGGAGAAAATATAGTGGGAGCAGGGTTAAAAATCCTTGTTGATGCCAGAGGAGAACTGGGAGGATGGTTTGAAATAATAAAAAGGCAATAATAACTCAAGTAAACACTTGGTACAACTAAAGACATGCAGATGACAACTTCTGAAAGCACAACACATTAATGTTGAAGCAGATGGACTACAGCAGCAGAAGACCACACACAATTCACACAGGCTCACCAAAATTGGACATTAGAAAGTTGGAAAAACGTTGCTTAATCTGGTGAGTGTTGTTTTCTGCTGTAACGTTCAGATGGTAGAGTCAGAATTTGGCATAAACAACATCCATCCTGCCTTGAGTAAACAGTTCAGGCTGGCAGCAGTGGTGTAACGGTGTGGGGGATGTTTTCTTGGCATATTTTGAACCCCTCGAGCACCATTTAAACACCACAGCTTACCTAAGTAGCTGAATGGCATGACTACTTTTGCACATATATTACTCAAATAAGGCAAATCTGAAATAATTGGGCACTTAGGTGCAAAATAAGAGGATCACGAAAGTTGATATAATCCATGTAGATGAGTTGGGAATGCTGTTGACACAGTTTATAGAGGATTTCTAAATAGTTCTTGAGATATTTCACTTAAAACCCAAAATACCAACCAAAGTGAATTGCCAGGTTTAGTAATTTCATAGTTTAGGACAAAGCAGTGCTATCCTGAGGAAAAACTAATACTCTGAGTTCACAAAATCTCAGACTTTTGACTAAAAAAAAACAGCACGGAAAATCTTTTTTTGTACCAAAGACTCAAGAGAAAGGCATAAATTGAAATCTTTATCCTCAAATATCTAACCACTTCCCTTTTTTTCTATTCATAGAGTATCGCTGTTTCCAACAACATTGAGCATGGCCACTCCGGCCCTCAGAGTGGATTCAACTCCCCCGTGGACAGGTAATCATCTTTTCTCCTCACCTCGCTCTTTTTTTCACACCCAAAGAACAAAAAGGGTCAATAATCCTGTCTGTATTTACGTGAGAGAACTGAAAATCGATATGAATCCAGTAGGAATGTTAGTTCTCATGCCTTAAACTCCTCCTCCCTCTTCCTCCTCTGCTCACATCTGTGGGGCTGTCACAACATGCTGGAGGCGATCAACGGCCTCGTCTGTGTTTTTATTACAGAAAGGAAGAGTAGACCCCTTGCAGGTTTCTCTCTGACGTTGTCTCTCATGTTGTGGGGGCCTTGTTTTCCATGTTTTCGATGTTGGTGGGATGGTAGAGAGAGAGAGGCTTTGGGGATGATGTTTTAAAAACAAAGTAGTCGTGTATTCACAGACAGTATATTTCAATGAAGTTGGTGGCATGCAGGAGCTGAGATTTGATCCATATTTACAAATTATGTCTGTTTAATTATTTGTATTCATCATGCAAGAAGAGGAAGACACTTTTGTTTCCCTTGGTTTATGACCAATAAAGGGCTGAACCATTTGAATGGCATTTTATAACATCAGGAAGGGTATAGTTTCAAGAAAAAGCATCTCTTACCTCTTAAACTATCTATGCTTAAAACTGAGGTGACTTTGTGTTTGGACTTTTCTAAATGGAGAACGGCAGATCCTGAAAATGTTTGCATGAACAGAGAAGAGTCAATGACCACAGGCCCAGGAGACGCAATTAGCTGAACCAAAGCTTTTTATAAAACATGCTGAATGTTATGCGCTTCTCAGAAACCTAAAGCCTGATCATTGTATAAATACAACACATCACATGGACGTGTTTCTCTCCCTGGAAGGACACCAGATTCATTTATAGACTCTGAGCATGGCTCTTTAAACTGTATTGTTTGAAACATACCACTGTGGCACTGCAGATGAAGTTCATTGTTGTTACTGAAGTCTAAAGATGTATTTTATCAGCTATGATGGCTGCTTTATTCCTTTTTTGCTTCTGTCAGACTATCTTCTTTCCAGATTACAGTAGTAAAAATGTATTGAGGGTGTCTTCCTTTTTTTCCAGTATTTTTTAGTGAGTGAGTCCAAGCTGTAGACAAAACAATCCCCCAGACATTTTAGCCTATGGTAGCTAGCGGGTTGTTTTCAGGCTGTTTAAAGCAATTACAGAAGATTTATGTCTGAATGTGTGATGTCACTTACTTTTCGAGACTTGATGAAGCAAACTTTTTTTTTTTTTACAGTGCATTCATGAATAAACAACAAAACAACACAACAGATCCCAGCTATCATACACCAGACATTAGCATTTAATTCTTAAGGGCTTAAAGATTCTGTGAGTTCACAGCACAGTAAAACTTCGGGGAAGTGTGAGAGAACGTGACGATACACACAGTGAGAGTACTACTCTCCTATTGGGTCCACGTGCTCCCCTCTCACCGTTAGTATGCCTTAAGTACTACCTCTGAAGACAGATTAAATGGTGGGTCAACCTATTCTCCTATTCTGTCTCTGCAGTGTTCACAGTGAAGGCAAAAATGTCTCAGATGCATTAATATTTTGGTTGAAACAGCAACGTAAATGCAGCTCCTGATGCACAGAAGTAGACTGACCAAATTCTTTTTGATGACAATTACACAGTCTGTTTTGATATTAAATAACATAGGGCAATATTTTGCTGACTTCTGCGCCTGAAAGCCTGTGGTAGTTAATTATGTTGCCCCTAATTATGCTATGTTTTACCTTTAGCTAACACTGTGACAACACTTGTGATGTAAGTTGTAGATATTTTTTATCTTTAAAAGTTGTAAAAGGTCTATAATTTTAAACTTATAACACAAATTCAGACAAATTGAGTAAAAGAAGAATCACGGATCTGTCATTTAAGCTAAATTACTGATCCAAAACCCAGACATATGATGTGCATTATTCACTCACTGGTCACTTTATTAGGTACATCTTGTTGGTAATGTGTTAGACCCCCTTTTGCCTTCACAACTGATTTAATTCTTTAACCCAGGTGCTAGAAACATTCCTCAGAGATTTTGGTCCATATTGACCTGATAGCATCACACAGTGGCTGCAGATTTGTGATTGGTTAACTAGCTATTTGCTTATCAAGCAGTTGAAAGGGTTTACCCAATAAAGTGGCCAGTGAGTATATATTATAGTCATCCATCACCTTCCTCTTAGGCTGGGATTTTGTGGAAGTAGGGTCTACAAGTCAGCCCTGGCATCCCTCTTCCTCAAGTTCATTGTCCACCACTTAGCCCTCGGGCTCCTCCCAGTTGGACTTGCTTTGGAAGTCCTCAAAAGCAGGGCAACCAGTAGGCATCCAGACAAGAAGCCTGAACCATTTCCCTGTCGATGTGAAGATCCACTCGCTCTATGACAAGCCCCCTTCATGTGCCAAAGAAAACTCACACTGATAATCTTTGCCCAAGCACGTTTTGCTGCTAAAGTCCAGGTCCACTATTGCAAGTGCCCATGCTGTGCTTATGCATTGTACAGTTCCTTGGCTCTTAGAAGACAGGGAGATGTGTGCCTAACGCTGTGTGCTTGCTTATACACAATCCAAGTGATGGGGCGAATGTGAATGCAACACAGGTGCTTCTCACAGCAACACCTTCAAACAGTTATGGTGTGTTAGAGCAGGGGTCTCCAAATGTTTCAATCCACGAAGCCCAGAATAACAACACAAGGGATTGCATTAAGTTTCATTTTGTTCACATTTCCCTCATTTTAGTGTAAAGTTTGGGTTAAAACAAAAGCTTTATCCTAATTTGATCTCATTTTGTCTATATTATTTACACATATAGGTTTGTTATACATGTAATTAGGAATCCAAAATAAATCAAGCATGTTTTGAACCATTGAATTGGCAACTTGATGGTTGTTGATAACCAGCCCGACAGTCGTCAAACTGCATGAAAGTGGATTGCAGGTAAAACATAGATACATTAAGTTAGAAGCTTATATTGAGATGTTGGTTAATTGTGATTTATCGTATATTCCGATCTTTAATGCTTGGATAATTGGCCGTAACTGATTTTAATTTCTTTTGTTTTTTTGTTAAACAATTTGCTTTAAGGTTACTGCGAATGATTCAAGGGCGTCTTTTCTAAGCACTTGTACTTTTTGTGTCTTTGCAGCTATGCCTCAGATGTGACCTCGAGTTTGAGTGATGGCTATGAGGGTCTATCAGAGAGGAGCGAGAAAACAGCGGCAAGACGAACTGCAGCCAAGCTGTTCAGGAGGAGAGCTCGGTCCAGGCTTCGCATCACTGGGGTAAAATAAATCACAAGTGTTGTACCATTACGACACAACAAATGGATTTAATCACATTACAAACAGATAAATCAAACAGCTGGATTCAATGATTGATCTTGTGGTCGTATTTTATGCATGATTGAGTAACAAAAGATCCACCCTGGTTACGTAACACTAAGTGTTGTCCTGTACCCGGCAACCACAGCCCTTTGCTCATCAGATGTGGACACTCTGAATTATGACTAACCACATGTGGCTCTAACACTGCATTATACAATGACACACGTAAACAGAGGGTGTTTTACAGTAAACTCGCTCTGCTCCATGTTTGCTCAAGCACACAAACGTATTGTCCTGTGTTTGACTTTGCTCTGCAGTGTCGAAGGTAAACACTCACCTGTCATCGCTCCTCATTGATCCTGTCTGTCTCTGCAGCTCTCCGATAAAGTGGACCGCGTGGTGGAGTGTCAGCTGCAGACGCACAATGACAAGATGGTGACCTTTAAGTTTGACCTGGATGGAGATAACCCCGAAGACATTGCCGCTGTCATGGTAAGTCATTAGTGGACAAAAAGACACCGTCCTGACAATGATCGACAGACTCCTCGTTCTCGTGGTCATGTAACACTTCGATCAGGGAAAAAAGACACAGCTTCTTTTGTTTATCTCCTGTTATTTACTTGAACTGTGAAGTCAAAACTGGCACTGAGCATTAATGTTTAAGTCAAGTACAAAATAAAAGGATGTAATTATAATGCATATTTTATACTCAGGGAAATACAATGGCCAGACAATAAGCCTTTTGTATACAATACCAACTTTAAATAAATGCCATCTTAAGACTCTTAACATATTTTTGTACTTATAATTTTGTAAAATTCTGTCTGAATGACTGCATTTTCATTTAAAGCTTATAATTTTGTATGCTTTAAATCCCCGGGTGTTGGTGTAATAAACAATCAGGCCAAATCCATGGTGTTGCGCCCTCTATTAGCACCCTCAATTTTGTGCAAATAGCACTTGCAAATTGTGTCACTTTAGCTCCTAAACTTCAAAACTAATCCTCATATGCCAGTGTGTACAAACGTTTGTCAGCTGAGCATTTTCTGCTCCTGTTTTGCCACTTTTCTTAAGGCAGGACTGTAGCTCTGTGTGGAGGACTTAAGCAGCAATACAGACAGTAAATGAGAGAGAGATGTGCAGAGACATGCATCCAAACCCTAGAATAAACAATACGTCTGTAAAGCAACAAACAGTATGTTGGTCAGTTGGTAAAGCAGGGTAACACATGTTTTCAAAGCTGCCATGAACACATATGACATTGGCACACTCAGGATGAGATCTGCTCACTTTATGAGTGATTTGTGTGCATTTTTAGGAGCCATATTCTCCTGTCATTGGGTTTAGTGTCAAAAACAGTTCAGATTCTCTGTGGATATGGCCCATAGTTTGGAAATATCAAAAAATCATTCATCGCCAAAACCCAGTACTGTGCATCCCTCATTAATACAGAAAAGCACACCACCAGCAACATTTAGCAAAGTTCCAGCCAAAGTTAACCTCGTTTTAACAGGCGCAAACCTCGAGCAGCACCAGACTAATGATGAGCAGACATCTGCTGACACTGTTGGGACTGTGTGGTCGTAGAGTGAAGGATGGCGACAAACAAACAGAGCAACAATAATGTTTATATGGGTGTATGGAATACGTATTATCAGAAACAAACATTAATGTGTTAAAAAGAGCAGTGCTTGTTTTTAATGATTGTGAATTCAACTTTTCATGCTTGACATTTGTGATGTCTCGACACCCACAGGTTGATTTACTTTTCATATTTCATGCCCTGCAGTCAATTGAACTTGATTCAATAAATCCAAAAAATACAAAAATGCCATGATGATTATTTTTGGCCTACTATAACGTAGTGTTGTAAAAAAAAATCTATATTATTTCCCTTAGATGATTCCTGCCATTGTAATATGTGCAGTCTTGTGTTTCAAAATCATGTATTGAAGCTTGTCTCCTCTGTATTTCTTTTAATAATAAAAGGAAGATTCTCTTAGGTTGCATGAAGGGTTACCAATGTAACTAATCAGTTTTCTGTAGAAACTGGACCTTCTGGCACTTTGAAGGATTTGTATGGAAATGAATGAATGATCTCAGCCTGTCAGCTGATAAGATAGTTTTATCTCAGCTGAATGTCCTCATGATTCACTCTGCCTCTAGTCAGCAGCATTTTGTTTGTGCATCTTAAATCTGTTTGATAATATATCTGACAGTGACGCAGGTAAGCAGCCCATCCCCCTCTTACTGTCTCCTGGTGGAGTCATACAGTATACGAGCCTGTTTGATTAGGCAGCGTGCTCTCTTTAACATTGTTTTCTGACTCTTAAAAACACAGAGGGCTTTTGTTTGTGTGGTACATCCACAGCAGGGGGAACTTGGCATCCAAACAGCCCTGTGGGTTCTTGTGGCATGGGTTAAAATGAGCTGAAGTATGCCACGCTGACAGGAAACAGTCTCCACACCCCAACCACAATTACCAGCAACACTCAGGGCTGCATGAATATGCAATTCCTCTCTTATGAACTACAGTACTGTGGATTTACAAGACTGGGTTTATGTAGTTTTCTAAGAATTAGCTTTTGCTGAGGGTGGGTGGGTGTTTGTTTGGGTTGGTGAACTGATTTCATAGATGGGCACACCAGTTAAAAGAACAAGTACAGCATGTCAAGATGTCTTAAAAACAAATACTTTATAAGTGCTGTTCTACAAAAAAAGCACCATATTATTTCTTGATCAAGATGATGAATTATTTACTTGCATTCCTGAACAAAAATAGTTTTAGTGGTTGAATGTTATGTTTTATTAATGTCTGACTCCTCAGAGAAGCCCGGGGGGGCGGCTCAAATTTGGGTATAAAAGTTGAATTCAGTTGGTAGTCTGAATAAAGTCCGGTTGGTAAAAAAAGGTAAATAAACATCATCATGATGTGCTCAAATGAAACTTGAATTAAAAAAATGTAGGCTTGGGTTAAAACTTGAATAACATAGGACACAAGGAACCTTGTACCTGCAGCTTCTGTAACAACACCCTAGAATGCAGTTTGCTGAAAGTCACCAGTCAGTACATTAGCTAAATACATAGTAACACATGTGACTAATGTTGGAGTGCAAAGAAAGGCTCTATTCTGGTGTTTCGACTGATTACTCTTAGATATTCCATCAGTTCTGACCTCTGAATTGCATCTCTGCACATTAGGTAGTTGCACACAGCCTGAGCTCATGTTGCCTTGCAGAGCAGATGAACCTGCCTGATTCTGAAATATATCCAATATGAAACTGTACATCTGGCGTGTCAGGTTAGAGCTCACATGCCCAATGAATCCTCAGGAACACATGTTGTGCAAAGTCAGACAGCATGTATTAACAACTACGCTCATGATGTAGCTGGACATGTGCACAAACACAAGGTCTAACAGCGTATTTATCTCAGGTTGTACTTTTATTGGTCATCACAGTTTTTACAGAGAAATGGAGCCTCAAATTTTAAACAAAACTCCCTGCAAGTTTGTTATTGCAAGGGCTATTTGTTGTATGCATGTCTGAAAAAATTTGGAAACAGATGACAAACAATGGAAAGTACTAAGTAACACAGCAACAGACTACAATCAAGGGATTTATCTTATTTATTTTTGCACCTTAATGGATCCTTTACACTGGGTTCTTCTTTAAGTTATGTATTTTTGCCTTAAAGGTGCACAATGAGTTCATCCTGCCGTCAGAGAAGGAGGGCTTCATCCATCGCATGGGCGACATCATCAAACGAGCCGAGTCTCTAATGGCCAAAGAGCAGCAAGTCCACCTGGGAGGGCACCGACACCCCCAGCCTGCTTTCCACAACGGCATTAACTCTTTGTCCTCCTCACAGGTAACCACTCTCATTTCCAGTCATCCACATCTCACACGAGCACTGTCAGCTGAGAACAAAGGAAGTAACAGTGAGCGCTTTATTGTCCTGTCTGATCATCGTAAATCATACCAGCTTGAGTGTGCGCCTTATCTCAGCCAGGACTATAAATCTGCTCCAAATGGAGAGCTGTACAGTAGAGCTTCTTTCACTGGAAATAAAAAACCTCAGTGGAGTGCTTTCCACGGTGTCCACACCCCTCAGGAGACTGGCCCTTAAAAACAGAAGGTTAAGTGTTCCTGTGCCACCTGAGGTAGTGCTTTCATACAGAACATTATGTGACTAAAGCTCCGATGTCATAAAGTCCCTGTGATTTGTGGAAACATACTCCATGCCTCCTTTTTTTGTTTCCAAATCATTCCCAGCCCTTACAGTCTAATTAACTTTCCAGTGTTTGTGCCCACAATGAGCGGATAAAGTAATTCATGTTTGGATTTATGAAGCGTTCCTGATTTAAAATCCTATGAAACTGTAAAATAAAGACCTCCAGGAGATGCTACACTGTACATGATATGACTAATGCTTCACCAGACTAAGAAAGAGAAGAAGCATCCATCCTGCCAGCATATGTTCCACATTATTGAACATAAAGAACAAAGTCTACAAAGCGCCTGCAAGACAAACTTATCAGTGATCTTCAGAAATGATGACTGAAAGAGAAATGTGTGGCCTCATGTACACAAAAGACAAATAAGAGCTGTAAACCTTTACTTTGTTAAGCATGCTACCGACCCGCTGGCAGCATAATTATCCTGAACCATGGTGGACAGTTCTCCCCTGGCTTCCCTCCATGACTGAAACAAAGCAGAGATCATCTCCCACAAAACCATTATGGCTTCTTTTCCCAGCACTGATCAGACTGAGCTAGTTCAACCAAAATGAAAACTCACAAGCCCCAAGACTCGTCTGATTATCCTTCTTTCAGGATTATACTCTGAGGCAGGGTGCTATTTAGATAGTTATGAGAGGGCACATGTTGTATTTGTAACCAATGGATTTCTGAGCTGTTTTGAACATGTGAAGGGGTGCTGCAACACTAGGACTTCTAGGTCTTAATATTTAAATTTTCTGCTTTTTTGGCCCATTCAAAAATCTAATCTACATGGATTCATGGAATAGTGTAGAATCTTACTTTAACTAAGGTGTTACGAGATACTTGTTTATAATTTGGCAATCAGATTGATGAAGTAATAAATCAATTTAAGGTCATTTAAGCCTGACATCTCTCAGGATGAATAAATCAGCAGAGGTGTTGCCAGTTGTTGCGGTACAAAGCCAGATTTCAGCAGCTCATTGTTCTTATTATGAGGTTAAATGGCTTTCAGTAAAATGCACAAAGGCATTATAATAGCCATATTAACTGGTCAATAACTCTGGATTTATTGTGGGAACAGCTCTCTATAAATCAGCTGTAAATTTCTTATAGCTGTTCTAGTCCTCATTTTATTGTCCACTTAATGAACAATATACTGCACTGACCAGCAGTGCTCTTAGGAGACAGGTCAGGGTCGCCGACACCTGGATTGTGTTAGCTTCTTACCGAAAGGGGAGTTATGTGTATTTCTAACATGTGAACATTAGTTATAGTGATAGAAAAGCTGTAAATTAGCTGTTAATGTCTTTTTAGTGTTTTGCATAAGCTTTGCTCATTCTGTGTTTTTTTACATTTTGAATTCTCTTCAAGACAGAACAATAAATGAAAGACATGGTACTTATATATTTGAGTTTTGCATTAGTATGATCTGATAACCTAATTCTCTAGCTTTATTCATCTTTGAACGCAGAGTATAGCTGCAAAGGAACTCTTAATCAGAATGATGGAAAAAGACGACTTGCAGAGAAACGTTCCGCCCACCTCCACTGCTTACACCTGTTTCCATTTGAGGACTCTGTTCAAGTTATCAAGTATTTACAAAACAACCACTGATTTGGTGACATGATTTTCATTTCAAAAGGGGGCAAGAAAATCTGAAAAGTGAACCCCCTGGTTTGCACTGCAAGCTTCTTACAAAACAAAGCTGAGATCATTCACAGGGCATACAAGGAAGTCCACTAAGGGAGGGGGTCACGTGGGCACTGGAAAATTATCCCCAGTGAAACTGTTGGTTTCCTATGCAACAGTGCACCCGGCAGACATTTTTCTTCATTGCTTTGCATCATAGTTTTCTAGTCATTTTTGGGCGCACAAAAAAGTTTCTAAAAATTAGGTTTTCCTCTCAGGATGTGGAGTTGCAGCACTTGTTAATGTCACTTTTGGCCAAAGGACAGAATGTTCTGTAAGTAATTGTGGTTGAAACATGAATGAGACACAGTAGCAAACTGCAGCTTCCTGCTTCCTCATGCAGCAATCAACATAACATCCACTGTGTAGCATGACACTTAGGAATATGTCTCATAATGATAGCCATGGAGCATTAAGGCTTTAAAAAATAAGATTTGTTTGTCTTTTAATACTATCATCATTATTTAAGGGCTTGTAAGTAATTAAAATATGTAAGATAAGCCATATTTCAATCAATTTTGACATAATTTGGTGCAAAAATCCTACATACTGTACCTTTAAATGGAAAAAACATGCATTTTTTTCATCCAAGAAGTCTATGTTAAGTTTCTCTCAATGTGTTCTCTCACAGCCCAATCTGCACAGTCACACCCTGCCTCGAACAAGCTCCTCCTCATCGTTACCTGGTAAGTTTCCCATCAGTTCTGATTAACTTAATTCACCCATTAGATGTTTTTAGCTCGAGTAGATGAAAGGCGATGTAATTAAATGAATTAATGGCCCTAATGAAAGTTAATATTTAGTGTTTGCCAGCTTCATAATGACTATAATCCTCACAGCACATCACATTAACCTGCTTCTGTTTGTTGCATCTTTGTATTTAATCATTGCATGTGTGTATTGACATTGGTGCACGTGCATCCACTCATGCATGCGTGTGTGTCTTGTTGTAGACTTTGGAGCTCTTAACCCAAACGTAGCTGCACGTGGCTCCCCACAGCTCCCCAATGGAGACGTCTTGGGCACAGACATTACTTCACCTGGGCGACCTCTAATACGCTCACAGTCTTTCCACAACGCCCCAGGTAAAAAAAAAACAAAAAAGGACGCCCACCGCCTCCCTCCGCCTGCTCGCTACACACAGAGACCAAGCATTGTTTACTGTTAGAAAATTGCACTTTGGCGAGGAATAAGTCGAATCAAGGCACTGCTACCCCATAAACTCCCACCCCTCCTCTTCTCAAAACCCCTTCTCGGCATTGTTCAGACGTTCGCATGGCGCCATTCACCATCCCCGCACCTCAAAGCCTTCGTCTGTGTCCACTCTGCTGCTGGGCCTCCTGGGTAATTACCTCACCTGAAGGCTGCTTTCTAGCTTTTAGTGGGCTGTGAATGCTGTCACTGTGAAGCATGAGCTGTTCTCCTGTCCTGCGATAGGCGGCCACATCTGTTTGCCAGCACAAACTCCTACTGAATTTCCCAGAAAGCCTCCCACCCCTCCTTAGAAGTCCTCCTCCCCACAGAGAGCGATTAAAGAACACACATATCTACCACATTCCCCTTCCTCTTGTCTCATTAGCCATCTGAACATCCTTATCCCCTCTTGTCTTGTGTCCACTCACTGCTGGAAGTCCGCCGCACGGTCGCTTTCGCAATGCCTCTTGGCCACCTGCCCTCCTCGCAGACTGTTCCCAAACCTATGTTTCCGTCAGTGTGGAAAACTAGAGCCTGTTTTGCATCATCAGCAACAGGAGATGTGGTTTTAAAACTGTGGAGCTATTGTTAAAGTAAATGTCAAATCTATGCATGTGGAAAGGACTTTGCATCCTCATTTTTTCCTAAAGGACTTACAAAGCAATCCCAAATGCCTTAATCACATACTCAAGCACTAAAAACACATGAGTTCCATTTAAACCCCTCATATAGGGTATACAAAGCATCCTCAATCTCTCCAATGAGTCTGAATCCCTCACAGCCATGTTAGCCATGTGTGCAACTGTTCCGAATGCAATTAAAGTCAAATGTTCCTCGAAACAGAACGTCTTTGTGCAAGTTAATAACCAATAATTTCTAAGTACAGGAAAGATTGCACTCCAGATGACATAAGTCTTGGCTGGGGGCGCTGGCAAAAGACATCTAAAACCTGAAGAAAGAGTGATCTGTGGAAACTCTGGACAATATTTCGGTAAACTGCGCAGTAAGTTTAGAGGATTACGTAGACAATAACTCTTTTTAGGGTTCCATACAAGTAAAGACCAACAAACTTTTTTTATCTTCTTGCCACAAGTTGGCTGGACAAAAGCAGTGGACAAAGCCGTTATTGTTAATGGTTGGTTTGTGCAGGGGCTCCCAAACTCCCCTGCCCGCTACATCTACATAAAGAGGAGCCCTTCTATGTAAAGGTGCTGTGATAAAACTGTCAAATTTACACCTCAAGACATTCCCATTGGTGCTTTGGATGTGCACCAGAGAGTGTAGTGCATGCTTCATATGCACACAAAGAGAAATAAACACAGACCACCACCACCCTGCTGTTCAGTTTGCTTGCCTCCCTCTTCACCAGTATTATGGTAACGTTCCAGTTGATCTCCGAGTTGCATGTCAGATAAAGTCACTGGAACGCCCCCTTTAGTCGAAATTTTCCACTTCAAAGTCAGAGGTCCTTCAGCTCCTCCGACTTTACCAGCTTGTAACTGGAATGTGACGTATTTCCCACTCCTCCCTTCCCAGTTCTGATGTTAATGGAACACACCATTATGTCTCTCGCCCCCAAATCCACATGCAGATTTGCGCTGACCAGCAGTAGATGTCCTCGCCCACTGGAGGAGTATCTAAAGTGATGCCTAGTAGAGCATGAAACACAAGATCAAAAGACCACCAAAAAACTACAACTTTACAAGGTGCAAGATCGCTAGAATAACAGAGAAATCAGCGTGTAATCAACAGGTCATGTTGCCTGTATGATGCTGATTTGCTATCTTGTCAGACTGAGAAATAATTGTCAGTCTTTTTTAAATGATGTCTTGAAGAAGACTCAGCCAAGTCAGAATGGATTGCTAGTTTGAAATTTAACCTTCCACCCTTATCCTTGAGGAGTACCTGATTTTTTAATATTATCATTACATGCATTGACCCAGTGCAGCACTCGCCCGAACCTTTTTTTTTTTTAGCTAAAACTTTTTTCTGATCCTTAACTGTTGACTTTGTTTGCATTGTTTTCACTGTTTGACACAAGCTTGCCAGAAGATGATGGGTGTGTTTCAACATGGCATTATTCATTTGAGCCACCTCAACTTCATTTTGTCACCAGCTACTGTATAACTAAGTTAGAGTCAGCATTTGCAGTTTTGGGACTTAACATTAAGGGTTCATAATGTGTGTTCAGTAAGCAAAATTTTAAGTCACTAGCTCTACATCCATGTTTTATTCAGTCAATAACCACAGACTGTACCCAAACCCAAGGCTGTTTACAGTGGTCACCAGATTGGAATGGTTGTTTCAACTTAACCTTTATTCAACCCAACAACAAGCAACAAGAGCTGGAGCTGAAGTTAGCCTTAATCCTCCTGACAAAACATGTGAGCTTAGAGCCATATCAGTCATGCTCTTCATTATTCATAATTTTTACCCATCTTAAAAACAAATCAAATTAGTTCTTAAAAAAGTTCAGCTACTGTGCAGTGTGTGCCCATAAATGGTTTTGATTAAAGTCACTTTTGCAACCAGATTGTAAACAAGTTTATTTCTATAATGAAAATAGAACAATTTAACATCTAAAGTCTTCTCGAGAACATCTACAAAGCCCCCTAGCACGAGTCAGGTCGATAATTCACCTTGTTAAAATTGATTTCTACCCTTTAGAAAACTTAAACAGATGCAATTTTATAGAAGTCCTCCTTAATACAGCGTGTCAATCTAGAAATGAGCCATTCAGACCAATTTTTTTTTTTTTTTTGAGTTTTGAATGAGCTTGTGTGTGACCTCAAACAGTTTGCAGTCAGCCTCAAGTGGACACTTAAGGAACTGCAGTTTTTGCACTTTTGTTTTGGCTTTATTTTTCAAAAGGGGAAGTTTCCCCTCGTCTAAGATTTCAATATTTGCCCCTACTGGCAAAACAATATGATATGAACACCATGATGCTGATAGAGGAAGCTTTATCTACCTGATCTACACTGAAATTCACTGATAAGACTCAACTAATAATTACATTTCACTGATCATCATTTTATATTATACAAATTTAGTAACCCTGCAGTGTGGCTGGATTCCATGTCTGTAATCAAACAGATCCATGTCCAAAGCCAACATAACCAAGCTTGGTCTAATGAGGCACTGTTCTGTCATCGTCCTTTGAGGGGACAGAGACAGGGGCAACAAGTGTGTTGACAGCGAGAGGCAACTGTAAGCCTGTAAAATGGTTTCTTGTACAAACAACACAAAACATTTCTTAATGAAAAAGATATTAACGTCCCTCTCCTGGTGGGTTTTGGCACGGGTTTTTTTGTACAAAGTGGCTCATGTTATATTGAACTGTACATCACAGCCATCATGGAAACAATGTGAACATGTGATGGTCAAATCAAGGTGGAGCTTCATCAGCGCCTTTTTGTTGAATGCACTGTGAAAAGGGTGTACAATGAAATTACAAACAAACTTAAACTGCTTTTTTTTTCTTCCAGGTTCTCCACTCCACTATCAGCACCACCACAATCCTGCGTCCCTCCTGCCCCACCACCAGCACTACCACCTCCCCTTCATGGGCCACAGTCACTTCCCATTCCCATACCCAGGCTCTCCAGGTTCCCCAAAACCCACCCTCCATCCCCCTCTCACACGTGTCGCCAGTAACCCTACCTTCCCCTCCATTCCCTCCCCTGCACCTGGTTCACCAATTCCTCTGAATGAAACCCCGAGTCCCGTCAGCAATGAGGGTGTCACCATGTCTCCACCAGTCCCCCAGCATCCCAACATGTGGCCCCCTGCCACACAGCCACTGTTTTCTCTAGCAAATGTCATCTCCATGGCGATGAGCATGGCACAGTCTTTCATCCCTCCTGCCAGTCTGCCTGCCCAGGGGATTCCTTCCTTCCCAGGGTTCCACCCTCAGCTACCAAATCAACTTCCCCCACCTTCAAGTTACCCCTCCGTCTACCCCCCGCACTACCAAAGCTCACCAGTGGAGGCTCCGTACTCTGCAGCAGGCGTCCCAGCACAGAATAATATCTACCACAGCCCGGAGAGTGCGCAGCACATGGATGGTTCCCCTCAGAGTGCTCATCCAGGGTGGCCACATCCAGTCTCTCCACCCTCAATGCCCTCCACTCCTCCGTTGGCTCCTCAAGAGCCTCCACAGCAGGTCGGACTCTCCAGTCCCACCAGTTTGACCAAAGAAGATGGGGTCCAGAATTATTTGAATCCGTTTTCAGCACAAGTTCAAGTTCAGATTGCACCCAAATCAGAGGTTTCCAGTTCAAACTCCTCATCAGATCTGTCCCCATCTCCACCAGAGAGTCCAGAAAGCACTGTAAGCATCTTTTAGATACTTTTTTAATCTTATACTCGAATCAAATTCCTGTGTGCAATCAAATAAGTGGTGAAATAATTTATATCAGATAACAAACAAAACATTTTAGTTTTATTTCAGGCCAGTGTTTCAAATTGATACAGATTGAAGCTTTTTAAATGCTGCAATTTTTTCTTTTTCTAAATTTTTATGTAACTTTTTTTATATTCCAATTCTTGCCAATCTGATACAAATCCTCCATTTCTAAAAATTTAATGCTTGTCTGCTGCACCATTTGGGGTTCATTGAATCATGTAATCAAATAATATCAGGGCTTTTTTGCAGCACTATAAATGGAAATATTGGTTCTTGATAAATGGCATTTGAATCCCTTCATTAGAAAAGCCATGAGGACTATATTAAATGTGGATTAGACTTACTGTATTTGGCTCATACCAGTATCAGCACTGCATATTTCCATGATTCTTTGCTGCTTTTTTACATTAAGTACTTATATTCCTCTTTATGAGATTTTTTTGTTTTCATTGTTATTATGCTGTCTTTAACCTGTTTTTGACAATAACCTGATTCAATTTCTGACTCTCATCTCCTGTAACGGTCATGCTAAAAAAAATAATTGTTCATCTTTCTCAGTTATCATCCTTCAGCACTCAAGTGCATCCCGCTATACCAGAGATGAGCAGCAGTACTCCAAAACCAAAAGCTGAATCTGGTAAGAGTTTTTAATGATAGTCATTCAAATCTAATCTGAAAGAAATAAACAAATAAACACACAAATGGTTTAATGAGTGAAAATAGTTAAACAGGGATGACATAATTTTGTTGGAGAACCAGGAAGTTAGCATCACAGTTGGAATACTGTTCAAAAATAAGCTTTGTGAAGGTCATGATGCATGACCTATGGCATAAGTGTATCAGTAGCGTCAATTAAAGAGTTGACAGGAACACTGTGGCACACGCAAGTGAATGTGAAGCAGCGTCAGCGCTAACAACGATTACACTAGAGAAAGAAAGCTTCAGAGTTTCAACAGCGACTCTTTGGATGCACAAGAGATCTGCTGGTGATCGCATTGGAACAGATGTACAGAACTTTGATGATGTTTATTGGAACAAACTTCTGATGTCCATCCCCTTACAATCAGATAAACTTCTCTGAAAACAGTGGTTGATTTTATCTGTCCTGTGAAGTCTCTCTTTTCCGGTTTAGCCTCAGTTTCACAGTATCATATCATCAGCTCTCCCCACTCGCCTCAGTGAATTTCCCCGATAATTCACTGTAACGTTCAAACATGAGCCTACTCAGACTTTACGTATAGATAAAATACTAGGGGGGCGCAAGGAAGTTACCCGGGTAAAGTCCAAGTGAAAAACTTGGCTGTTTGTGTTCACTGTTGCTCTCGTAATGTCTGGATAATTTCAGGGGGTTTTGCAAGTGCGAATGGGGTTTAAGAGACAATTAGACCTCTGCACCCCTCCTGGTTCTGTCAAAAGTCTTTAGAAAATTTAGGTAGGGACACAGGTTTTTTAGCCAATCAGGGCCCAATACAAGGATTTTTTTGATTGGACATTTAACTGAGATATATGTGTTTGATATATCGGAATGACCTTTAGTTGTTTAGATTGTACAGGTTATGTTAATGTAATGAAGGGACATGGTTTGTGGCTCTTTTGTGGCTGCAAATATATTACACTGACATAATGCTAATGGCAGCGAAAGGCACATAAACACAGTGAACTGGTTGCGCACAAGGGAAGGGGCAATGCTAGGAGCACAAACATGGAGAGGGGGAGGTTAAAGTTGCTTCCATTAGAGTCTCATCAAACTTCCATACCCCACCTTTAACATTGCGAGATACGCAGTTTCTCATTTTCAGGGAATGTTGGTCATAGCACAAGGGAAAGGTGATAAGATTTAGGCTTAGACAGGGCAGTTTTTCACATTCTTGACAATAACTTGCCTGACATTGTTGGAAATTCCTTGGTGGAGTTTTGTGCACTTCTAGATTAAAACAGAAGGATGCCATCCGTAGCCCTTTTCACAGTGCATCTATACAAAAGCCCCACAATCAAGCTCCATCATCATTACACCTCGAGACATTCACAGTTCCATGAGGAAGTAATGTCTGTGTCAATTTACAGTCTGATACAGTGTGGATGTGCGCGACACAGCAATGCTCCCCCATACACACAAAGGCAGAGATGCACTCACAGCATTCCCGTCTCTGACTGACTCCGAGTGCCTCCCTCTCACCAATATTATGCCTCTTATACTATCTCTGGAGATAGAGCAAACGGGGGTGAACCTGTTCCCCCCATTCCATCTCTGTGGTGTTCAGAGTTGAGGTGAATCATCACAGGGTCGTACACCTTGAAACGGCAGCATGAATGAGGCTAAAGTTCTCCAGTAGAGGCCCTGGTGCTACTCCATCACTGCACCACAAATAACCTAATGTAACTAACCTGGGAGAACTGGAAAGTGACATAACTGCATTGTTATGTTTATGGTTGTATCCCAAACAAACACACACATGCTTGTGGTATACACACACACACATTTGCCAGCAGCCAAACAGCATCCCTCCCAATGCTCCATTTTATGATGTTTTTGCTCCAAATACAGTCTGATGTCTTAGATTCGGCCAATTTACCCTCTAACTTGTTTTTCACTTCCCTCACTCTTTCTCCGCTCCGTCTCCTTGGTGACATTATCACCCATTAACGGAGCCTCAGGAGCCATTGCATAACCCAGTCTTGATGTAATGTTCCATTCAAAACCAACACAAACGTAGGTGTGATGGTGACCCTACCCACCGCGAACGACCAATCGGCGGGCCAGGGCGCTCATTACGGGCTTCTCCTCCCACATCCACACCTGTCAGTGTTTAGAGCCCACAGTCAACAGAGTGCCTCTGTTTGAGCGGGCACCAACCCAGACATGAGCTGTGTTTGCTGCTAGAAGGACACTCTGTGGGCGGATTGAGACACTGCAGGGTTCAGAAGCATTCAATAGTAAAGTGACCTCAAAATGTTTTATTTATCCAAGAACAAGCTCAGGCTTTTCTCATTTAGATACTTTATTGTATTCTCAAGAGACATTTAGTCTGATCACAGCACAAACCAATCCAAGTAACAGAGACAAAGTAAAAACATCAATCATAAATATGTTAAGTACCAAAACTGAAAAAGCCAGACTTCACAAACACAGGGACAAACAACCATAGACTTTTCTTCAGCTCTTATGAAAACAACATTCAAACATTCAAATAGGAAAAGGCCTTTTCACAAATTTTTGGACATAGGAGATAATGGAAAAGGTAATGGATCCCTGGCACTGTACATGACATTTAAGTGGATAAATATGAAAATGCAGCAGCCTGCAAGTGACCTTATAAATGAACCGCACCAATGAGAAGCTCTGTTTATGGACAATAATGACCTTTGGACCAAAGATAATGAGTTTTACCTATGCTGGCGCTAACAGCCCACGATAGATGTCAAGGCACCAAAAGAAAACAGCATCTTAATGTTAAATAGAGTAAAGGAAGGGAGGTGCAAGTGTACAAAACATTCCCATGAAATCATTTATACAGCTGTCAAAATGGATGAACATTTAAGAACTACTATAGCTATCATTCCTTTAATTAATTTCACTGTTAATTTACAAGCTTGCAGTCTATCTATCTATCTATATAAGCAAAACATACTTTAAATAACCAGTTAATACTTTTGTCAAAGCATAAAATTGTTTAAATCAGGTTTAAGGTTTTGTTTAGTTCATTAAATTACTATTTGCACTTGAGTTTTCGCATATACAGTAGATATGGGTATCAACATGTTTTAAAACATTTGCTTGTTTTGTGAAGTAATTATAGATTTCAGCTTGACAAAATACAACTTTTGGCAATGTGGCTAAAATTAATGTAAACCCTCTCAGCTCTCAAAAGTGCATGTCTGAGTGCACGATGGGAAACCAGCTTCTGTATGTGATTCAAGTAAACAACTCCATCAACATTATCAGCAACTGTTACACCCACAAATTAAAGCTCCATTTATGCAGAAAGATTACTATTTAAGGAAACAACACAATGTAAACTGAGAGAGACTGATTCAGACTTTTCCCAGGAAACACATAATTAGATCATAATCAAAGCCCGACAATCAGGAGAGACTGAGGCTTTGTTTCACTGATCAATCACCTCTGCTCAGATTACAGAGGAATTATCAGTTAGACAATGATTGACTGTCAAGAATATAAAAACACTGTCCAGATGTTACAAGTATTCAGTCATGGCAGCTAGAAGTAAGTAGAACAGCATAGAAAATGGATGTTTTTAATAATTTGTGTTTCTCTTTTTAGAATAAATGCATTCTGTGTTGAAATAAATAGGCCAGAGATAATTTAAATCTTATTTAATGACTAAAATAGTTAGTTGAAAAAAAAAACTTTGCACTTCCTTTTTTTACAATCTAAATTCGAAGAAATTAAACAATTATGATTTGGATTAATTCTGGAAATAGGTATGTCAAAGAAGAGAATAAGGCTCAATGGAATCAGTGCTTATTTATACGACATGATAATTTTGTCAAAGATAAACATATCTAAAAATAAATTAAAGCAACAGACAGAAATAAATGTCATTTTTCTACCAAAATAGCATGGGCAAAATAACTCTTTTATTTTATTAATACAATCCTAAACACAGGAAGGCACAAAGTCTTCACCAACTCAACTGAAATTGTCGTTAAAGTGTATAACTCAGATTTTTTTTTTGTCTGTAAATGCTTTTGAACAAAACAGTTTGGCTCTTTTTTGGACAATATACTTTAGATGTCTTATTTTTTATCGTAATTTAAAAAGGGGCAGCCAAAATTGCTTTTGAAAAATTGTGCTGAAATGTGAAATTGCTGTGAAATTGCTGTTACTGCGCTTAATTCTCAGCTCCAAAAAAACAGACTCTTAGGTTTATGGATGCAGGAGAAAATTTGAGCTGAGGGTACAAACTAACAAAAATTTGACCAAGCTAAAAAGCCACAAAATTGTCCATGAAGAAATACTTTATGAACTTTTTCACCCTGTCTAGTTTTTCACTTCATGCCTTTCTTTTACAAAGGTTTTGAAATAAGAAAAAAAAAGTGTTTTCAGCTTTGATAAACGTGTGTTCTCCCACTTTTTCATAGAAGTCCAGTCTGCTCCCGTCACCGTCGGGCGATTCAAGGTATCACCCAGCATGGACATCCCCACGCCTGCTGTCACAAACGCTGCCACACCTCCTGCGCCCCAGCCAGCAGACAGCGGCAGCACCCAATCAGAGAGCAGCACTGAGGAGCAGGGTGAATCCGAGACGAGCATGGGCACCTCCCTCACCATGTCACCTCCTCACCCGCTCCCCCACAGAGCACTAACGGGGGTCAAACAGGAGGTGGACGGGCCGGTGGGATGGACTGGGAGCCAGGAGAAACAAAACCAGGACAGAGAAGAAGAGGAAGAGGACGAGGAGGAGGAGGAGGAGGAGGAGGAGGAAGAAGAAGGGGAGGAGGAGATTTTAGGGGAGCGACAGAGGATGAGGAGGAGGACGAGGAGGAGAGCATACAGTCTGAGCTTGATGGGGACGTCGGCGGACAGCGGGCTCTCGGTGACGGCTGCAGAGACGGAGGGGAGGCTGTGGGACGGAGCGGCGGGGAGCCCGCAGTACAGTAACGCTCTTCATCACCTGTGGATGATGACGTACAACAGGAACACGCCCTACCTGAGCAGTGACGACTCAGACAGTGAGGATGAAGAGATGCTGGAGGAGCTGCAGGAGCTCAGAGAGAAGTAAGACAACACAAACACGGGGTCAGTGGGTGCTGTGTAGTGGCACCTACTTAAAGAAAAAAAACTTCCAGAATAACCGCCTGTATGCTGAGTTAACCCTTTAAAGCCTGTTGTATCATATTTGATACATACTTTTATGATATCTCTATCTAATCAATATGATCAACAAATAACTAAAAACAACATCTGGATACAATCAGATAAAAATGTCCTCAAATGGATTATCAGTTGCCAAAAACACCTAATGTATCAAATGAGAAACAAAAAATAAATGTGTAAAATGTTTTGGGAAATTTTGATTTTTTTAGGATTTCGGTAGAAAGTGAAATAAACATTCCAGCTCCAAAAATTAGAATTTTCTGTGTTTTCAGGCGATAAAGGGTTAAGGCATGTTAGAAAACCAAAAAGTAACTCGGGATCTTCTATCAACCTGAGAATCATGGTCCAAAAACTTACTAGAACTTCCACCTGATGGTTATATAGTTCTTCTTCTTTTTTATTTGATTATTTATTTGCAAACAGAAATATGGGGAATACACAAACATAAATCTCATACCTCATAGTTCATGTCTCCCACACAAAAAAGACAAAACAGATGCAAATAAAATAGAATAAGATAAAATAAAAATTAAACAGAGAAAACACATCATACAAAAGCACAAAAGTACGCTGGCACACAAACAAAACTACACAAGGAATGCAGTCATACCCACTGTTATCATAGTCCCTTGAACGTGAATTATTTTAAATCAAAATTTATATGAGAATGCCATATTCTGGTAAAGTCTGGAGCTCTGCCTTTGCTTTTGTAGTAAATTCTGTCCGTGATGAGGTAGCTTGAAAGTTCATTCCAACATTGGACAGTTGGTTGTGTTTTTGATGCTTTCCAGTTTAAAGCTACGCATTTCCTTGCGGCTAACAAGCTAGATCTATATATCTGCATTCAAAATTAATCCATTTGTCTGACAAATTAGTTCCCAAAAGACATAAACGAGGTGAAAGGTAACAGTAAAATGTAACCACTAAATTTGATAACAGATTCCCAAAATTATGGGAAATGGTGGTTATGTAGATCTATGAGGTTTACAGTGAAAGCACAGTAAAAGGTTTAGAAGTTGTGTTTGGGGGATTTTTGTGGTCGTGTGATTGTAGAAATCTTAACAGCCAGGGGTGAACAAGAAGCCCAAACTCTGGCTGACCTTAAAAGTCCAAGCCAGGAGTAGATATATTTGCAAAGCTTTATTAAACCCCTCAAAGCATTTTGAAGAAGACCATGGAAGTGTCTTGCCACTTTAAAGGCTTCCACTTTGATTGGTCAACTGGCCGGCTCAGTGGTGATTGGTCAGTTAAGTGCTGCTCGCCGCCATGTTTTCTGCTTTCTGTCTATGGTCCATGCTTTTCAATCGGCTTGCTACTAATCCAGTGGGCTTAAACTGCAGATCAAACAACGGTGGGACGCCACACTGGTAGGTCTGGTCAGGGATGCTTAGGGGAATGAGCTGTTGTAGGCACCTTCTGGAGGAGGAGAGGGAGATGTCCCGATGAACACTAAAGCTGAAGTCAGACTACACTTTTTTTTGCCTTTCAGTTAGACTAGGTGACCACAGAGCTATAAATTTGTGCTGTGACTTGCCTCCACAAGTATGACAAACTACATGATTGAAACCAATGACGTTGGAAGGAGGGCTGACACTGATGACAGGAAACAAACAGACTGTATTTAGAGTACTGTACTGTTGTTTGTCTTCCCAAATGTTATGATGAGTGAGATGTTAACTTGATGATAAATACAAGCTGTCACTCACAAAGGTCCTCTGCTATTTCTGTCCAACATGTCTCCCTTTACAGTCTGATGGTTGCTCTTGCAACACATCATAAAACAGAGATGTTGTGTTCAGAGCTTGACAAACTGTTTTTCTGTCTCTTAGTTCTCAAGGCAATGACTTTGGTCTGTTAACATCTATGACTGCTCCACACGCAGTGAACATACTGCTCTCATTGCCCAACGTCTCTGATGTGAAGGAACAAATCGTAGGAGGCAGGACCTGCAAGACTTTCTGTTGTGCAGTCGTGAGGCGTCTTGGTTTGGTTTGTTTGCGTATTTTGTGGCCGAAATGTCCCAAAACCTTACGACTGTCGGGCTGTGCAGTCTGACCTCAGCATAAATTTCATATATAACTCCCAAAAGCAAAGTATGAGCTTTTTAAAATGTACCCATTTACTCTTGACTCAAAACGAACAATCCCTAAATGTAATTCTAAGATAAAACCATCTCAAGCAAGGGCAATCATTTCATCCCACAACCTTGATCTTTGACCCATGACTTCCCTTCCCAAATCCAATACATTCATTCTCGAGTCAGAACAAAAATCTGTGCAGATTTACAAAATTCCGTAATGTGTCCAGAAGATTTAGCCTTTGAAGACGAACATATCAATCAAAAGACCCCCATAATCTTGACCTTTGACATATCATTCCAAAATCTTATATTTCTTTGAGTAAGAGAGGATTTTTAGGCAAAGTTTACCGAAGCTCCCTCTTTTTTTCTCAAAATATTGTATTCTCAAGCAAGGGATGAACATAACACACACCTTCAACCTGTAATCCCCAAAATCTAAGAATTTCATTCTTGAGTCAGAGTGGACATTTGTGGAAAAATTTGAAGAAAACTCCTCAAAGCGTTCTGAATATATTGCAAGGGTACTCATGAGAACCCATGACCTTTACCTTTGACCTATGACCTCTAATATTTGATCAGTTCGTCCTTGCGTCAGATTGGACAATTCTTTTAAATGTGAGGAAAATCTCTCAAAGGGTTCTGAGTTTATTGTGGTACAGGTTGTGATACAGGCGTTGTGAAGTTTTGTCTCCAGCCTCAGCTCTCTCCTGCAGCCCTGCTCAGATGATGAGTTTGGGACCAGAACTGATCAACAGTACTTTTACACACACAAATACAGAACATTGGTTTGACAAGAGTGGCCAAGGGGTTTAGTTACTCTTTAATGCCCATAATCCACTATACTATCAACTATCAACAGCTTTATTTCACTGATCGACTGTAGACAGTCGCTTATATTTGAATAATTTTTTTGCCAGACACCTCTCTGAGGTCCAGGCCCTCCAGGCTGCCCAGAAGAGAGAAATTGAGGAGCTGTATGAGAAGATGGGGAAGATTCCTCCCCCTGGCATTGTCTCTCCTGCTGCTATGCTCTCCAGCCGACAACGCCGCCTGTCCAAGGGGAGCGGCTTCCCATCATCTCGCAGGAACAGCCTGCAGCGCCTCGACGTGCTGCCACTCCAGGGTGAGGAATGATATCCATATATTTCTCTTTTTGATGACAAATTGTAGTCTTTACAGGGTTTAAACTTTTGATTTTTTTGCAGGTATCATTAGGAGAAACTCTCTTGGAGGAAGCAGCAGCGGCTCGCAGGATAAACCAAGTAAAGGTGTCACCTTTGCCACCGACATTAGTAGAATGGTGAGGATTCCTCCATCTGTCTCATTAAGAACATGAGCTGTTTATTTGGCAGTATTGGCCTGGGGCCTAAAGCTAGTGCATGCAGTGACGGATTGTGCATAAGCATTGCTATTATTCTGTGCAATGATGTCATTGAGAGGAGTTTGTTTGCAATATTCTACTGATTCTTTAGTAATAAAACAATGATTTTTTTTCATTTTGCTACATCTAATGTTTCTTACTTCTTTGTGAAGTTAAGGCTTTGTCCACACCTTAGTGTTTTTTAAATAATGCCATCCACCCTTGTGAGTATTTTAAAAACATCCCTGTCCACACAAAACAGCAGAAACGCTTCTGTTAAGCTCTTATTGGTCTCAACATCTGGCCCTTAAGTTTTAATATATCTTACTCCATGTCAAAATAATAACCAAATAACATTATTTCCTCTTCTCTTTTCTCTAGTAAGAAACTCAGCCATGCACGCTGTATTTTTCTACCTCATCTGAAGTGTGACTGCAGTGGTCGACCCGTCCTGTAGGAGGAACACGTTCACCTGCACACCAATCAGCCAACAGCTCCCTCCGCTGGTCTTCAGTTACCTCAACATTCAAACTCAACAGAAAAGGGAGGATGGACTCAAAGGAGAGCTGTTGCATCCTCTTTTCATCCTTTTTCAGTCACATCTAGTGAATTAACTGCAGCTAATGCACACTATACCTACAAATCTGAGTAAAAAGGACAAGTCCTTTGTTTAACTTCTTGTATACAAACTTTGGAATCCACTGGTTCAGTTGTAGAGGCCGAAAAAGTAGGGCTGGGTGATATGGTACAAAATCATATCCCAGTATTTTTTAGCTGTAACACATCAAAAAGTATTCATATATTCAGTTTTTTTTCCTCTGAGATAACAAATAGAAGTCCCAATTTCAAAATTATAAGATTTAGTGTGATTTCGTAAAATAAAACAATACCTGTTTGATACCAAAGCAACAACATAAGAAGTCCTAAACACTAGTTAAAAGATATTTTTTATTTTAATGATCAAAATTGCAAACTCTTAAACACTGTTGATATTGCACGACAACATGGGCAACACTTCCAGATATTAGGGTTGTCAAAGCTCTCTATATCCTTAAATATCCTGTTTCAGATTGTCACATTTGTTTTTATTTAATGATGTGTGGTATTAAAAAGGACAGAAACTTTATTATTTTAGTCATATTTATATTTAAATAGGAAGAGGACACTGTCTACAATGCACAAATAGGTTGGCAAAATTGGAAAAAGTTGATAAAATGGCAAGATCCAACAGACTCAACCAAATGTTGCCTACAAATAATCAAACTTCAGACCAAAGGCAAGAGTTTGCCTGCAATCATTAATTAATTAAATAATGAAGTCAGGGATGGGCAACTTTGTTAACCGAGAGGTTCACATTAATATTGTAAGTGCCAGAGGGCAAAACTATGGGATGATAGACTCTCAGCATTCAGAGTATTTATTAGTTGTTAAAATATATTTTACTAGCATTTTTATTTTCATTTCTAAAATGTACATTTATTAATGCACAAAAATAAGTTTTACAGAAACAGTTACAGCCAATCATAGCTCTGTTTTCTTTTTTTTTTTTTTTTCCCATATGTCTGATTTGAAAGTATACTGATAAATCTCTAAAACTTTATTGCCCAGCCCTACATCACAGGATGTTTAATGTTTCTATAGTGGAGCTTTTTTGCTTTAACGCAGTCGAACCATAGTCCAGAGCACTGCACTGACTATGACTTTGACAAAGAATAACAGTGATCATAGTTCTTGTTTCCCTGCGTGTCTGTTTCACTGCCGTTTAATGTGAGCACAGTAATGTGAACCACGACGAGGCTCTGACACTTTTACTGACAGCTGTTCACAGGTGACAACACTTCTGATAACATGTATCTTATTTGCTGTAGTTTTGTATATTTATGTGATGATGTCTCAGCACCTGCTGACTGCACAGTGAATACACTCTGATCATTGCCTTCCAGGGGCCGTAGAAACTGATCTAGATGCTTTGTACAGTTTGATTGATATATAAATAACGAAATCATTTTGTTGAAGTTTGTTCGACAGCCGAGATTATAGACGGTTCATCTTTATATTCTTTTAGAGGGAGTTGAGCTGCCATTTGTTGGACATTTAAGACACAGTTAAAAGATTATGTGCACTGACAGAAGTGCAGCATGGAGGTATTGTTTCTATCAACAAAATACACACAAAGATGTCCATGCTTCAGCGAAAATAACATGTTAGCTTAGTACTTTATGCAGAACAGAAACGATTGGTCTGGGGTTTAACTGTAAATACGACATTAGCTCTGACAAGTGGTTCCCAACTGGTGGGTTGCAAAGTCTAGTTGAAAGTGTCTCAAATCCATTTGTGGTATTTGCTCAACTCTGATGGGTTCAACTTGTTTTTGGTACCAGCACTTAAGTTTCAGGTGCAGTATATATAAGAACCATCTCAAAATAAAATTAAACCCATTAGAAACTACCAACAGGCCTTAAAATATCACTAGAATATTAGTTTGTGAGCTGAAATATAAAATAAACCTTTTCTTTTAATATCTAATTTAATTAGGTTTGCAAACATGCACTTCCTCCCCCATCTGCCAGGGGGTACTGCAGTATTCTGAGCATCAATGTCCCACAGCCTTGGTCATTATGGTGCAGCTGTACAAAACTTTGAAGTCCAGAACAACAAAATTGGATGACATTGAAGCAACAGCCTAGCCAGCTGTCAGCCTGTGGCTTTCTCAGATTAGAAGGTGAGTTTTTTTTCCTAGAGACTCTTTCAAAAAGCAATATGCAAAACTATTTTCAAAGTGTAAGAGAATCTGGGGAGTCCTGGAGTGGGGCAAGGCAAAGCCAGAGAGTGTCAAGATCAGGGCTTGTGTTTAATTAAACCAACCTGGCTATGGCACCACAGGCTGCTACTATATTGTCTTCATGCTTCAGTGCAGCAAATTTTGCTATTTTTGTTCCGGAAATTATGACTTTAGAGACCTTATGTTGTCACTCTGTTGAGCAGATGTTTTCAAGATAGATATTAGGTATATAACTTCTGCAAGATACTTTATGTTGATAAAAAGGATTGATGTAAAATGTCATAATTTAAGTTTGTAAATGTGTCTCTGCAGTTAACACTTTAAGGGAAATGTCAGTATTTTTGAAGTTGGGTTGTATGAGGTTCCTTTCAATGGTAAACATATTAGCAACTAGGGCTGAACGATATGGACAAAATTTCATATCTCAATATTCATGCGAGATATCTCGATATTGATACGATACGATACGGAACCAAAACAAAGAAGCTTGTTAGTAGAAAAATATATCATATTTGAGTTCAGTACAGTGTGCATTTACCCCCAATGCTGTTCTTTAAATTTACAATCACCTGAAATTACACAAAGCTCTTGGCCCCATATGCAGCAATAGATAGCCTAATGTCTGGCCTGGTTCTTTCCTTACAGGGGCAGAGCTGATCAAAACCAGTGTAGCTAATATGTTTGCTATTGAAATAATCTCCTACAACCACACTTCAAAAATGCTGAACTGTCCCTTTAAGGTTGTTAGTCTCAGCACTGCTCAGCTGGAACCTTAGTTGGTACCAAATAGCTCTATGTACTTGGTACGATTGTTTTGGAAAGATGATAAAAAAGAGTGAAATTGAGACGAGTTGAGTTGGTACCACATGATACAAATACAAACACTTGTCTGTTTCCTTATTTACGGCCTTTTGCTGTGATACGCACAAAGTTTGGTTTTCTCGAGATTATTTCTTACTCTTACCTCAGAATAGCAAAACTGACTATCTCATGGTACTGAGTTAATTTCTCTAAACCAATCAAAATGTACGTTTTACTGGAAACAGAGTTATTTGAAATCTAAGCATGTGTGTCGTCCTGTGCTTCTGCAACCACATGTTTTAATCATGTTTGTTTTGTCCTATCTTCTCTTAATTCAAACATACGTTTTGTTCCATCTTAAGTCTAAACTGCAGCATTTTGGGTCACGATTTTTCGTTGAGGAAGTGGCGAGTCCAAAGGCTACACCAGTTGAGAACCATTTGATATAGAAAGAACTTTTTAATTCTCTAATAGGTGTGTTCAAATGAAACTGATTTCTTCATATTGATTAGATGTACAAAATCAACCTAGCTTTGAACTACTGGCTTTCCTGTCTCTTGTACATGTGTAAATAGTAGAGTGCATTTATAGATCACGTTTACAAGTCAAGAGTAAACCAAACTTTAATTCTCGCTCAAGCTTGTTCCGTCGATCAAGCACCTCGTGCACTTTAGAAATTCTACACTAGTTCTTGATCATTCAATGCATTTGTGGATAGAACTGTGTTCATGTGAGGGAGAGATGCTGTTTTCTGTTACTTTAACCCCACCAACAGAGACCGGGCTTTTCTCCGGGTCATTTCTAATCACAATATTTTGTATTATAATCGACCCTCCAGGATTTTTAATAGTTCTCATTATGGGTTCTAACAGAGATCAATCCAAGCTGTGAATGTGAAGCCGTTGCCTTATAAATTACCCACGACACACACTGAATTTTCCGGCAATGGAACTCCTGTAAAATTTTCCAAAAGTTCATAATATATTCAAAGGTCTCAAAATTTTGAATGTAAATATATCATGGTATTGCTTTCTGAAGCTGCTGCTGTCCTGCCATGCTGAATCTGTGCCTTTCCCTGACAATGTCTTATTTTATATTTGTATAAATGAGATTTGGTGGCTAGATCAGACTCCATGTATCAAGTTTTAAAGAAAATAAATGCAATTGTACAGCAATCACAAACTTTGTGTCATTGTTTGCCTTGTGTTGATTAGTGAGGGTGCAATTTGTGGAATTTTAGCATGAAAAGTGTATACAACTTTAAAAAAAAAACAAAACCTAATTTTGTCATACACATAACTCAATTGAGTACTTAAATAACGTCATATACTGCTAATTTGGTGCCTACCATGACAGAGCCACCGTCACAAGAACATATTTCCGTTGCCATGGTAATGCCAGTTGTAATTGGACTACTGCACAAGGAAGATGGGCCCAAGGCCTCCCCAGAGAGCATCACTTATCTTGTAACAGTAAAGCTGAACTGTCATATTTAAGATGAGGAGAGCCATGCAGCTCGGCTCAGCCTCCCTCTACGTCCTGTTTTTTTCCCTCAAGACTGAAGACTCAAAAATCAGCACTCTGTGAGGTGAATTAAAACGGTAAACTACTAGGTTTCATTTCATGGATGAATTCCACATAATGGGGGAGAAAACTGCTAGAAGTGGCTTTTCTGGTTCATGCTAGGACTGTTCCCAATGAACTTGTAAGTTTAAATCAAAATTTCTTCTAATTTCTTTACAAGCAATTACATTTTTTTTCTTTACAACTTAATCTCTATTTGTTTAGATAAAAATACGGCCTTACTATGCTGTTCCTCTAGATGCTCTCTACAGTATCGGTTTGTTCCACAGCATTTCATCAATGGCCTTTGCTACCTCTGCTAAAGAGGTTGTTTTTGCCGGCATTTGTTGGTCTGTTGATTACACAAAAACTACTGGATAGATTTTGCTGAAATTTTCAGGAGATGTTTGTAATGGCCCAACTTAAAAACGATTCGATTTTGGTAGTGATCCAGATTACCAGCATTAGCGAACAATTGTTTTTGCTCAATAACTGTCTAACTAATAACGATGAGGGTCCAAGAATCATATTATGATGCCAACTTTGTCATAGAGCTATTGCTTCTAGATGTAACAGCAATATGTGAGCTACCTTGGTGGAAGTTTGCGCTCTTTTTCTAGCTTACATCTGGGTCAGGGGATATTTGGGGTGTGGGCAGAAGCCTTTAGGGGGAGGTACAGTGGTCACATGTGGCAGGCAGGTATTCAGGCCTGTATTGGTAAAAAAAAAAAAGGCATAAAAAATGGTTTAATAGGCTAGTGGTCCAAATTTGACCATTGTGCCAGCTTTCTGGGCACTCTTCTGATTTACAGACAGAAAACATCCTTTGATTTCTTGCACCAAGATGTAGCAATACGAAAATAGTGGTTTACTGTTATGTTAATACATCATATGGGACGAAGTTTTTTTTAACTCACGTCCTTCATTTGGAGACAAGTAAGCAGTGGAGGCAGGTGGAGCTGACATTGTGACTCCAGATGTCATCGTGTTACTGCTCTGATTGAGAGCTCTCTAGCAGTGGAATTTCCAGACAATGAATTTATAAAAAGGGAAACAGCTATTCAAGAAAAACAAAGATGTTATACTTTTATTGTACAAATCACTTTATCAACATAAATATGTTTCAACAGCTTGATTCTTGTGTTGTTTCAGCAGTGTTGCTGCATTTCCTGCTGTTAAAGGCCACTGCAGATCTGATATCATTTACAATCCAATTTTAACAGATTCCTCGGGTTATGAGTGCAAATCTCATGATCAGGGCTGAAACCTGTCGGAGGAGGTGTTGTCATTCCTCTCCAGTCCAGGTCATCTCGGAAGCAAATCAAGTTAATTGATGGAATTATTCTTTCCCACCTAGAAGCAAGCTCAAGCACAATCAGAAGACATACTGTTAGACAGCAAACTAATCACACAACTCCCCTTCACAATCAGGGGAAAAATAAATTCCAATGCTGTCTCAACGTGAAGAAGCTGCCGACCAGCTGTGGAATATTATCAGTGGCATCCGTGTCCATGTACGTCTCCCCGTAGTTAAGTGCAGGACACACACACAGTCCAAAAACTAGCAGGAAACGTATGCGGCTCAGTTGGCACCAGTCTTTGGCCCCTGCGTTCTATGAAGCTTGGCCTCCTCGTCCATTTCATCCATGATGCGCTCCTGGGACACTGAGTAAAATGTGTAGCCATCTATCAGGGGATTGAGGTGTTAAGGCAAAAAATTGGCAGGGAAAGGGAAAATACGACATAAAGAAAAAATAAACTTTATGTTATATTACAATCTACTTGCTAAAGTCATAGCTATGGCTCACTGATCCAGACAGAAAGACTAATGCACGTCTTTGTAACCAACAGGCTAGATTACTGTAACACTCTCCTTTACGGTCTATGGAAGAAAACAAAATAATCTGCTACAGTTAATACAAAATCATGGTGCCTGAGCGCTGACAATGACCAGAGGGAGAGCCCATATTACATCAGTTTTAAAGCCTTTGCAACACTTTCCCATGTGTTATATTAATTTTACATTTTTCATTAGATAAAAAAAAACATGGCCTAGTACCAGACTTCCTTCCAAAGTTAGTTTCTGCTAGATTTTGCAAAGATTCATTTCTGCTGGAAATTCAAGAGAGCAGAACTAAAAGTAAAAAAAATCTCCTGGAGGAACAGAAAATATAAAGATCTTTAAAATATCCATTATTCAGAGTCTGGAACATTTTTTATAATTCCATAGTTGTTCGTTATGAGAATCTCTTATTTCCTTCTGTTACAGTTAAATTCACATTTACTTGTTTGATGTTTTGTTTATGATTTTCTAGTATTTATTTTTCTTCACACAGTTACACAAGTTTATCATTTTTTACATTTAATTATTTCAGGTTTTCTTATTATAACTCCTTAACAGGTGTTGGTTTTAAAATTATAATTATTTTTGTCAGTTAATTCTTAGTTTTATCGCTTTGCCTTTTTATATTTTTATCAATCGTCTTGACTTTATTGTTCTTTTATTGAAGCCAATCTCGGCATTAGTCTCCAAATCTCTTTTTGCATCCTACCTGTCTTTTAATCTTTTCATCAATCACTTTTTCTGCTCCCTGTGAAGCACTTAGAACTGCTTTTGGATTTGTATGAAATGTGCTGCATAAATTAAGTTTGACTGACTGATTACTTCCCTTTAATTAAAAGTTCTTAATACACAGCAGCTAATAATACCATTAAAACACCATCCTTCAGAACCCTGTCTTAGCTCAGGTAATAAAGCTCAATCAAAATTGTTTGAAAAATGGTTTGCTGTAACATCCTGCATTATGAAATATATACCAGTTTGTGAGTATATATAACATACAATACATATAGTTATTTAAAAGGACAAAGTTTGACCTCCTACATTGCAACTGAGACTTATAATGTTATGTAAACAGTAGTTAAAACCTTGACGTATTGAAGGCTGATCATCCAGCATTATTTCCAAACAGGGACATAACATTTCTTGCAATAAAAATCAAATTGGTACAAACAGATATTTACACTGATTGGGATTTGTTTGAAACCAGTGGCTGGAGCAGCAGAAAATGTGTACTGCACTGTAAGTAATAAATATATCTTTATGTATCTTTACAACTTATACCAATATTTACATTTTTGCTGATATATCAACCATACATATCAGCAATATGACCTACTTTTTATAAATTTAAAAACCAAACTTAAGCCCTAGCTTTCTAGTCCGGCTTTTAGCTGCTTTTTGTTGTATTATCTTAATCTGCTTTGTGTATATATTTTTTTTACTAAAGACAAAGAGTTTAATTTTCTTCAAGAGGGAAATGGTTGTTATCGTGTTTTCATCTGTTCCGTACACAAAAAATGTCATGAAACTGAAAAAAAATTGAAAGCAACAAGTCACTTTTTGTATAGTTAAGACTTCATGTTCTTGAAGAAAAATATTGGAATGGGAATAATGCATTCCAAAATATCTGCATACCAGATATCGGCAAATAATCTAATATCATGCATCCCTACTGTTAATGCAATGTTGTTCTACAAAACTTAATGTACTTCTCTGTTCTTTAACTACCACATTTACAACATCTAAATTCATCTTAAAGATAACAAAAACGAAAATTCACATGTATGTTGTGAGCAAAAGAGATGGATTGAGGCACTCATCTCTTGATTGTGTAAATATGTACAACAGGTTTTTAAAAATGTGATGAGATCTTAACATGGAACTGGTATTTTTACCTCCGCCAAGGAGGTTGTGTTTTTGCCAGCATATGTTTGTTTGTCTGTTTGTCAGCAAGATTACACAAAAACTACTGGACCAATTTTGCTGAAATTTTCAGGAGATGTTGGGAATGGCCCAACTAAAAAATGATTGCAGTTTGGTGGTGATCCAGATCACCGCCATTAGCCAACGATCAATTTTGCTCAGAAACTGTCTAACTAATAATGATATCAACATTATTCTGAGTGCTAAGTGTGGGTTTTTCAGAGTTTTTCAGAGGAATCATATTATGATGCTAACTTTGTCATGGAGCAATTGCTTATAGATGTAACAGCAATATGTGAGCTACCTCAGTGGAGGGTGAGCTCTCTGAGTGCTTTCTAGTTGGTTTTTTAAACCAAAATGTATTGTAATTGCAACAATATACACTGTATATATACGTCAGGTTTACAAAATTCAACATTATAAAAAATTTATAAAAAATATTTAACATAACATATGCCAGGGGTTTGACTTTTTTCAGTCAACAAAATAATATAAATTTAAATAGTCAAGCGTCTTCACAGCTTTGGGGTTTGAGGAGGTCCGAACATAGTCTGGATATTGCTGTAACTCCAATAGAAACAGTTTAAATAATTGCTTTTTAGAAGTGTATATACATTTATGTGTATGAAATTTAGCTAAAATAATAACCAAGTAAATTATGTAGTATTCATTATTTTCAGAACCGCATACATTGTAGAATCCAAATAATACATCTATACATAGAGGGCTTTCTGATGTTACATATATTATGGGATGAATGCATCCTAACTACCTTATGCTTCTGCTTCACTTCTTGATTTATTTGTCTTGGTTTTTGACAGCTGTGGCGCTCTCAGATCTACGAATCTACTAAAATATAAACAAAATATTGATAGCAGGATTTGAAGCTCCAAAATTAGGCATTTACTGCATTCAACACTGAGGTGCTTGCCCGGCTGCAGCAAGCCAAAGCGCTGCCTGGAATAGCAAGCCGCCTTGTTACCACTCGATGAATGGGAGACTTCGTGCTTTAACACTGAATATCTACGAGCTTGACACTTTGTTTACAGCTAAAACAGCCTAATGTGTGTTCAGATAACGCCGTCCAAAGTCTCACTCAGGAATATCAAACACTCAGGAACTTCACACCAACTTTAGCATGCTAAGCTAACGTTACATAGTTCACCTTGTGTTGACGTTAGTGCGCAGGACAAGGATACAGATTCCCATAACGAGCGCTCCGATGGCCAGTCCTGTCACTACGTTCCGTGTCCGCAGCTTCTGGGTTTTCCTCTTCCACTGCTCTAACTCTACCTGACGGATAAAATGCATCTGCTCAGGAGAAAGACCCTCTTTGGTCGGGTCTATTCTGGTAGCAAAGCGAGCATCGGACTCCTTCGGCGTCTTGTCAGCCATGGCTTCAGCAGTCAGAGAGCAGCATGAAAGGTTGGTCGCACAAGTTCTACGCACAGCTGAGTTTCAAATGACTTGTCAGAGTGGTGGATGTGAATTCACAGGTAGATACCTTATCCATGTGATTTATAGATCTGCGCTGAACTCCAGCGCGCCACATCCAAATGAGTCCCCACAGCAACTCAGCTTCCTTCAGTTCCTACATGGTGGCGGTTGACTCCGACTCTGTCCAGGCAGGAAAACCGTGGTCATAGCGCCATCTACCGGAGAAAATACCGGGAAAAAAAATACTCTGGCCTCTCAAGCTGTTCTTGACTAACCATTCAACCCCTTGATAGAAAACACTTGGTTCTTTCCGTAAGATATTTTGTACGAACAGTGGGAAAGTGTTGAAGTTACCGTTGACAAAATGGCGAAGAGGTTTTTGTCTTCACCGAGTAAAGAAATGACCAGTTGCAGGTTTCGGGAAGCTTCTTTTGACCTTCTCTCCGATTTTCTAATTAATCTTAACCAAGTAAATAAAGACAATCTTAAAGGGCTACCAAAATGTTGCAGAGCATTCAAGGATATCAAGCTAATGGGTGAGTACATCGAAGCATACTAAAACTGAGGAAGTATACTTGAGGTTTACGTTTTATGCCTATATTTTTTATACTTAAGTTTAGTATAGTAAAGTACTTGGCTTCAACTGAAAAGTATACAGTATAGTCTGAGACTAAGTACATTAATACAAAGACTTACACTTATACTTTAATATTAAAACTTGTACCTAAGTATTTAGTATACTTAGTATACCTTGATCCAAGCACATAATAAGGTCAAGTCATTGTGCTTACATTTAATTTAGCAGAACAAAACTGTTTTCAAAGAGGGGCTTGATTTCATAGAGGCTCTTTGTTTTTGAAATGCACCTCTTTAATGATTTAAGCAGGTATTTGTAAATAAACTGTATAGTTTGTTTTAAAATGTTAAACATATTAAACTTGTTCTCAACATTCTGTCTTATGATTTTGTAAATACATTGCAGTCGAGTGCACATACATTATAAGTTAAATTGAATACTTTAAGTATATTTCAAGTATATAAATAGTATGCTACAAGTAGTATGCTAAGCAAAGTTACAAGTATACTTAAATTATAACAACAAGTAAACTAGTAAAATAGCAAAAAATAGTATTTTTAGTTCATAAAAGTATACTGTTAGTGTACTTCAATAATTAAGTGCTTTTGTAACCTTAAAATGACCTTATAAAGTAAACTTAAAGTATACTTTTGTAAACTTAAAAATGTTCCAACTGAGTACAAAGAAGAATTAAATTAGTATACTTTCTAGTGTACTACAAGTACATGGTCCATAGTATACTTGCTATACTTATACTTACACTCAAGTATACTTAATAAAAAGAACTTCAGATATACTACTTTTTGCTAAGGGTAGCTTAACGACTTGCCACGAAAATTGTAATTTTATTTGGTATAAAAAACAGTACATGCATTTTCCTAAAACATGTTGGCAGTATCTGCTTATTGACGTCAATGAAATTTGATCACTTTTATTTGTACTTTAATTTTTTTCTGTTTTAATTGCGAAACATACAAACATAAAATGTTGAATTTAAGCTATTTAGATAGACAGACGGATAGATAAAGAAATCTCTGCATGTAAGCTGCAAGGCCAAAAACCAACACTGAATGCCCAGGACCCTCAAGCAGCACTGCAGTAAAAACCAACATGCAAAGCCACAGCCAAATACCAACAACACACAGAAATGCCACTGGTTTCTCTGGGCCCGATCTCATCTGAGATGGACTAACGCAAAGTTGAAAAGTGTGCTGTGGTCTGAAGAGTCAACATTTCAACTGTTTTTGTTTTGATGTAACATGCCCCACGTCCCAGCTCTTTTGGAACTTGTTGCAGGCATCAAATTCAAAATGGCTGAATACTGCAAAAACCAATATGGATTGAAAGGGGTTTGCAAATCATGGTTTTCTTTTTTTATGTATGGTTCACACAACCTCTCAACTTCTTTGGAATTGGGGTTTGTACATGTATGTTGCCAGATGCTGATTCCCTGTATTGAATGAATGTATGACTGTATTTTCAGACTTTTTAATTTAATACTTTTGAATTAATAATTCCCTTTAAACCAGTGATTCTTAATATGGCTCAAAACCCAAAAGTTGGTCACAGTGATGCTTTCAGTAGGTCAGGAATGTGTGCCTGAAAAACCACTCAAAATCCGTGATGTACGGAAGAATACAAGAGTTATTGAAGCCGCTTGAACCTAACACCAGGCACGATCATGTTGGATACTCAGAGTCTTTGTTTTACCTTTTATTACTGTGTATTTCTTGAGTGTGTGCCTATGTGATGAAATGAAACAGCTAGTTTTGTTTTTTGTCCTCTTTATTATACTATTATTTTCTAAAATTATGTCTCTTTTCCTACAAACAGAATAACATGACCTTGTTCACTCAATATTTTAAACTTCTATTGCGTACAGATCTTTTGTTATGCTCCAAATGCCCACATTCGGGCAGGTGCCATTTGGTGGATTGAACTTGTTTGTTTTGTCCTGTTGTCTTACTCAATCATGTTTTGCTCAATTCAAGGTCCAAACTGAAACTTTCTCCATTTAGTGGTTTTGGATGGTTGGAAATAAAAAACGTGTTTCTTAGCAGGGAGCTTAGATCCGTCAGTAATAACATGGTTTGGACTTTTATCAACAGTATGTATTCAAACATGCATCTTGAATATTTTTTATTTACTACACATACCAAATATTGAGCTTCCATGCTGGGCTGCTATTCTTGATAACAGCCCTGATTTTGTAATTTTGTCCTCAGTTGTAAGTGGCTTAACTGCAGAGGAAGGTCTTTGAATTATTCAGAAAGCTTCACTGTACCCTGTCATCACTCTGACGTCTTTTATCACACCTGGAGTTGTGAGGCCTGTTATTATGAAGGCCAGTTATCAACACAAACTGCTGTCCCACAGCTGTCAGTACATCAACAGACAAAGCCTGTCAGTGAAGAGGAGCAGATGGAAAGCAACAAACTTCTAATCAACATCTGCATGTTTTCCTGTAGTTTGGATTAAAATAAACCCACGGGGACATATTTGCAAAAGTTCTACATCCCCCAACGTTTCTCCTCCTAAACAAAATAGACCCCAAGCATGAAAAACAACAAGAATAACAGCATAAGAACATGTGAGCCCAGGCAATACAAGAACTCAACAACGTACACTGAGACCAAAGATAAAAGATGATTAAAACGGCGAGACATAACATTTAGAGAGAAGGACAGGGAGAAAGCTGTTAACAGACAAACAGAGGTAAAAGAGACATATAAGTTAAAACATTTAGGGGAAATAAACCAATAAATGGGAGAGAAAGCTTTCTATGATAATTATTAAAGATACATAAATTAAATAAATCTATAAAATTGAGTGAAACATTAAGAGCAGATAAAATAGTAAGTAATAAAACTGTTTCATTTAATAAATAGAAGACAGATGAACAAGAAAATGGTTTGATAAATAAAATCTATACATATCACAAGAACCAACAAAGGAGTAAAGAGAACTGAGAGCAGTAGATGAAATTATATTTAAAAATCAAGAAAGAGGCTTAAAAGAGTGTTAAACAGAGATAGGAAGATGACATCAAATATCTAGTCTGTAAGTGACCATGGGTGAGAGTTAGAATAAAGAAAAATAAGAAATTGATTACTCATGCACTCTGGTTTAGCCCCCTCCTCCCCATAATAGACCTGTGCAACATCCGCAGCACTGCAGATGCAGCACCAATCTGTCTGCCAGTCTAGAAATCCATTTTGCCCTCATTCACGGACAACACTCCGCATTCCTTTACTTGAAGCAAAAACTCACTCCCCACTAGTGTTAATTTTGTTGACTAAATATTTTTGTAATAGTTTTCGTCAACAACCTTTTTTCCCCTGACAAAAACCAGACAGTAACTAAAAACCCAATGCACATCGACAAAAACGAAAACGAAATTAGCTGACATTTTCGTCAACAAATATAAACTAGACAAAAATGTTTGACAGAGACTTAATCCAGTCAGACCGAATTTCATCATGTAGAAAGTAGGGACAAGTTAGGAATATATCCAATCACAGCTACTTTGGTTGTGTGGAAAGGTTGGATGAATTAAGAGGGACATCCATTCACAACTGCCTGAGCTTCATGTTGGTGGGATAAGTTGGGGAGCGATCCAATCAGAGCTGCTCTCTTTATGAATTGATATATTCATGTAGATCAGGTTCACTGTTTGTTGTCAATTCTGGTATTGTAACTGAGATGCTCTGCCAGGTAGCCTAAATAAAGGTGACTGCATTTCACACAAAAATTACATTTGTTTCTGTTAATGTATACATTCAGACTTTACTAGCATTTGGTAAAGGGTTATTCGATGTTTTATTTTATCCAAGTGTAAAACATGACTTCAGAAATTCAAGGAAACATAAAAAATGCCTTACACTTTACTATTTAATCGACCAAATTTACAATAATTGTCCACTAAACTGTTGTGAAATTTCATCAACTAAAACTAGACTAAAATTAAAACAATTAAGATGACTAAATTATGACTAAAGCTAAAAGATATTTTTGGCAAAAGACTAAAACTAAATTAAAAGTGCTGTCAAAATTAACACTGCTCCCCTCCCAAAGAGTGTTATAGAGGGGCTGAACCTTATTTCCCCCGCTTTGCACCAAGCCACATTAGCCCCACTTCCTGCTGAAGGTCCTCACTCGAAGCTAGCACGCAGTCAGAAAGACACTGGAATGAGAGAGAAATGCTGATAGCTTGTGGACTTAACCATGAAAATGTTATTGGAGATGTGTGATAATAATGATAATAATAATAATAATAATAATAACAATAATGATAATAATAATGATGAAGTAAAGCAGAAAATGTATAAAAAAGTAAGGGCAAGAAGAACAGGACAGTTAGAAAACAGAATTAAAACAGTTTAAAAATATTAAAATTATTATTATTCACTGTTGGCTGTACAAGTGTAACATGGTTACTCTCTTCCATGTAGGCTGCTGCACTTTATTTTATTTTTTGAAACAACACAATGCACACATATATCCTCTGGTATGTCGTGTGCCTTCGCACACGACATACCAGAGGAATGCCAGGGCCATTTTTTTGGTCCCAGTCCAGCCCTGGACTCCATCATCTGGATAAAGCAAAAAATGTGATTCTAACTTGACTCTTTCCTCCCAAAGAAGATCACAAAATCACTGTTAGAAGCTCAAATATCAGTAAATGATGAGTGACAACATATCACTTACAAACACATTAACGTCATTCATGATAAGCTCTGTAGAAGCTACTTCCTGTGCATCTGTGTTTTAAGTCTTTGTGAGTATTTGCTCTGATATGCTGACCTCATGCATCCATTTTATTTTTCTATATTTTTACCTTCTTCTTCAAACACCTGTCATTTCTCTTTCATGTTAGAGTACATCCTCCTGATAACGAAAGAGCTGAGGCTGGATCCACTGGCTGGATACCACGCCATTGAACTACTTCAAAGGTAAGAAGGAGGCCCGCTAGTCTTTCTTTGCTACGCCCTGTATAATATTGCTTTATCCCTGCCTTTCTCCAAATAATTGCCCCCCTCCAGGTTCATGGTGAAGCACCTCACGGATTTGTTCACCACACCCACACCTCAAGGTGCGACTGCTGAACTGCTGAGAAGTTATGAGAGCGCTGTGTTTGACAAGCTCAAGCAGAAATTTCATCTCATCATCTTTGCTTGTGTGCAGCTGGCGAGCAAAATGTCTCTGCACAGTCAGGTAAATTCTACAAACCTTACAACTAGAGCTGGCAGATATAGTGAGTTTTCAAGATAAACTGATTTATTTTCAAACAGTATATAGGGTTAAAATGTTTTTATTGACATAGTTCATGTTGATGTGGATTCAGAACAAAAACACATGTTGGTAAAAAGGCTGTTTGCAAAACAAACAATGTAATTAATTTGTAGTGTTTAGGATAAATTGGGAGTATGGATTAATTTATCTTATTTTATTAAGTGAACATTTTATTTTAATCCATAGCATTTATATTCCACAGCCAAGATTTATGAATTTCCTCACATTTTACAGGTAATTGACAACAATACTGCAGTGAGATTCCTGCATTCAGTCGGCCTCAGTGTTTCGAAGAAGACTGTCCTGGAGTCAGAGCTGATGGTCTTAAAAGGGCTTGAATTCAGACTTAGTGCTCCGAACCCACTGACATATGTAGAAATCCTTCTTGAGGCTCTCGGTAAGGACTCAATTTCCTGCATTGTTTCATGTGAAGAATAACAATGCAATTGTTTTTCATTAGCCTTGCAGAGCAGACGGACCTGCCTGATTCTGAAATCCTGCATATCCATCTTGCCAGCCTCCATTGTCCAACGACTTCACTTGGGATTCTGCTGCTGCACTTATGGCTCTAAGAGGAGGCAGATCAAGAGCTAGTCCTGAGATTTTTCCTGGGCATGCAGGGATACAGGGAAACAAAAAAGCGGACTTGATAGCAAAAGCAACTCTCAAGAAAAGAGAAATAGATGTGAAGATCCCTATGGGGAGAGTTGAGATGAGAGCAAAAGTTAAAGAATGTGTGGAGAACGACTTTCAAAGAGAATGGGAAAAGGAAAATAAGGGAAGACACTATTTCTCTTTTCAACCAAAAGTTAAAAGAGTCAGTTATTATCAAGGAAACCGAAAAGATTCAGTCAAAATCTGCAGATTAAGACTGGGACACTTTGGTTTAAATAATGTTATGCACATTATTGGGAAACATAGTTCAGGACTTTGTGAGTGTGGTTACCCTGAAACAGTGAAGCATATTCTGCTGAAAGTGACTGCATGTTTGAAAACAATGGCGGCTTCCGAAGCGGTCTCAATAACTGCGTTTTTTGTAATCGAAAATGGACTATATTTTTTCTTTAAAAGAGGAGCAAATGACGTCACTTGAAGCTTGTCTTACGAGAAATCATGTTTTTGCTCTTCTCCTGATTGGGGATCATTGCTGGTAAACTGGGAGAGAACGCGGAAATCCTCCACGGACATGCCGGTTAGTGTATGGTCATCATGATTACTCAATCAGAAGCTGCTGTTTTTGAAGATTCTGCACCTGAGAACATTTTCGAACTGCTCTTTCCCAGATGGATTAGTGAAATATTTGGCGGATGGAACTGTCCATCCGGTGTGTCAGGTTTGTTTTTATCATGAAACATTGTGTAAAAAGTTGAGACAAAATGGTGGGAATAATATTGATATTTAGTTCAGACAACAAATGAAGCCTTCTTAAAAGTTTTTGTGGTTTAGCTCCTCTGAACACATGCTGTTTTAGCACAAAATGTTCAAAGTCTCAATTCTAATAATTACACTGTGTGAGCTTTAATAGAAATACTTCACCTGCACAAACCCCAATTCCAATGAAGTTGTATAAAAATGTCTAAAAACAGAATACAATGACTTGCAAATCCTTTTCGATCTGTATTCCATTAAATATTCTACAAAGATCAGATATTCAATGTTTAATGTTTTATTTTGAATTTGATGCCTGCAACATGTTCAGAAAAAGCTGGAACAGGAGCATCACCTCTCCTTTTACCGTAACAATACTCAATAAGTGAATTGGTAACTGAGTACACTAATTGTTGAAGCTTTGTGGGTGGAATTCTTTTCCATTCTTGCTTGATGTACGGTTTCAGTTGCTCAGGAGTCAAAGGTCTCTGTTGATGTATTTTGTGTTTCATAATGTGCAACACATTTTCAATGGGAGACAGGTCTAGACTGCAGGCAGACCAGTCTAGCACCTGCACTCTTTTACGATGAAGCCACGCTGTAAAACATGCAGAATGTGGCTCAGTCTTGTCTTAATGGGATAAGCAGGGACATCCCTGAAAAAGATGTTGCTTGGATAGCAGCATATGTTACTGTAGGAGCTAAGTCTATACTTTAACCTACTGAGATGTTTGACCCAGAGTAACCTGGTTGACGCGCCACCCTACTGTTTCCAGGCTATAGCGGGTTTCTTGATGATCAATAAGAGTCCAGACACTGTTCCTAACGAATGTAACAAACATTTATTCTCTGCTTGTGGAAGAACATCATTAAAGTCCATTTTTTGCCACTTTCATTGACAACTGAGCAAACAAAGAAAATAATGCCATTCAGTGCAACAGAGGTCAAAAACCTTTTGCTCTTCTGGGTCAAAGCCCTGATATCAACAGTGGCATAGCTGCCTTTATACCTGAATCCCAGGTAACAGCGAGTGAACCATAATTCATTTTAAGTTGTCACAACATATTTGGCTCCTATAGTTACTCTGAAACCTTAAAGGACCATCACAGATGTACAAGTTACCCATGTCGTGGGCACTAACACACCTGCATGCCATCACAGATGCTGGCTTTCAAACTTTCATCCAGACCATCCAGTCTGGATGGTCCCTTTCCTCTTGAGCCCGGAGGACATGACATCCATGATTTCCTATAACAGTTTGAAATGTGGACTTGTCAGACCACAGCACACTTTGCATCAGTACATCTCAGATGAGATCGGGCCCAGAGAAGCCAGCAGCATTTCTGTGTGTTGTTGATGTATGGCTTTTGCTTTGCATGGAAGAGTTTTACCTTGCACTTGTAGATGTAGTAACAAAATGTAACTCAAAATAGTTTTAGAAGTGTTCCTGAGCCCACATGGTGATATCCTTTACAGAGTGGTGCTGGTTTTCACTGCAGTGCTGCCTGTGGGATTGAATTATTTGCAAATCATTATAATTTGTTTTTAATAATGTTTTACACAATGTCCCAACTTCATATGAAATTGTTTTTTTTTTTACTAAAGCAGTTACATGAGCTGTTGTCATAGTTTTTAAAAGTCATCTTATTCTCAATATTAATTAAAAAATATCCTTGAATTTTTTTTATTTCTCCTTGGCATTTCAGCATTTTTTCTTAACATTGTATTTTATCATTGTTTTTCCTATTACTTGAACTTTTTTTCTTCAAGTGATGTTCAAGAGAAAATAATCTCCCTCCTCTCACTTTTTTTTCAAATGCTTGACCCTCACACTCTTCCACAAAGATCATGTTAAGGTGATTTAGAGTTATTTACTCAGTGTGTCGACTAATCTTTCCACAGCTCACAATGAGCCCTCCACCGCCGTGGATCGCCTGTACCCCCTGTGCCTCCACGTTCTTCAGTTTGTCAGCCTCCAGTGGACAGCCATTTATGACTCCTTGTTAGCGACCACTATTCGGCGGGGGAGCCCATCCACAGAGCAGAGGTATTATGTTTCTATTTAAGTCACAATATCCATTTTTTTAGGGAACAGGTGGTCACTGTTATGGTTGAGCGGACAAGCTGCTGAACTGGGTAGACCACAAGCAGCTGGGTTTGTTTTGTTTTGGTTTCTCATGTTTCTCTTTGCTTACCTTTCCTGCAATGAGTGTGACTAAAAGCTTCAAAACAGTGCAAATAATCTATTAACATAACATTTGGCTACTGAATACTCCCCAACACTTGGTAAAGAACTTTTACTGATGTTTGACACTTAGCATTAGGTTTGAATTTTTTGGCTTTTTGCTGCCATAAATCAGATTAACAGTTGCAGTTTAGACCATTAAAGCAAACCATAAAGGATAGAAAACGCAAGGCTCTAAGAAGCTAAGCAGCAAGAAAAAGTTTTATGTGCATTATACATTCTCTTTTAAACCTTAGTAGGTACTGGCTTATTTAATATTTCTACTAAATCCAGGTTTTCTGCAGTGTCTTAAAGTCTGTAAATATCCTGTACAAGATGTTTTAGTTTACTTTTTAGGGCATAAAGTGCCTTAAGAGTCTCATTTTTGCTTGTGAGACCTAACACTTTGTCAAATCTTCAATTTCTTGTTAACATCCTATGATTTTTTTTTAAATTTGCCTTTAGCAGATTTCATTGTTTATGTTGCAGTTCATAGCATGTATAGCAGTGTATGGGATGTTCGTATTGTATTATTTAACCAAAATCATTACAGAAGATACATTTACCAATATATATGCATTTTTTCTTGTGATTTTGGTAGCTGGGTATAATTTCTACCTCTGTACATAATATAAATATGGCCAGTATCCATCACTGAAAAACTGACTGTAAATATCTGCAGAAGTGTTCATATCTGCAAAGAACTGAGAATTTTTCTCTTTTGTCTGCAAATATTGACTTGGCATCAATTATTTCATGCCTCTCTAATATTTGCTGAACATTCTTGGTTATGAGATAAGGGGGGAAGAGATAAAAAAAATTGCAGGTTCAACCAACTTCTATTTGGCAGCTTGCAAGAAATTCAACTATCAATGGCAGTCAAGGCTTGAGGTCCCACATTAACCCCCCCCATTAGAAAAAAGAACACACATATATATATATTTTTATTTTTTGGCCTGTGAAAGTCTTAAAAAGTCTCAGATTTGATATCCAAAAGTTTGCAGCAAACCTGCCGTAATCACTGGAACCTTTCTGGACAGAGAGAAGTTTGTGACAGTGACTGAAGACTGCATGCTTCTTGGTGCGAGCGTCATTACTGTGGCTACGTACATCCTCCATGTCAAAAAGTGGGACCAGGTGAGACAGTTTTTTTTTTTTTTTTTTTTTTACACCTAGCTCATCAACACCACCATTCACTATCATTTTCAGACATAATATGCAGCCATATTACAGCATATTCATATCTAATCCAATCTCAGTGCATTCTCAAGCTGTATTAAAACAGGATTTGTCGAGCTAAGCGTTTCTTTAATATGTTACAGGTGGTAGAAGAACTGAGTCACATCACAGGAATCTCAGAGAGGAGCATCAGAGATTTTACTTGTGTGACTCTGATGCACATTGTTGGAGCCAGTTCATCTGAAACATTAATTTAAAATGTCCCAACACTGCATTCTTATCCCTGTCTTTGTGTTAATAGCAAAAATTCATATTTTTGTATTTGAATTAGTTACAAAATGGCAACTTCTGTTAAATATTTTGAGAGAATGAATAAAAATTATTACAATTTTTACAACATAATTTAGTTGCCCAAGTAATCCTTAACCTTTACAAGTGTAACAGTCAAAGTAAACAACAATATGTTTTTTCTTGCCATTGGAAAAACTGGCTTATACATTAAAAACTGCCACATAAGGAAGCTGGAGCTGCAACTAAGCTGCCATTCTGTTTTTTCTGTCTTATCCAGGTTTTGTGCTGCTTTCTTGTCATGGACCATTATTATTTAGCTTCAAGTGTACTGGCCAAAGTTTCCTTCATAACATGTACCTCCATCCCTACTCCCCTCCAACTCCAAAAAAATCAATGTGAAGGAGAAATGTGTTGTCATCTATGCCTACCTTCACTGCAGTTTTTGTTTGATGCATGGATTTCCCATAATTAGGGACAAAAGCTCTTCAAAGTGGCCACAGAGTGCTTTGCAAACAGCTTTTCTCCTTTGTTATGTGAAATTCACTCATGAAATGAAAACGATGCTTCACTGTCTTTTCGGATTGTAGTTTTTCATTTGAGTCCTCAATTCAAAACAACAAATAAACAACGGAGGTGACAGCATGTCTCTACTCTTTTTATCTCTGCCAAGGAGGTTTTGTTTTTGCAGCTGTTTGTCAGTTTCTTTGATTGTTTGGTTGTTAGATTGTGATCAGGATACCTCAAAAACTAAAGAACAGATTTGGATGAACTTTTCAGAGAATGTTGGTCACGGCATAAGCAAAGAGTGTTTCGTTTTTTGTGGTGATCTGAATCTGGATGCAGAATTTTTTTAAAGACTTGTTAACACTGGGAGATAGGGCAGTTTTCCAAATTTCCAATTAAAACTCAATGAATTGTCATCGGAGTTGGATGACATTTTCAGGGAAAGTAGGTTGTGGCACAAGGGTGAACTGACTCGATATTGGTGGCGATCCCAGTCCGGATGTATTTGATTTGATTGATTGATGTTTTTATTTCGATCATGTAAATGACAACTTAAAAATAGTTAAAAATACAAGCAAGTGATAATCAGAAAAAAAAAAAAAACAAGAAAATAAAACAAGACAGTAGCAGAATCTACAATTGTTATTTTTTTTTTATAAGCCTCCCAGCTTACATGAGTGAAAAGGAGTAGGAAGAAGTATAAACTTATATAATCATACCGCCATAGATGTAGATCCAGGAATTATTTACGTTATTGTTAACAATGCCAAATAGGGCAGTTTTCAGCATTTTTGATAATAACTTGCTTAACACTGTTTCAAATACCTTGACAGATTTGTGCTCTTGAAGCACATTTTGCTTGTGAAGTGTAATATTTCATAAATAGTCAATGGTATTTTTTATCTAACTTTTAATTAATTTCTCTTTACTTAAATTTTTACTTGAATTATTATTTTTTTGTCTGTTTTTCTGTCTTTTTTTTAACAACATGTTTATTGAGTTTTTTTCCATATTTTACAAAATAACAAATCAAAATACCAAAATAAGCATTTTCATTTTAACATGATACAACCATCCATTAAACAATAGCCATAACATATCTAACTGACCATATAAGGAGTTGTATAACATAAAAAAGAACATATAAACAATGATCACAAATATGCCAGCCTGTTAGTGAGTCAGTTACATTCTTCTATCACAGTCTACTGCTCAAGTCTTTTTTGTGTATCTCAGCCATTTCCCCCAGTCTTTTACAAAGTTTTCTTCTTTCAGCTTCAGTTTATAGGAAAGCTTCTCCATCACAAGGATGCTGTCTACAATTGACAACCACTGTTTATGGTTTGGTGGCTCTGCTTTTTGCCAGTTCTTAGTGATGGTTGTCTTTGCAGCTACAATGAGAATCCTGACCAGGTATTGGTCACCTACGTGTACAGACATGATCGAGGAATAACATAGCCCAGTACTTTGCAAAGAACTGAGTGTATACGACCCCAGAAAGGTTGGATTTTAATACAGTTCCAAAAAATGTGTGTGTGGTTTGTATCCATGTCATTGCATAATCTCCAGCATGGTTGTTGTACCTTTTTTGGTTTACTTGTAATTTTAGGTGTTATGAAAAAGCGAATTTGGTTCTTCCACATGAATTCTCGCCAAAAAATTTTTACTTGAATTATTTAGATTAAAACTGAGATGATTTTTCATTTTAGCAACTACGGGCCACAGCTTTATGCATTAGTGCTTGTTTTCGATGCACAAGTAGCACCTTTGCTTCCTTTCCTCTCTCCCTTCTTTGAAGCCAAGGAAGATTATTGGTTGTCTTCAGGCAACTAGCTGCAAAGTTTCTGTTTACTTCATAAGGTTACCCCTTGTTTGCTTTAGTAGAAAAGTGAGACTCCATTTATCACTGCAAACAGATCCTTCACCTGAAATTGAAGTACTTATTTGTTAACTGTAAGTCTGCAGGCCATGTAGGCTATGAGTGTTATGTGAGAGGTTTGCAGAGGCCGGGCTTGACGGAGGAAACGTCCTTGGTAAAGTGATCAAATGGCTCACTCTTTGTGTATCCTGCCAGGAGGCTAATGAGTCATCATCTTCCTCCTCCACCTCAGACTCACTCCGCAGTATAAGATAATGCGGACAACACTTTATAATAACCACGCTTTATAAAGCATTTATAAAGAACTGGTAAAAACTTCATGTGTTCTTTCCTATTACAGTCCAGCCTGCAAGTGTTTTCTGAGTGCATCTGCCTGCACATTTACTAGCAGCGTGGACAAAAGTTGAAGATTTCGACAAAGTTGTCGTGTGTGTGTGGCCGCTCTTGTTGTTAACTCATCCTTTCAAGTTTGTTTTAGGACGTGGCAGAGTGCTTGACTGCTGATCTGCTGCTCAAACTCTGCAGTGTTTGAGCAGCATTTATCATTCACTCTTGCTCAGTCCCATATCCACCTATACTTACACATCTAAACAAATCTCACAATTATCCCCTCTATTTTGATGCCTTCATTTTTCAAAATACCTTTTAGTTGCAGAGATATATGTTATTAATTATGGGCATATAACTTCTGAGTTAGAGATCCATAATAGGGATCATAGGTCAAAGGGTTAATGCATCAATACAGCATTTATAATTGGTTATAAATTATATACAATTTCTAATATTTTGAATGCTTACTTGTGTGTATTTCGTATAAAGTGTAACCAGAATAGGGTCATATATTGGACAGTGGTCTTACCTCAGGAAGTTCTCTTGAGTCTGTACACGCCGGGAGCATGCTCACAGTCTATGATCTCCATGTTTGTTTTGTGGAAAAAGGTGTTTCATCTTGTTCTCACTCCTCAGGATGTCTCAGCATTGTGTTTGTTTGCTCTCCTACCCCATGGCTGGATCTATCAAATACTCTCACATGCTCCAACCTGAGCCTCTTCTGATTCTTTTCAGGGTGTGCTCTCTTGCCTTGGGTTCGAAGATGCAAAAAAAACAACTGTATAGGCTTGCAAGAAAAAAAAAAAACATAGAGCAGGCATATTTAGTGAAATGTTATGAAATGAACAGAAGCACAGAAAATTATACAAATCACCAGGTGGTGGGAGAACAGGCCAGTAGCATCCAGCTTCAGCCTGCTGTGAAAATCCTAGAAATCGTACATCTGGATGCTAGGGAGGGGGCTCCCTCTGTGGGGGATCTTAGAAGTCAATGCTGAATCTGGAGTTGTGCTCTGGGTATGCCACAGCTCTCTGGCTCCAGTGAAGGGCTTTTCTTAGAGCTGCAGGGGGACGACCACAGGAGGGTTTGGAGTGTCTTGGAAAGCTTTCAAAAGGGGGGTGGGTGCTGGATCCTGACTCACTTAAGTGTGGTAACACGCAGCGGGTATGCTGTGAAACTTCTGAAATTTTCATTCTGTGTAAACTGTCACAAATTGTAGGCAGGCAACTTGCTTGGACTGGGATATAGCTGAGAAGTGACAAACTCTTGTTTTTACTTCTGTGTTAGGGTAGGGCAATATGGACCAAAATATCAGATCTCAGTACTTTGTTTACATTTCAGGTGTTTATTATTATCAATTTACAAGATACAAAATGAGCAAATGGGAGAAAAATCTCAATCAAATCAATATTTATCACAATATGCCTTCAAACCAACATCAACTCTCATGCCTCAGTCACACATTCCCGTTTCTCATGGCGATTGTGCGCGACTATACACGATTGGCAAGGCTGGTTTGATCGGTATAATACAGGAAGAAACGACTGTCTCTCCCTCGGACACACCCCGTAAATACACCGTCACTAACGCTTCTACAGCACTTCGGGGCGTTCGTTCTGCTTCAGTTAGGTCAATACAACGATACAACAATGATTCCATGAATTTCCATACCGCTGACATGACGTCAGCCCCATTCGAGCCCAGTTTGCGTCACGTAAGCCTCGATTGAGCCCCGTCGCTTGCATCACTTTGAACGGGACACAGTCGGGCTACAAACGGATATGTCCTTGTCAGTCGTCCTCAGAAAGCTTTCAGGATTGAGCCACGATCAGCCCAATTGAGCCCCGTACATGCCACGCTAATACTGTTCGCCTTAGGACTGCAGTAGGCTTCCACCCCGCTATACTGAGAGCGGCGATTCTCCACAACAGTTTTTAACACTTCAAAACTGTTGGGACCCGTTCCCCAGCGTTCATCCACGACTATACAACAGTGATCCAGGTCAAGTAGCGCATGCACCGCGACCAAAGCACGTTTCATCAGTATTATGACAGTCATGCACAATCGCCATGAGAAACGGGAATGCTTCTGATCATTATTTCCACATGTAGGTTAAAACACAGCCATTAAATGAAATGGAAACAGGCTTAAAGTGGGTGAGGAACAGCCAAACTCTGCTACTAAGGTGAGGTTGTGGGAGCCAGTATCATGTCACAGCTCATTAACCGTGGCAAGACAAGTAGTTATACTACATCACCAAAGTCTTTCTCAGGCAAAGATTTCAAAGCAGACAGGGGCTGTCCACACAGAGACGAGTTTAGGAGTATTTGCAAGCGTTTTTTTTTTACCACTTCTGGTCTTAATGGAAGAATTGCGGCCGAACTTTCACCATTTAAACAAGGCCAAGCAACTCAACTATGATGTAAAACCTTGGTTACCATGTTGGCATAAGGCTGTGTTAGCTTTGAGGCTGTCACACTTTGGTTTCAATTAGTCATATAAAACATGATTAACACGCTTAAATTATATCTTTATGGACCTTTTAATGGACAAAAAGGTTGGGAACCATGGCTCCAATTCACCAGAACTCTCATGCAGACAAATGGCAGCAGGTGTTCTGGACTAATGAGTCAAAATCTGAAATATTTGTCTGTAGCAGAAGACTGTTTGTTTGCTGAGGGGCTGGAGAGTAATAAAATAATGAGTGTCTACAGGCAGCAGTGAAGTATGGTGTAGGTTTCTTACAAGTTGGTGCTGCATTTCTGCAAATGGAGTTGAAGATTTCAAAAAGAATGGAATATATGTGTATTTACAATTAGATAGCAGATAGCAGTGTATGTGTTTACCATCAAACTTGATGATGACTGATTTTCCTTCATGATCAAAACCTCTTTTTTTTCTTTCTCAGGCATTTACAGTCCCCTGCTGATGCTCAAAGATTTGTGATAAAACTAATTCAAAAAAGCTTTTTCATGTCCAGGACATAATTACAACATAACAGATGGCAGGCGGGTAAGGAAGAGCAATAAAATGCTCAGATACAATCAAGTGTGAAATAATCTTGAGAAAAACAAAACTGCAGAGATGTGCAACACCTGTATCCACTATCAGCTGCTTTGTTTGCATCAGAAGCTGCCAAATTACTTTGTAGTCACACAAAGACAGTGTAATGTGACAATCTCAGACTCACAGGCATCCACAAGCTGTTAGGTGAGGAACAACTCCTTAATTCTAGCCTCATCAAATGACTTCCAATTTACATTTATCTCATCAAGAATTTAATATTACCAAATGAAGAACCTGGGAAAGCATTAAGGACACAAAATATCCTGCATATTTTAAAAGCACTTTGTGGTGCAAATTACTTTAGGGAAATGTCAAGCCTTGGTATACCATTTTAGAAGGGAGGAGTATTTTAAGGTCTGTGAAGGTGTAACTTTACAGACTGAGGGACAATTTCAAAGTTTGAGCTTATTGCTTTTTTCTTGCATTACTATTTGTTTTAATGTCCATACACATGTTGTGAACAGAGTGTGAGTTGTTTGCTTCTGTTTAAATGTTTAATCAGACAGCCTCTCCCATTGCAACTTTGCTGGTGCTTGCTGTTGGTTGGATACTGTCAAATATTAAGTTAAAATAACTTTAAGGTCCCATAGTTTACTCATTTTAGACAAGTTTTTTTTCTGGTTCCAGATGTCCCATCATCATACCTTTAAATTTTCATGCCTAAAGATCCACTCAGGTTTTTGATCATAACATGTCTATAAACTCCTGTGTTTCAGTCCTGCTCAAAACAGGATGTTTTAGCGTCAGTCCTCTTAGGCTGATCTGATTCTGACCACACCTCTCTCAGGAGGTGGATATGGATTAAGCTCTCTGTTGCTGTGCTCCAGTGTAAGCGGTGGCTGCACAGACATGCAGCAGGTCTACTCTGTTGTACTTGGTTAGTTAAACGTGGTTCAGCACAATCTGCAACAGCTCTGCATGGTGTCTTTAGTCTATACTCTGCTTTGGGTTTGCCATCTGTAGCCAGTGGGCTTGAACTCAAGTTTAGATCAGGCCCTAAAAATCCAGCACGACCCTACCTAAGTCCATGGTTGTTCTGTCTGAGCCAGGCCCGTCCCCTAGACCAGTGGTTTCCAAACTTTTTTCCTCTGAACCCACCCTAGTTGTGCCCAAGAAGATTTGAGTCCCACCGTGCCCCAGTAAACAGCAGTTTTAAATGTTTTTATGGATAAAATAGAAACACGTTTCTGTGCAAAAACATTTAAAGAAAGCATGTCCTTGGTGTGACATTGCTGTTTCAGATAATGTATGGAAACAAATTTTGACCATATCAAAGCTGATGGAGCCTCACGACCAAGACCCTTGACTATATTAATGGGCCCAGTTTTAAACCTGACACTTTTTAAGGCTCAATAATTAGGGCTTGTAAGTGCAATTTACCGGATGTTTAATGGCAGAAATCCATTCAGATGAGACCTGAATGAAAGTATCACGGCAGCATATGTTATATAACAAAACAAGCTGGAGGCAGCTACCGGATTTATTTAGACAGGAAGAGAGGGAGAAGTCCTGATGCTTCAGACTTTGTTGAAATGCGAATGGAAGTTCTCTATTTTGTGGATGAGTTATGCATAACACAATTAGGGATACATATACCCCGAAAAAGCACAGTAAGTGCAGATCTTAATGGTAAACAGGAATGTAATAGAGAACAAGTTTCAACTACTTTGGCTTTGTGGACAATTTATTTATCATTCATCCACCTGGTTTGGTTACCTTGCAAAACAATATTGTGAGCTATCATGAGAGGCAGTCAGCACTAACAACAACATCACATTTTTTTGTGGTTTCACACAAAGATGGAATCACCATCTACAAGCTGAGGCACAAGTCTACACTGCATGGAGCAATATGTTAAGAGAGTCATGTGCTTCACACTGTTTGCACAGAAGACCTGTATAAGCATCTTCTCCCACAGAAAATCCACAAAATTAAATAAGGACAAAACAAAGTATTGGATCTGTAAGCAGAGTTTATAGTGGCATCATTATTGTATCATGAAATCTGATAAATTAACATCCCTTTTGGTAAAATTAAAAAAATAATAACAAGCTCTAATTTATTTGTTATTGTCATTGTCTGAATCTGAAAACAAAAACAAAATAAGCATGATTTATCTCTTTAGGATAAATAAATCTGGCAGAAAAGGAAAATTAGAGATAAAATTTTTGATTTAACTTTCATGAATTACTAAAACTGCTCCCTCATCAGCAACATCAAACTCTCTGTGATTACATTTTCTGACATTGGCAGGTCATGGTTTACGACTTATAGACATCCATCCCTCATGTAGCCGTGTCACAAAAAGTCAAACCCTTATAGATTAGGAAAAGATCCAGGGCCAGGATTCATTTAGTCACTCTTTGACTTCTCCGCCTCCCCTCAACTCTGCTGATCTCCTCACAATCTCCTCTTAGGCTCCATTAATCTCACCTCCCCCCTGCCCGTCTGAGGCAGATCGAGCTGCACACTCACCTTTACTGTTTGTTCGTTCTTTACTTTCAAACAGAGGAGAAAATGCAGGGGAAGACGGAGGAAGCTCTAATGGGATTTGATTCAGCGCCGGTGGAAGCAGGCGTGTTTTCTAGAGGTTGGAGGGGCTCAACCGCTCGGCTCTGTGCGACCACCTCGTCCATCACACTCACACTGACAGGAATCCTGCACCACAGCCAGTTTCCATGGGCCTCCCTGAGGTATTTCTCATTACCATTTGCAGAGAGGGAACCTTTTAAAGTACAAATATGTCCTCTGGTGGGTTCATTACAGTATGTCTGCCAGCTGCAGGATATATTTAGTTACATCACTCTCAAGCTGTGGTGTATGATGTTGGCATGTCTTAATCTTGGCAAGTGTCAAATATGGGAGCAAAGGATTACTTTTTTCTTACAAACTGGTGAACTTGGGTTCACGCTAGCAAAGATATAAAAAGACAAGATCTTCCCTCTACAGCATAGAGGTTGTGTACTCTTTTGTGTGATGAACCAGGCAATACTTTATTCCTTTATTCCGATCACAACATGAGCTTGTTAGGACTTATAAAGGTAAAACAAAAAGACTAGAAAAACCACTGTGCAATAACAGACTTCCCAAGTTGTACAATTTGCATACAATAAAAATACAGTATGACCAACATCCATTCAGTTAATCCTTACATCAGGATGGAAATTTGCTTAAAGAAATTCCCTCAAGACTATACGTATATATTCATATCACTGGGACAGGCAAGCAATGAATTTGCAACACACTGGCCAGCCCTTTTGACCTGTTTTTTGTTCATGGTATATTTATTGAAATTTTTCTCTTTTTTTTTTACATACACAATGAAAGATACAAGATATGGCCATGAAGGAAATTAACAAGAACGACAACAGCTCCTATATACAAACAAGAGAGAAAATAAAATAGAAATTAAAATAATAGTAATAATGGGGGGGGGGGGGGGGGGGGGGGAGTCCTCAGGTATATAAATCAAACTACATTCCAGAGCAGTTACATGCGGAAGTTCATAGTCATAGACCACAAAGTCAATGTACAGAAAGCTTACAAAGTGTCTTGAGGTTGTAAGTCAAGGCCCTCTACATACAAGAGGAACAGCTGCCATACATCATTAAATTTAGACACAGAACCTCTCTTTAAGTGTCAAATCTTTTCAAGTTTTGAACACATTAATATATCCCTAATGGTGCTGATGATTAGACATCTACCAATCAAACACAGAAAAGCAACAAAATTAGACTGGTGTTTTGATAATGTAGTGGAATCTGAAACCCTTTTGACCTTTAACTACAAAATCTCACTTTTCACCCTTGAGTAAGTGTGGACATCTGATCAAAGTTTGAAGAAAACGCCTGACCTGTTTTTATTTTGGAGAAGTACTTTCAAAGTTTTCTTGAGATGCGTCTCAAGCATAGCCTTGCAGAGCAGACAGACCTGCCTGATTCTGAAATCATGCATATCCGTCTTGCCAGCCTCCATTGTCCAACGACTTCACTCGGCTAAATTTAACAGGAAAGAGAGGCGGGAGCTGCGGGAGCTGCGGGAGCAGCGGGAGCAGCGAACGTGACGACAACAGGAAGTGACTGCATATTTGAAAATAATGGCAGCTTCTGAAGCTGTCTCAATAGCTGTGATTTTTTTTTTTTTTTTTATCAGAAATGGACTCAATTTTTTCTTGAAAAGAGGAGGAAAGAACGTCACTTGAAGCTTGTCTGATGGGAAATCATGTTTTTGCTCTTCTCCTGACCGGGGATCACTGCTGGGAAACTGGGAGAGATGCGGAAATCCTCCACAGACATGCCGGTTAGCCTATGGTCGTCATGATTACGCAATGATACTTGGCGAAATATGCTCTCCTCAGAAAAATTGGTAGGGATTGTCTTTGACAAGGTTCATGTCACGTGCAAGTGTTAAATGATACATCTGTGTGGTATAATTTAATGTGAAACGATAGTCTTAAGGTAGTTTAAGCGTTAACTGTAGCTGCTACGTGTAGCCACTACGTATGCTACATCATACGTAGCAGCGTTGCTTGATATGGATTGGTCTGTGATGAGTGTGACGAGCCAAACGATTGTCCAATCACAAGCTGCTGTTGTCTTTGAAGGTTCTGCCCCTGAAAACATTTTCGAAGGGCTACTTCCCAGATGGATTAGTGAAATATTTTCAATATGGAACTGTTCATTTGGTGTGTCAGGTTATCTCAAGCAGGGGGATAAACATAAAGCCCAATAAAACTGACCTTTAAAATTGAGTCTGCACAATCTAATCAGTTTAATGCTGAGTCAGAGTGGACTTTACTGCTGTGTTAAAAAAGATTATTTACAGTGTTCTTAAGCTATCCAATTTATAAACAATGTTTAAACATGAGACCCAGTGCCCTTGATCTTTGACCTATGACCTCCAAAGTCCAGTTTATCCTTTTTTTTCACTCAAAATCTATGAAGGAAACAATTTGGCATGATTTACAGTGTTTGTAGATACAAAATTATTCATTTTTTTCAAGTAAAAAAAAATTAAAGACGGGATGGGGGCAAGACAGGCTGAGAATGACAGTAAGAAATCAACCACAGACAACAAGTGCATCCTGTCACTCATACAGCAGTAATAAAGTAATTTGGCCAATGCAAGAACATATGCACATCCACAAGAGTATATGCCCTTCAGATCCTGCATGAGAAAAATAACTGAATGAATAAATAAGAGATGAAAATAACAAAGATATATTACCTGGAGCCGTTGCTGTGTATGTGTGCTTAAAAAATAATAAAATGGACAGATCATACTGCTGTTGAAAGTATTTACATTTGACCCTTATCATTTTTTCACCTACCCATCGAGCGGGCTCTGGCTGCTGGCATCAAGCTCCTTGCCCAGTTGGCATGACCCTCTCCTGCCACAGGGGCAGGTAGGGAGTTTGACTGGGGCAGTAAACCTGTCAAACTGTAACGCAGGTATCCTAAGGCAAGCTCAAGGAGGACAGAAACCTCCTGTGGAGCAAAAGGGCAAAAGCTTGCTTGATCTTGATTTTCAGTACAAATATAGACCATGAGAATGGGGCCCCCGATCCTTCTGTCTTTTGAGGTTTACAGGAGGGGTGTCAGAAAAGATACGGCAGGGATAACTGGTTTGTGGTGGCCAAGTGTTCATATAGCAATGCCACTTTTTGGTCCTTCTATATCAGCTTTTCCTGTCATTTTGAACATAAGCTGGGTTTGAACCTTCATGAGACGGATTATAAGCAAGGACTAAGCATGAGGGTCAGTGACCTGGACTTATGACCTTGAAATATTAACCTCATCGTTGAGTCAAAGTAGACATTTCCTGAAACTAACCTTCAAAATGTACTGTGTTAATCCTGGGATTTTAGCTCAATTGTTAGAGGTAGACCTTTGATATTTGCCATCCAAATCTGTATAGTGTATGCCTTCGTAAGAGTGGACTTTAATGTAAAGATATTGCATTTACAATTCAGTTTTAACAGGAGGCTTATCCACTTTGGCCTTTAATCTATAACCATTTGATCCATTTGTGAAAAATTTTAAGTTAATCCCTTAAAGATGCCACATTTAACCTTAAAACTCGTTTGTAATAATTTTTGATGGCTGCTTGAGTATGTTCACTATCACTAATGTTCAAAAAGCCTTCTAGATTTCATATACAGAGTAGCCCTGATCCAGCTGTGTTCCATCTCTGTCTGAGATGCTCTGTTACTCATGGGCCCTGTCTGTTCTGATTGTCTTACAGGTCAACTCTGTGTTGATTGGTCAGTCCAACGCTGCTTGGCATCATGTTGTCAACAACTCTGCATTCACTCTAACATCCACGCTCTGCAATGAGCTTGCTAACATAAGCCAATGGGCTTAAACTGATAATAAATAATGGTAGGATGCCACACTGGTTGGTCTATCAGGTTGGGTCTGTGGAATGAGACTGTAACCCAGGTCACAAGAGTTGTTAAATTTAAATTTAATATTCTATTCTATTCTAATCTTTTTTTTTCTAATATGTATTTTCTGTTTTTCTTTTTTTTTTTTAAAGGAATTGTAAATAATTCCGAAAATGTAAATTGGTTGTAAGTATGTAATTTTTTATTTACATTATCATTATTTCAAAACGTTTTGTCACGTTTGTTAACGCGCGGTTGTGTTAGCCAATCAGCATCGAGGATTAGCGTCTTAAGGCGGAAGTGTTTTCAACCAGAGAGATACACGAGACAGACATGGAGACATCGAGTATATCACCTCAACGAAGTTTTCTTTAAGAAACACCAATTAGTGGATAGCGGGATGCAGCAGGACATATATATATATATATATTGTTTTGTTTTGTTTTGTTTTTTTGTTTTTTTATGGACTGAAAAATGCTGAAGACTCTAAACTGTTTTGGTACTTAAACCAAATATTTTTGTTTGTTCTGTTTGATTTAAAAATCTATATTGTTTATTTTATTTTTTATGCTTATTTTCAATACAAATATTTTTTTGAAAATCTAATCCAGTCTCTTGAGTTTTATTAAGTGTTGTTAACAGTTCACTTTTCCTCCTTTCGAATTTCGCATCTTCTGAGTTACAATTTTTTTTTTTAATTATCTTGTAGTGGTTACGTTCTTATGTTAAAATGTAATCTTAAAGTAAACGTGTGCTACAAGACTTTTTAGGCAGTTGCTGACGCCATAAAAATGAGGAGAGGAACAGGTTCTGATGCTGTGAACTTTTTGTCTTGCTCCTGGAAATGACATGTCATGCAGATGAGAGATGTTTTAACACTCCAAAGGGGATAAAAAGCTCGAAAAAGCAGACATGGACAATTTTGAGATACGATTTTCGCAAGCAGGAGATAAATGTGGATTCCAATGACTTTGACCTCTGATCTGGGACCTCCAAAATCAGTTTAGTTATTCCTTTAACCAGAGAGGATGTTTTTGCAAAGTTTGATGAAAATCCCTTAAAGCAATTTTGAGATATGTGATTAAAAAGCAGTGGATGATCATGTACAACATCTCCCATCCTTATGACAGACATAAACAAAAATAATGTGACTCAACATAGCTTTACGGAGGCAACTGCAAAAAAACACTTTTACCTCATTAGTCCATGTTTGAATATTGGTTGCAAATTAATCATGATAAGACTCTAAGTAGATTAGAGCTAATTCCAGATAAGCACATTATAATTAACTTATTAATCAGCTAAATCACCACGTATATGTGGGTAAATAAAAAAGGCTTATTAAAATGACTACCAGTCATATTTTGACCACAAATATAATCAGAATGAATTGTTCTCAGTGCATTAGAATTAGGTGTTTTTCCTTTAGATAACCCTGTAAGCAAACAATGTACTGTTATATTATGAGAAATTAATTTAGTGCCTTAGGTCAGCTGAGGGCCATTTGGTGTATATGCCACAATCAAGCCCTGTGTGCAGTTCATCCATCCCTATACAGCAAGCCTGATTGTAATTTTGACTGATAGGCCTGTAATTTTATTGACTGATTAAGGAAGAGGTCAGGATAATGTCTAACGCTGTCCAACCTTTTCTCCATCTATCATTCCAAAAGTCAAATGCCATGATCTGCAGGGGAGAGGAATTGAGGTTTGATTGGCATCGACCTTGTTTCCCTTGCATAATTATGAATGATTTAGGTATTAGTGCCTTCTTTCGTTATACATTATTCATCAAGGCTACCTTCCACCCCCACTGTATGTTTGCTCCTCTGCTCCCTCCGCTCGCCTGGGATTTCAACGGCGTCAAGCTGGTCAAAGTCAGAACGAGTTATACCGGATGTTAGGGTTGTTTGGATTCCAGGAAAATAGAATTAAAGTCCCTTAACTGCCAGTACAGGGAAAGTTTGTGCTTTAGATTATCAGAAATGGTAAACTCTTGAAGTTGTGCACTTAAACATTAATAATTTATTCATGCAAAGCACACTCTCATCCTCTGCTCTGTGTACTCTGAAAAGGACACCAATATAAAATTTGCATTTGAAACAACAGATCACCGCATAAACTTAAGTTGTCTACCAGTGCAATAATTCAAATGATACAGAGGCATATTATAGGCAAGCATGAAAAAATTGAGGGGAGGATTTAAAAAAAAAAAAACTTTTAAGGAAACAAGTCTATGGTTAAAATGTCTTAAGAAAAGGTGATTGAAGAGTCCTATTAAATGGATCAAACAGTGCTTAACTGCACCGGCAAGCTTTCAAATAGAAACAGTCTTTTAACAAACTAAAGCAGGAATGACAGAAAGAAAACACAGTTTTATGTATTGCTTGTATCCACAAAATATTTTAAAGTCGCTTTTTAAAACTTAGAATCAGTTATTTTTAGTTTAAAAAGATTTATAAACAAGAGAAACAATGGCCTATATATTTTATGTAGTTGTGTAATTTGTCTTTTTTATGTATGGAATAATTATCAATACATCCAAAAAAATCAAACAAATAAAAAAAAAACCTGTCACTTAAGATTTTTAATGGTGGAATATCTCCTATATCTGTCTCTTTTGGACAAATAAGATCCGATGAAGGAAACGTGACAAAATTTACAACAAAAAAAGAAAAAAAACTTGTCGTTTTCAAACTTTTTTGCCCAAGGCACACCAAAGATCAGGCCAAATTCTCAAGGCATGCCATATGTACACCTATGTAAAATGGCATCTTGAACATTTGCCACAGTATCTGATTATTCTGTATGACTATTTGCTATCTTGAAAACAATTGACAAGCAGAGGTATGACTGATTTAGAATTTTATGTTTTAAGGACAGGTTTTTGGTTCCCTTATGTTGCATTTAAACACATCATAACTAACCTGACACACCACATAAGATAAGATAAGATAAGATATTCCTTTATTAGTCCCACAGGGGGAAATTCCATGGACCATTCAATATATTTCACTGGTCCACCTGGGCAACAGCCCATAGAAAGTGTTTGAGAATTTCAAAAACACATCTGGACGGTGACTGGGCGATGGTTCTGTCAATCACATTCAGCACTGGCCAATCAGATAATATAGTAGGCAGGCACTACTGCTGCTGTGAACCACATCATAGAACAAACTCTCATTGAAACATGTCGGAAATGGAGTGAAAATATGAATTCTGTTGAGAATTGCTTTCAGTGCTGTTATTTTTACAAAGGAAATGAGGTCCAGATTTTGTAAAAATGCTGCTGAAGCTGTTACCATATTCGTTAAGTTCTGTACTAGAAGCCACTTCCTGCTGTTGTCTTGCTTGTAGCTCACACCTCTTCCTGTTTTAAATGACACTGATTAGACCTTGCTGCTTTGGGCTGAGCACAGTTGTTTAGATCTGATTACAGACATTTAATCAAGTGGATCTAGCTGCACCGCAAGGTTACATCATAATGACAATCTATTTGAATTTTCCGAACAGTTATTTTCCTGAGCTTACCTTGAATGTATCATCTTGTGTCAGCTTATTAAGTTAGAAAATGTAGTTTTGCTTTGACTATTTCAACATCATATTAACAAGCAGGACTTAAAGTCATCAGGGTTTTTCTTCAAGTTGACAGTAAAAGCTTTGGCATTTTGGTTGATTAAATGTTCAATGCTGATGCAATTGGAGCTTGATAACAATTAAGTCTGAATGTTTTTGATATAAGGTTACAAAAAAGGCCAAACAGGGTCTTTTTCAATTTATAATTCTCACCTGCTTATTCCTTTAACTGTAAAACTCTGAAAGATATGATGTAGATTTTTTTTAAGATTGTGGATTTCTGCATTTTTATACGGAAATTAAAGCATAGAAAAAAGTACTGGTAAATTAAATTAAAGACAAATCATCATCTGCTGTAAAACTGTAGCATTGACATTTTGCTGCACAAACCCCCAAGGCACACCTCTATTTGTCTCAAGGCTCACCAGTCTGCCCTCTCCCACCACTTCAGAACCACTGATACAGAGCCATAATTGATTGTAATTGTTTCTGCAAAATTCCCCTGGGGTCGTAACTAAACGTGTTTGTTTAAATACAAATAAAACATGTTAGTTAAATTAACTTTAGTTACCACTAAAGCCAAGCGTATACCATTCAGATTCCAACAATCCAGCCCTCTGGCACTGAGAATAAAATTGATGTGGCCCTCTGTGTGACCAAAGCTGTCCATCCATGGTCTAGAGCCTAGATTACAGTTTTCCTTTCTGTACTTTTGGTCAATAAAAAAGGTCAAATTCATAAACATTATGAGTGTGTTGCAGGAGACGATTAATATTGATATCAATATTGGAAAAATTACAGCAAAAAATCCTTATCATATCAGTTTCAGAAAGGCTGGTATTACTCATCACAAATATAAAGAGGGTGAAATGTTGAAAATCATGTTAATATATATTTTTACTAATAAAGTCCTAATTATAAGTACAACATTTAAATACAGCTTGACCTTTCTCATTGTTTCAGTTTTGTCTCAACAATATTTTTCTACTTTACTGTTGATAAATGTACTAGCCCCCCATCATTTTAACTTCAAACAATAAAAAACTGTGCTCTAAGTCAATTTTGTTGGTGCTTTATTGGTCTTTCCCTAACATTTCCTACTCATTCTCTATATTGTAAAGAAAATGAATAAAGACCTTTCAAAGTTTTCTCAACATTTCTGCTTTGCTCTCATCATTTTGTTTGGATAGTTGACATTGTGACTTATGTCATCATTTTGAATTCATTGAAGACATTTCGACAAAGTTCTTCCTGTCTTTTTGACTTATTTCTCAAATTATAGTGCTTAGCAAATTTATAAGAATACCACTCAATTTAAGATTTATGCCTAAATTAACAGCATTTGTAATGACTAAAATCATTATTTATGTTTCTGTAAGGGTTACCAGAATGTAGAAGCTCCTAAACCAAAAAAATATTGTTGATGCTTAAATATAATTGGTTTGTTATTGAAATGAATTTACAAATTTACTGCTTAACAAAAGGAGTAAATTACATTGTTATTTCTTGATTAAGATGTCAAATTCTATTCATTGACTTGCATTGCTGAACAAAAAAAATTTTTTAGTGATTAAATGTTATGCTTGATTAAATTTGTAAATGTATGTCCAATAACATTATCAGTTTTAAACAAGTGTTTTAGAGATTTCTTAATTTTTTTTGTTTTTTCGCTTTTATGACTGGTGGTCTAGAATTTTTGATGCATTATACATGTTATATGTTATATAATAATAATAATAATAATAATATGGCCCTGATAAATCCCTTGTTTTCTCCTTTCACTACAATTTCCCGCGACAGTTGCCGTTTGCATTTTATTTTGAAAGGTATGGCCGGAAGTGTCGTATTCATTGGTTATAACGGGCTTGACCCAGTGATTGGCAGGTCAGCAGCGCTCCATGTTGCGGCGCTGCGTGGCACTGGGCACCAACATGCTGTGACTGCAGCACACACACATGACTGTGGTGTGAGTGAATGGCTCCGACACTTGGCACACTCGGCGGGCAGGAAGTGAACCGTCAGCCCGGGCACCGCTACCTGCTGCAGACCAGACCGAGGCTGCGCTGCGTACACCCATGGGTGTCGCTGCTGTGACCGTCTTGACTGCTGAACGTTGTCGCCTTGATCGGTGCAGCTATTTTCAGAGGCACTTGCGCGAGCTATTCCGGACTGACTGGGAACGTGCACACCGGTAATCTGGATTGAGGAACCGCACGAGCGCTGCGGCAGACGCGGAGCACGAGCAGCTGGGGAGGCGCGGATGTGATGCCAAAGCTGGAGAGAAGAAACAAAGGTTCAAGTCGAGGAAAGGTAACCTGTCCTCCTCTTTAAAGCACTTTTATTCTTCCTCCTCTACTCTTAAACATTTTAACTTAATTTTCTTGAATTAAACACGCATGTCAGCGCTGTCATGGTGTTGCAGCAGAGATTATAACCTTATATTTTGGCTGCTCCCAGCCAAAGCGCAGCCTGCCAGCTAAGCCAATAAACACCCCCAGCAGTGTTTAATGAGATTGACTTAGCTGGTCTTTAGTGCACAATAATAAGCTTTTTGTGTCTGCAGTCTGCAACATGTGTAATGTATGTTTACAGTTATTATTTAAAACAGAGCAGCTCATTGTTTACCTCGTTTGAGTCATTCTTACATTTTAAGAACAGGAAGTTTACCACAAGAATGCATGTAAATGTAAAACAGATGTCTCTGTATCTAACAGGTTGATTGGGTACAATCAGGATTTGGCGATACGGTAGGTTTTTAAGATATGTAAACATGTTTTCAGTCTAAACACAGTCAAAGACAGTGTTGTCTCCATGGTTATACAACGGCCACTTTATTAGGTTCACCTGTTTAACTGTTTGTTAATACAAATAGCTAATCAGCCAATCACATGGCAGTAACACAGTGAAAAAAGGTTGTTGACGAAAACTATGACGAAAATAGTTGACAAAATTAACACTGCTACAGAGATTACATGCTTTTTTTATTTTAGTTTCAAATTAAACCAAATCCTTGCTTAATAGACACCCAGGACATGATGTTAACTGTGAAACACACCAGTACATACCAGTGACTTTTAATGAGGCTTGCCTGTTGGTGCCACACTGGTCTCAGTATTTGAAAAACGAGACAAAATCCTCTCTCCTTGACTTTTCCAAATATGTTTGCAATATTTGCCTTTATTATAAAAAGAGGATGAAACTAAAACATATATGTGAATATATATATATATATATATATATGTATATATATATATATATATATATATATATATATATATATATATATATATTTATAGTGCTCAGCATAAATGAGTACATCCCCTTCAGATTTGTCAGAAAACCTTTAGTTTCCTTTCAAAATCAACATACTATACCACAAAATACTCCCCCACATGGGGCCATTGATTGCAAACAAGACTTCTGAAGTTGCACACAAAATTGTATTTTTCTCGATTTAAACCAACTCTAAGTAACTTTTCAGCCTTCATAAAATATTTTCATAACTTTTGTGATGAAACATCGACTTACAACTAGTTCAATGACACCTCTGTCATGGCCTGGGGGGGTCTGTATCGCTTTCACTGGCACTAAGCAACTTTGAGGAGGGTGGCAGGAAACCTGCCACACAAAAAGACTACAAATGTGCTGACTGCTTTACCGCATACGTCACTTCCCCCTTTCCCCATTCGCTACAAAGACGGAAGTCGAGTCGAATGCCTTCGCGCAACTAGTGCTATCATGGCAGAAGCTGCAAAACAAACGAAGAAACGAAAAGTTTTGTCTGAGGAGACAAAAAAAAGAAAGAGGGAGGCTACCAGGATAAAAGGACAGTCAAGGATTAACATTGGCCCAGCTTTCACTCGCTGGCGTGAGCTCAAAGACGAGGAGGGATTTCCGACCGACGCTGCCTTGGCTCTGTTCCTGCTGGACTAGTAAGTAGCTTCCTCCTGCCGGGATCTGTACGTGTGTTTACTGTGAAATTAGCCAACACAGCGTTTTATTCATCGGTTTCAGGGCTCTAAAACTCGTCAGCGTGTCAGTCGCTGACGAGTCAGGTAGGGGGGGCGGTGGGGGGATACGGTACAAAACAAAGTTACAAGTTTATTTTCAACATCGTCATATGATATTGTTTAGCCACAATTAGATTCATTACCTCGTCGCTATTCATCCTTCACACAGCCGCTGGAAACAAAAATGTAGTTCAGTCCAACTGCAGGCGAACGGGAGATCAGGATTTTACGGCGCTACGCGCTGGGCCTCATGAGAAATGTGGTCTTCTTTCAGGCAAAACACTACCGCTTTTGTCCACCGGCGCCGCCATAATCAACGAAAACTGAAAGTTCTTAAGTGTTGCTTTAAGATCAAGATGCAAAAATGAGTACACCCAAATCAAAGGGGTGGGAGCAAGAATTCATTTTAGTTATCATATTAACCTTATTTTCATCTTATGGTAAAAAAAATGTTATGTTAAACTCAGCTTTGTCAAAACTCTGGAAATTGTTCTTTTGTTCATTTAGATATTGATTAATACATTACTTTTCATAGGGAGTGTATTCATTTATGCTGGGCACTGTACATATGTGTATATATATATATATATATATATATATATAAGTGTGTGTGTGTGTACGCATGTATGTATATGTGTATGTATGTATGTATGTATATATATATATATATATATATATATATATATGTATATATTTATAGATATAGATATAGGTAGGTAGGTAGGTAGATAGATAGATAGATAGATAGATAGATAGATATTATCCAGAGCAGGGATCACCAACATTTTTGAGCCTGAGATCTAAGTGGGGAGTATTACGGAGGGCTACTTGTTTGTTTAATGTTTCTGAGTAATATAAATGTTTATAGGTTACCCTAAAGTGGTTGATATTATGCATTTAATAGGCTCCATATGTCCCTGAATGGTTACTTTTTATTTTAAATGATTCCTCACTTTAATTACTACTAATGATTAATAATATGAGACCATTAAACTTACATTCATCTTTTATAATCTATTTATCTGTTAATCTTAATTGACATGTACAACAGGCACATTTTTGCGATTTTTTTTTTTTTTTTTCGTGCAGGTGGCACAATAAGGGTCCCACTGATGGTGATGGAGGTGCATCGCCATAAACTTTGATCTCTTACAGGTCAAAGTTTAAAAGAACATCGACAGTTTTAAATAGTACACACGTTGAATTTACTGATTTTTGTATTTATATGAGTATGATTATGTGCAAAACATAGAAATTAAAATGAAAAAGGAGCTTTTTTTCAAGCTCTCTCGTGGTAACGTGCTATTTTTAGAATGTCCTTGGGGGCACCTCAGAGGCTTTCTGTGGGCTACCAGGTGCTCACGATCACCACGTTGACTACCCCTGATCTAGAGACTCTCTCTTTTAATAAAACTATGACTACTTCATTAAACCAGTTCTATAGAAGAATTTAGTTTTGTGACTCAACAGGCAAACTACATCTCCTCTTTGCTAATTGGCAGTAAGGTGCAGTCATCTTTTGAGAAGCTCACCACTTTACAGTATGAGATCACACTGAGCTACAGGTGGACAATTAGCAATTAACTTTCATAGTGCAAGAAGTGGGGTGGACTTCATTCACTGTTAAAAGTCTTACAATACTACAATACTACAATACTTTTTGGCGATGTTCACCCCCCCATTGATTTTACTACCTCCTTTGACAGTGGAGGTTCCTGACCTCTGGCCCACTTCTTTTGGTGGTGGTGGGTTAAAAAGTTTGTGAACTCCCTGCTATTAATTGAAAACCCAAGATGTACATATAAGGTGCATTGCAATATGTTTGGAAAACATATTAAAATGTAATTTTTTGTCCTGATACAAAGGTGATTGTCCATGATATGAAGTTTTCCTGGAGAGTCTTATGAATATCTCCTCATGCACACAGAGTTGATTCGAATGACGCCTCTATTCAACACACAGTTTGAAGGTGAAGGGGCCCACCTAGACAACAAGTTCTCCCTAAAGAAAAGAGGTTTATATGGAAGAAGCTGTTCCTGCTTGTTCAATGGCTTCAGGCCAGCACCTACCTCACTCTGCACAGCCTATTATCTGACATCTGGTCCTCCTCGACAGGGACTTATGTGGTAATAGTATGTTTCAACAAAGGCTGTTAATCTCAGTAATGCCTGCTGTTTGGAAGGGGAAAACACTTATTTCCCTATGATCACAATCAGCACTTTATAAATGGCGGAAAGAAAATGAGTGTACTTTAGATGAGGATGTTGTGGGATCTTGGCAGTTGTTTTGGATGTTTTGTTTTCACAGTTAAGAGAGTAGAATCATTGGTGGATTCTACCTTTAGACAAGTAATTCTCTGGGGGGGTCTCACTCTGCCAGTTTCATCCATTTGTCAAAAATACAACTTAATCGTGTTCAGTGTCGTTGGTAGTCTTTAAAAATTTCAGTAATGTTTCAGTTATTAGATCACATTCTTTTTTCTGAATGATTTTGCTTTGATATAATAATTATAACCTACTTTATCTGTGAAATGTAGACCATGCTATCACTCCCTTTGGTCAAAACACTGTCTAAGTTGGTCTTTAACAGCCTGAGATGGTGAACAATACTTGAAAAAGAGGGTGAAATTTGCACGGATTTCCGCAAAGCCATTTTATTGATGCATTTCTGTTGGCATTTTTCCAAGCCAGCATTAATGCATCATAATGTTAACGGCTGGACCTTAAATGCATCACAAAACACTACGAGCATATGTTGTGCAATAATGTATAGCTTGTTTAACATAGCTGATTAGCTTTTATTCTTTTGGTTCATGAGTTTCAACAGAGACTTTGACATTGGATGAATATGTTGACTAAAAGGAATAAAACAGAAGTCTGGGAATTCTACTATCGTTTGTTTAAAAGGATGACTGAGCTGCAGGGACAGCAGACAAGTGGGCAAGTTTATATCCTCAAGGTGAGCACAGAGTTCAACTACAGTAGATCATATCGTTGATTACAGCCATTAGTTCTGATCAGCTGATGATGTATTTTCAACAGGTGATGGTTGGCTTTTAATGAATAAGGCACCTTTTGTCCCTGATGTCCCTACAACATTTTTTTTAAGTTTCCTGCCTAAAAACATACAAAGATATTGTATTTTTGGTATGCATATAAACCCTACTGTTTTAGCCCTGCTCAGAACAGGCTGTTTTAAGTTGCTTTCAAACCTAGCACCAAAACCATCTTCTGGAAAGCTTGGTTCATTTGGAGTGATATAAAAGCTTAAACTGTGGTGTGGACCAAAGAACTGAACTCTAGTCCACTGAGAAACAGGGTATTAATTCACTCCCAAGCAAACCAAAAAGCTGTGAATTATAGTTTAAATGTTTGAATTTATACCACAACTATAAGCAAGCTAACATGGCGTTCACTGAAATTATCATGCAGAGTGCAGCTAATTGTAGCATTACTAGCACCACCAGCCTCTGAACCATGTTGTCATTGGAAGCCAGTTGTTCATTTCTGGGTCATAGTGCAGCAATGGGCTGGATGTCAGGAAAGAAGCTGCAGCTACAGCCCCGACTCATGGCAGGTGGCTATGTTATGCAGCATTTGTTAGTCTTTAGTCCACTAGACGTAGTGCAGTGTGAAAGAAAACCAAACCAAGTAAAAAATAAAACATTGTTTCGACTTTACTCCCAAACTCCCCAACTGTCCCTGCACTGTCCTCCAATGTTTACTCTCTCTACACAGACATGCCCAGACATGTTTCTTCTACAGGTGCTGCCTGTGGTCTTAGCAGACTTTGCTCAGGGAAGGTGATTGTGAGAGAAGAGGAATTTTTCTCACGATGGATGTGTTTGTTGACAGGCTATGGAAACACATCTTTTTGTCTAAATACCATTAACAATGTATTTTGCATAATAAGGGACCTTTAATGCTACATATATCACAGTGGACATGGTGAGGGCCTCATATTGGTCTTTGCCAGGGACCTCTTAGATCACCAAACCCACCCCTGGTTAGGATTAGACATGATGCTGGTTTGTAAAGTGGTAAATCTGTCATGACAAATTTGTCATTTTTGAAGCGGCACATACAAACACTCACACTCTGCTGTGATAAAGCATTTATCAACAAAAAGCAGCTCTGCAGACTAAGATTTAGGTTCCAATACTCATGCTTTTTGGATGAAGCTGAAGATGCCTGCTGTCTCGCTGTTCTTTTTTTACATTCAAGTTCTTGGTTGTCATCTCGGCGTAGATAAAAAACTGTCATCCTCAAAGCGTTCTCTGCTCACATCAATGACACGCGCTAGTTCTGCTTCTCTTCTGCCGCCCCGCTCCTCCTGACACACATCTGTGAGTTCAGTGCGGAGGTTTTCCATCATGAGATCATGGTGTTTTTCTTTTTTCACTCGACCATCCCTAAACTTTTTGTCTTCTCAGCTCTTATCGCTCTCTGCTCAAGGGGGGGTTGTGACAAGGCCCTGTTTTTTTTCCAGAGTCCGAGCCAGCACAGTCCCTCCTGTCACGCTCACTGACAGGCCAAAGGTCAGAACAAAAAGAGTCTGCAGGAGAAAATGGGTGAAGGATTTCTCTTGAGTCTTAGCTGATTGAAGTACTGTCCTAAATATATGTACAAAATGAGTAACATAAATCTTTGCATCAACACTAAAATGATTGCAGGCTCTTTTAACTCCCTATAATGAGAGTAATTAAGGCTCATTGCTGAGAACAAAAAATGACGCCACTGAACTTTAGGATATGGTTCATAATGGAGCGCCAGTTAAAAAGAAGTGTGAAACACTCAACCGCAAAGAAACATTTGATCTCACTTTGCATTAGGGCTGAACAATTTATTTATTTTCCCCCGAGTGTGCTCATGGTGGAAATACATGCATGATATAGGTTACAAACCAGTTTAAATCTGGGGGTCACAGTTTGATTGATAATTGATTTTTGATTCATAGAGAAACACAATACAGGTGATATTTGTTATATTGGAAGTTGCTTAGTTCAGGATCTGCTTTTGCCTGCAGTGGACTAAGAGGCTGGATAATATGATTTGACACAAAAGTACGGTTTAATAATTGATTCATGGATGTTTTGAATGGATTCTGTTTGATTTTATAAATCTGATTGGAATGCCAAACAATGTTGCCTCCGCCAAGGAGGTTATGTTTTCGCTTGCGTCTGTCTGTTTGTTTGTCTGTTTGTCTGTTAGCAAGACTACACAAAAAACGACCGACTGGATTTACATGAAAATTTTACCAGAGGTGTGTTTTGGTCCAAGGAAGAAGCCAATGCATTTTGGTGCTGCTCCGATCCAGATTGACCTCACAGAAAAACATTTAAGTCTATAATGGAAAATTCCATTCATTTGCGGCATTATGGGAATTGGAGTTTATTTACAAACTGACGTCAACGTTTTTCAAGCCTATGTCACCACATTTCCCATCTTCCCTTGCAATGGCAGCGGAGGAGTTCGGCTAACACAACGGCTAACAACAGACTGGTAGATCGACACGTGAAAAGCCACTGCCGTAACTGAGCTGCTTGGCAGAGGTCCGCGCTCTTGGAGTGCTTTTCTAGTTTATATATACAGCATACAAAATGCTCATTCTAAAGCAGTGGTTTAGATCTTTTCTCTTTGAAAAGCCAGACACCCTCCTCTTGAGCTCTACATGAAAAAAATGAACTCACTTTTTAAAGAGTAGTATCCCTTTTCTATAGCTGCTCAATCATGGGAATAATCATAATCATAATTATTCTGCTTGATATTGGTATCACTATAATTAAGCAGGATTACTCATCGATCTTATGACGTGTGCCAAATTTGAAACGAGTAAAATATAAACCTTAAAGCATTAAGATGCAGCTGCAGCTGTGTAACAAATTATGCAAATTATTTTTGATTGTTTTTCATTTTTTACATTTTTAAATTAACCATTCAGTAGTATAATATTTACAAGAAGTTAAGCAGCAATGTGACCAATAAAATACACTGCCCTTTAACTTTAATTTATTTTAAGTTTAGGAGCAGTGCTGTTAAACACCGCGGCCCTGGGCTGACCAAAAACTAACACAGTTACTCACTTCCTGTCACCACTGTAGCCTTACTGCCATAATAATCTGAAACCCGGATGTAAGCAAATAACATGAAATGCATGCTAATGAACATACGGATGGCATTGGTTGAATTAAAATTGTGCTTAGCTAGATTTGAAATGATCCAGTAGGGAACTCTCTAATTAAAACAATGACATGACTCAGTATTTGTTTTTAAAGACTTACACAAGTGTTGTTACTTTTTTACCAGAATAATATCACTGTTTAAAATCTGGTGTACAACCTGAGTACCAGCACTGTAAATACTGAAGGTGTCCTTTCCAGGGATGATCTATTTAGGTTCCATGAGCAAGAAAAAGACATTTTTAGATCAGTGCTAACCAGGAAAAGAAGTCAAGGAACCACAGAAGACGCCTAGAAAACAAGTGAGTACAGGGGTATGAACAGTGTGATAATCAGTTCAGATGTTCTCTGCAGTGCAAAGAGAAGTGAAATTGATATTTCGATAATAATTTATTTCCTCCTTGGTCAGTAACTCAATTCTTCGCCCCGAGAGTGGGAGGGCAGTCATATTAGAAACACGAGGCAGAGAGGAACACAGCAATAAGGTTGTACACAGAGCACCAGTCGAAGGCAAACCAGCTTCTCAGACACAAAGACAACAGCAGGCTCATGGTGCTGTGAAATCTGTGGTTGGAGATATTCCTGGTAGCCCGTAAAACTCAGTCAAATTGCCTCATTTAGAGGAGACGCCGGTGCACTGAACTCCTTTAATGAGGGACGGATTCTCCCCAGGCATGTCCCTCATTTCTGTGTGGCCCTTTGATTATGTAATAATGATGCGAAAAAGGCGTCTTCTTCGCGCCTCATTCTTTCTCGTTAGCGAGTGGAACCGGAGGTAAGCCGAGGCTGTTTCATCTTCGGCTGCTGCTCGGCTTTCCTTTTTGTCTGTATTACTGCTGGAAGTCCGTGACATTTATTGAGTTGTGATGGAGAAATTTTGACCGTGTTGCTCACCTACTTGTACCGACGCAGCCTTCTTTGACTGGGAGAGGATTTTGATGTTTTTGTCAGGAACAAGCCCGGTTAAGCCTCAGACAACATAGGTTGTTCTGGGGGATTATTTCTCAAAAACACCACTTCATATAGATGCTTTCTGTGGGTTTGTTATTGCAGGAGAGTGCTTTCAACAAAAACCACAAAGACAGCCCTGCACAGTATCTTTTATATGAGCTTTTTCAAATAGAGTCTAACTAAATGAACTGCTGGTGAGACAATTTCGTGTTTCTTGTACATACTTTTGCATGCTTCTCTTCAAAGGAGACAACTATACACCTTAAAGAAAGAAATCCAGCAGCCCAATATAAAATACAGTGAAGGATCAAAGGGTTTCAGTGTTTTTCTCCTGAACAAGCGAAGCTATTATGATTTCTCAGCCTGCTCACAGTTTCATAACAATAAGTGGGAGCGGTGCATCAATATATTATAACTTGTTTTAGTCGGCCTGCTTTTCATATCATTGCATTTTGTCTCTCTGGCAGGAGCATGTGTTCAGCCACATTTGAGTTGCTACTCACAGATTATTAAAGTGGGGGCAACTACAAGACCAACAAGGGTTGTAATGAGAATTCTGCTAAAAAGGTCAGATGAGGATATAATATATGCCTGATATGTATATTCTCTTCTGCTGTTGACCTGATGCCTTTTCAGTTTAATGAGGTACTTGAAAATCTTTGTCCCTTTAACTACAGAAGATCAGAGATTATAATTTATGCTGTTCAATTATGACTTTTATCATTTAAGTGTAACTAAACACTTAAACATGGATAAAATCCTGTGTATATGGAAATTAGTAATATTTTGATCAGTTATGGTCCAGATGTTAACGTTTCAATCCAAATGATTAAAATTCAACATAGTGTGTTCAAAATAGGGGTGGGATGATTATGGTTAAAAGAAATAATCAGTTTCACAATAATCTTGGTTATTTTATAGAAATATAGCTTAATTAAACATTAAATTTATTTCAACAAATAGAAAAATATCATTATTAATTTAACACTAAAAGCAACTTTGCTGATCTGGTTTGAATTTTCTACTGTGGTTTGTACACTGAGACAGCGTTAATTTTGTTGACTAATTATTTTGTCAACAACCTTTTTTCCCCTGACGAAAACTAGACTATAACTAAAAAACAACCAAGTGCACATTGACAAAAACTAAAGCTAAATTAAGTGACATTTTCGTCAACAGATAAAAACTAGACTAAAATGTTTGACAGAGGCTAAATCCATTCAGACCTAAGTTGGTCATGTAGAAAGTAGGAACAAGTTAGGAATATATCCAATCACAGCTACTTTGGTTGTGTGGAAAGGTTGAATGAGTGAAGAGGGACATCCAATCACAGCTGCCTTAGCTTCATGGTGGTGGAATGAGTTGGGAAGTGATCCAATCAGAGCTACTCTCTTTATGAATTGATATATCCATGCAGAACAGGTTCACTGTTTGTTGTCAGTTCTGGTATTGTAACTGAAGTGCTCTGCCAGGTAGCCTAAATAAAGGTGACTGCATTTCACACAAAAGTTAAATTTGTTTCTGTTAATTTATACATTCAAACTTTACTAGCATTCAGTAAAGGGTTATTTGATGTTTCATTTTATCCAAGTGTAAAACATGACTTCAGAAATTCAAGGAAAAAATAAAAAATGCCTTACACTTTATAATTCATATTTTAGTTGCCTAAATTTACAGTAGATTTCGTCAACTAAAATGTTGTGAAACTTTATCAACTAATACTAGACTAAAATGAAAACAATTAAGATGACAAAATTATGACTAAAACTAAAATATATTTTAGGCAGAAGACTAAAACTGAAACTAAATTTAATAACTGCTGTTGAAATTAACACTGCCCTGAGGTGATATTGTCATTCATAGCCATACAGATTAGTTTTAATAATAAATGCTACAAGAGCACAAACCTGGCCAAGGCATTTCTGACATTGTCAGCCAAGCTGGATCCGCATCAGGATTTAGTTTTACCCCCAATTTAAAATCACTTCATCCTAATGGACTGAGTAGCATTCCCTGAAAATATCATCAAAAGTTGTTCAGGACTTTTTTTGTTATTAGCAAAAATGTGGAAAACTGCCCTCTCTCACAATGTTCTCAAATCCCTAAAAAAAAAAAAAAAACTGGATCTGTACCGGGATTCAGGTCACCACCATAATCTAATCACTTCTCCCATCTGCCATGACCAACAATCTCTGAAAATGTTCTCAAATTCTGTTCATGTTTTTTTGAGTTATCCAGTTAACAAACAAACAAATGCCAGCAAAAACACAACCTCCTTGACAAAGATGATTATCAATATGTATAAAAGCCCGAGGTCAGTTATCATCCTCCACTTAAGCATCCTAACTTTGCTTTTAGCCTGCTTTGTTAAAGGGTCAATGTGTAGCGTTTTAAGTAATTTATGAGCTAAAAACAATGTCTACATTCATAAATATGCCCTCATTTGTGTCAAATTGCCTCTGCCTCTGGAGTCTGAAATGAAACCAGCATGGTTAAAGTAAGTGTCCACGTTAAAGTAGGTGACATACCGTTACACGTTTGTTTGTGCAGTTTAGACCATGTGCAGAACTTTGCCTAAAATTTTTGATGATTGAGAACGTTAGCAAAACTGGATGCTATGCTAAGGACTGTTTTTTGGTTTCTGGAGCCTAAAGTGACGCCTTCAGAAACTGTTTTTGCCTTATGAACTTTGAGTTAATTCAATTCAATTCAGTTCAATTATCATTTATTGTCATTGTCATAAGAATATAATCAGTTTAATCAGTTTGCATAATAATATTTCATTTTACATTGAATAAGCTTAATCTAGCACTGTTATTTTTGAAAAATCATCCCAATAAATAATCATAATCCATCCTCATTAATTCTGAGGGTGCCCGGAGAATTTATATTTGCTTGATTAATAACTTAATCATTCCCAGCTTGATAATTAGGCATGACCAAATTTAAGAATTACTCTGAATATGAGTCTCAGTCTTGAGTGTCAAGTATCTAATCATCTACCACCTCAGTCATAACCAATAATCATACCCTTAGGTCATAGAATTACTTTAAAAGGCTTTTTTTGGGTATGTTGGATGTAGAAAATATTTTCTCTAAAAAGCTAATAAGGTCTGAAAGAAGCTGACACCCACCACGCGGCTCATATTGATGTATTTGTGTGAGTGTGTACGAAGAGCTGCAGCTTGTTCTTGCTGAGTCTGGGATGTGTGGGAAGTCATTTCTCCCCTTTTCCCTGTAGTTTGCTCTGATATATTTCATATTGGCAGTTACTGCTGCGACTGGAGTCTTTGAGCTTATTGCTGCATTGCAGCTTTAATGAAATCAAGTTAATCACTTCTCTGTGGACTACTGGAAGTGTAACATGTATCCCTTTATGTGCGCTACAGCTTAAATTGCATGACATTACCTGATTGTGCCAAGATGGCTTGGCTGTTAGATAACAAAGATTGGTGATGCGGCTGTATCCAATCAGTCTGCCACTCAAAGTTTCCTCCAGGGAGCTGAAGATCCCCGTTAGCCTATTAGGCAGCTGCTTGAGCCAGACCCAGCTGCTGAAGGCAGATAAATGGCGGAGTATTCATCAGGCTTGAAAGCTGAGTCTCGTCGCTGCAACAACAGCTATGATACCAACAACCTTCACTTGGCAGCGTTGTTGGGAGCAACCAATGACCTCAGTCACCCTCAGTGTTTTCTTTGCTAACATGCAGTTTTTCACTCACCGGAGGTTCAGTCTTTGTCTTCTTCTTCTTTGTGCTCACCAGAGACGACATTATCCAAATGTTATACTCACCCTCTATCATGTCCTCATACCTAAACACCAGAGCAGATCTTGTACCAGTGACTTCTACTACAACATGGCTGATCAGTCATTATATTATGACCTATTGTGTAATCATGTGTAATCAAAATGAGAACTCTGGCATGAAACTTAGTTTAAGGAGGCTGATGTGTGTTGTCTTGACAGGCATTTCCAACATTCTGTCCTACTTCTTTAACCATTATAGCACTATGCACTCTAGCAAACTGCCACCATTCACTTTGACCCCATTCATAACCATAAAGTAAAATTATCATCTATATGACCATGTCCACAAAAACTCAAATGCAGAAGAGTCATAAAAGTATGATTTATTGTAGTACTATTGGCTGTACTTTCCCTTTTGATTGTGTAACTGTTTATCAGGTTACATTATGTTGTTTGCATCACGTCAAGGCATACCATGTTGCATTTTATTATGTCCAATTACATTTGCATCAGATTAAATGATGACACGTTACTTAGCATTAAGTGTTTTATTTTTTACACCATGGCAGTAGGACCTACCTACTACATTATCTGATTTACCTGAAATGAATGTGATTGGTGGAAGGGTTCTGCTTCCCCCAAACACTTTCCATGGGCTCGTATATTGAACAGGCTATCGAGTGTGTCACGTTAAGCCTTTCCAGTTCCCCCTGTCATAATCAAGGGCGCTTACTTGGGTCCATGCGCCCAACTTAGGGAACCAGGGTATGTCAAGCTAGAGTATTTCAATTAACATAATTTTATATTACTTACTGCTCTCTTAAACAATAGCTGTGTTCCCTCACTCACTAACTCACTCACTCACTATTCCCTATATAGTGTTAATGAAATAGTGAACTACATTGGGAATGAACGAAAGAGATTTCGGACACTACACTGAATTTTTGTAAACCTCATGCATCAGTAGAGGTGCCGGATATTCCTGTGACACAGGTGAAAGCGCCAAGCATCACGTGAACAAACTGGGCACTCAGGAGGATAACAATGATTGTATTGATGTCAATAAATTGTTGAAATGTCAGTAGTGTGGAAGTTTGATTTGTCATCTATAGTTTTGTGTCTTGATTGTGGGCTGTAATGGCCCACGATAGTTCATGAGCTGACTGCAGCTACTTAGAGCGAGCTAGCGAAGTAATGGTTGGTTGTAGTTAGCTTACGAGCTACGAGTTAGCACCCCATATGGTCACTAAAACTGTGAAGTTTACAAGCGAAAGTTTTCTTCTTCTTCTTCTTCTCTGGAACAACACGACTGCAATGCATTGTGGTATATGGGAGTACAGTTTAGGGTACATCGTATGTCCACTCACATTTGCTGCGCATTGTGGGTATTTTATAGTGCACTATATAGTGAATGAAATTAAGAGCTGAGAATTCAAAAAAGGTACAAAATGATGAACACACTATATAGTGCACTATATCGGTGATAGGGAACGGTTTTGAACTCAGCTAATGTGTCACATTTGCCACATAAAATCATGCTTTGCACTGTTATAACATACTGTTGTTAAGTTATGTGATGTAACATTATGTGTTACGTTATATCACATTTCGTGACATGACATTACAATAGATGGAGGACAAAACTGCACTTTTAACCCTCCTCAGTCATTGTTTAGCTGACGGTACTGTTACTTATTATCAAATAAATACTGACTGATATGAAGTCAGCTTGCAACTTGGCTGAGTTTTTTATAATAAGACAAAGTAATTGCCCTTTTGATCCATGCTGCCATAAAATAGTTCTCTCTTTAATTCATTTTAGACAGTCTTTTGCTATTTGTTTATTGCTTTTTTTGCATTAGAGTGGAAATAAATCTTTTTTTTCCTAACTTAAGTGTTGTACTTGTAGGAGTTTTTGTATGGGCATCACGATCTCTCTCTGTAAACTTGCTTATAAAACTTTCTTCTTACTGCAGTTGTATTTATTATCTTCAGAAATTGCTACTTGAAAATAAACAAAGATATAACTTGTGGTAAAATGACCCATAAAGCCATAAAGTTGTATCCTAGAGGGATTGCTTGGCAGATGAAAACAAACATTGGCTGTTCTAATATCCTGTCACAAATTGACAGAGTATTGCTGTTTGTTTCTGTTGAGGTCTTGTTGCCAGCATCCTTGCTCTCCTCTTTCACGACATCTGGTGTCAGTGTTCGCAGATTAACAGGGACTTTTCCATCCGTCATGAAGGCCATGCATTGTTACTGTGAGCTATAATAGGTTCAACACAAGACAAATGGGTTACTAGCACGTCACCTACTGAATGCTTGAACGTTGACCCCGCTGCTGCCAAAAGCTTTGTAAAGTGATCCGTGGGCAGGCATGAGGTTGTCAATGAAACACTCTGTGCTCTGTCATAAATAAATAGCTGCACTGTTCCTCCGTGTGTGGTGGTGGGAGATGGGGCTCGGCTCTGTGGTGTGATGTGCCATTGAAGGGTTAACTTCATTATGATTTATCAGGGATTTCTGAGAACATAGTGGACATGTTGTTGATAACACAGCTGCCTCCGTTGGCTTTGTGTGCTAAATCAGGGTGGTGACAATGAGTGTAGGAGGGACAGAGAGAGATTTTATGAAAGGTAGCATTGTTTAGAGTCAGGGAGAAACTTTTTCAATGTATTCTTTGTAGTAAAGAATGGCAACAAACAAGTAGCAGATAATCATAATTACAGATATTAGTAAAATGAATCTTCTTGAGGATTGGAACATACTTTATCCAGTTTTTGTGGTATATTAATGCATTTATGAACAAGATAAAAAAGTGACACTAATATTATCATTCTGATTTTTGTTAAAGGGATAGTTGAGACTGAACATTAGCCACAGGTACAGAGTTCAGGTATCTGTACAGAAATAGTCAGCATGGAAGCTAGGGCAATACATTGCTGCAGGTGGTTTTAAAAAAATCTGCATAATTTAAGGAATTTTTTTAGTGGAAAAAAGCCACAAAAACAGCATAAGTGATCACTTTTTTTTAACTATATTCAAAATATTTACATCAACTTACTTTTCCACTACCAAGCTGCTTTGTTTGGGTACTACTTTGGTAAACAGTGTAGCCTATTGCAATACCAAGGAGTCTGGCTCAGTTTGGCTTGGTATGGTACTCAATTACAGGTGTTTCCTCTGTCAAATGAGGAGAAAAGGTACCCAGATGACCCACCTGTGCCTTCCCAAACAGTTTTATGTGCCCCTTAGTGTGTGTGTTTGGAATTTCCCCCTGTGGGACTAATAAAGGATATCTTATCTTATCTTTAATGTATAGTATCTCCTCCATGTGATGAAGTACTTCAACAAAAACTGTAGGCATCAGCACTTGTCCTCCTCCCTCACCAGTAGCTGCCTGAAATGGCTCATTTCCTCGGCCCCCCAAATAGACCGACAACTGTGATGTCCTTCAGTGTTTCTTCTGCATTTTAAGCCAATTGGCTCAGAATAGAAAACCCAGTGCAAAGCATGGACTGTAGATTTAATCATCAACCATTTACTGTAAAGCAGACTGTCAACCATTCATAACAGGGTGGGCCCATGAGAGGAAGGTGGCCTTAAAGTGAGAGGAGCTCCAACAGAGCCTATCTGACAGAGAGAGAATACTACTGGATCAGGGCTACACAGTATGTAAAACTAGAGGGTTTTCTGTGCATCAGTGCTTTTTGACATACTCTAGAAGGCATTAAAATTGAATATATAAACCAGAGTTAAGACTAAATATGACTTTTAAAGATTATTAAATGTCTTTACTTATTAATACAACTGATGATATAATAATGCCATGTTTTCCATTTGAAAACAGAGTGTATTTGAGAGTTCAGACATTTTTTACAATATCAATAATCTAAAATGTTGCTGATGTTTTTGTGCAATTTAGAGTGCAGAAGTTTGACTGCAAATTTTGATAATCAACAAAGAAAAGTAAACAGACATTATTTATGTTTGACTTTATTTTTGTTGTTGTGGTATCAAACAAATAGCATTATTTTTCTTTTTTTCCAGACACATTTCAAAATTTATAGTTAATGTATTTTGACACTCAAAAACTGTCATGTAGAGTTTCACAGTTTAGCTAAAGTGAAGTGGTATTACTTTTGGTCTGTATTACACAGCCTTCCTCCTCTTCAGATGGCTTTTGTCATGTACTTTACCTGAAATTAGTGATGAACTTTGAAGTTTATAACATCAAATATAAACTTGCATATTAGAGTAAATCCAAAACCAGTGAAAGGCAACATCGGTATTAAGTGAGGCGATTATTCACAGACAGTTTTCCTCTCGTTTTCTTCGAGTTGATGACTTTATTTTCTCATCATTAGTCAGCAGGGTGTGCTCAGGTTCCATCATTATCTTTCTATCAGATCATTACCTCATCATTAAGCCTTATCTAAAGCAGAGACTGCGGCTTTTTATTACATTTGCTCAGTCACATATTCCCTCACAAAGGTTATCTGAAGTATCATGAATTCTGTGACAAAGAATAATGTGACTCTGGCCTCGGTGTAATACATTCCTTTTCAGGATTTTAATCCTTTTAGACTTTCTTTGGTCGAAACAGTGTCTGGGTAAGGCTGTCATTTATAGAGGTATTGTTTGTCATTATGAGAATGGGAATATCTCTTTTACTTGAATCAGTATAAAGTGAATCCCCTATGAAGGTTTTATTGTTTTTGATAGGATTGAGTACATAATGTGCGTATGGATTACTCTGTGTGGGTGCAGACATAGCTCAGTCTGTTAGGGCTAAAGATGGGGACTAGAGGGTTGCTGGCTCAAGCAGAGGTGTGAACCAAAGCCTGGAAACTGGACTGGAAAGGTGCTGCTTCCAGGACTAATCTGCCCTTGAACTGAGGTTGAACCATGGGTTGCTTCCACACCTATAATTTGGTAGATTCATTTCAGTTCAGGAGTGAAGTTGCAATATTGTTTCAGTTTTTCCAGTTGGTTTGGTTTTCTTTCACGCTGCACTTTGTCCTGCAGACCAAAAGCCTGTTAAATGCTGATTAAAATAGAACCCCGCCACAAGTTGTGCATGTAGCTGTGGCCTTTGTTTCTACCATCTAGCCTATTGCTGCACTGTAACCTGGAAGTACACAACCGGCTTGAAGTAATAACATCAAGCATAAGACAGTGTCTTGTGCTTTAGCTTGAGACTTTGATTCCTCAGTTTCCTTCAAAAAGATTATTATTTATTCTTCTTTTATCTCAATTATCAAGTCAGTTTTCCTCTTTTATTTTTATTGTATTGAAACAGTTCTTAATTGGCTGTCAAAATTTTTCATTTTTTACAAGATATCAAACCTTGAAAGTAAAAAAGTCTAATTTGACTCTTGTCTGTCTTCGGATTTGCTGTGTCACTCATCTGCATCATGAATAATGACGATAGAAGGATGGAAATAGCTGCTCAAAATGCCTAAAATATCAACCCTTACTTATCCACTTTTAAATTTGTAATTCCCTACAGGATGAGTTTTAACAAAAATATTTACATTATAATCAAGATGCCATCTTCAGGAACAGAAATGAGTTACTTGTGACCTCTGAATCTTTTTCATGAACTTTCATTCATTCAAATATTTAAGACATGTACACCTAAAAAGGTGAACAGGTTGCTTAATATTTGAAAGTAAAAAGGCAGTAAGTGCTCAGTATTAAGGTTGTACTCAACAAGCATGCACTCTCACTTATTTTGGACAAAAGAAACCTCATGAATTGTTTCCAGTGGAGTCAAACACACTGACTATGCTTTACTAAACAAACTGAAAGCAGTGCCCATGAGCTACAAATGTGATTATGTGAATCAAAGCTGAGTGAAGTGGTCCTTTCTCTGCATACTGTCACTCTGCAGCCCTGTAATGCTACGTGGCACAACATGCAGGCTATTTTTAAGACTCCTTTTAGCCAAACAATTGTGAGGTGGCTTTACACATGCCACGCACTCTTGTAAAATTCAAAAAGGAAAGTGCTCGCACATGAAAAAGATGCACTCTGTTTTCTCTGTCCGACCAAAAGTCAGATTACAGACTACAATGTTTACAGCTGTAAGGGTTTGTCCTTAACTGAGATGACTCTAACTCCAGCTTTACTGTGGTATTCAAAGAGGGGGCAAGAAATATGAGCCAAAAGTCATATCTTGATTTCATTTAAGCTCAACCTCAATGCATAATATATGTTTTAATATTTTTGTTTGTGTAGAAATAAATGTTTTTTATGTAAATGACAAAATTTGATATGAATCTTGTAAATATCCAATGAAACATTACCTGTTTGATACAAGGGAAACCAAAATACTTTACATGTCACAGAAATAGAAGATACAGACAACAGATGTTCATTTTTTAAATTTTGATTATCAAAAGTTTCAGGAAAAGGTAATACACTTGGATGGTATGACTCAACTTAGGCATAATGGTAGCTCAGCTTAAGATAGGTTATTTGATATGAAAAACAGTAATTATATATGTATTTCTGAAAAGTTCTTCAAAGTGAAGGTCCCTAGTTCATATGTGGTTAAAGAACTATTATTTTGTAACAGCCATATCAGGAAAAATGCTTTTAAGGATTTACTACTGCCTGTATGCTTGACATTGACAGACAGTTAAGAAAGGTGACTTTGAGACTTCAAAGAAGTAAAATTAGAAAGCAGAATAATAATTGAATGAAGTTAAGCTTTTATATTTAAAACAGGGTTTTATAAGCTGTTTCATGAATCTTAAGTCTTTGTTGTCTACAATGCTGAAGGTGCGTGAGTCTTAAGAAATTAAACAGGTAATGGATTTAGTCCTTGAGTGGAAGTTGTGTAAACATGCGCAGTGGTCAGCTGGCAGTATTGTCAAGGGTCACTGATGGTGATGGTGGCATGTAACACGAGTACTTTCATTTAATTTATCTCAGTGTGCATACAAACACATACACTGTCCTCCCCTGGACATTGCAGAACCCTAAATGCAACCCTTCACTTGCTTTTAAGAAAGGAGAAACAGGCTGGATTTTTCCTTTCTGCCCCATACAGAAACCTCACCGGCACAGCGAGCTAACAGGCTGACTTTAGCAGTATCATCATGCATCTTGCTAGGACTGTGCACTGTAAAAGCCTGTGCAGAGGAACAATAAGGGCAGTGCATTTGCAGATGCTTGAGGAAGGGCAAAAGTAATTATTAATGTTGATTAATAATTTCAGAAGAGAGTACGACCAGTGATTCTGACATGAATTGGGTTTTTTTCCATTCAGGAGTATCAAAACTATCAAAGCTTGCAAAACAGACCTAGAATAAAAAATTTTAACTTCAGGCTGCAAAGAGTTTTTCACATTACAAAGTATATTTACTTGACAAGACTAGGAAGTAAGTTTTGGTCATCTAATTTCTAGTTTTACTATCATGCACTTGTAATTATTTACCTAATTAAAACACAACAGTTAGCTGTAAAAACTGTACTGAGTTTACCAATTTAGTAACATTTAAAGAGTACAATAAATTGTAGACAACCATCCATTCATCTATCTTTTCATTATCTATACTGCTTATCCCTTTCAGGGTCACGGTGGCTAGCTGACTATTTGTTATTTTATTTAGATTTTTTGCTGAGGTATCCAAACAGGTATCGATATGGAATTTCTTTTTTTTTTATTTCATCAAACTTTACAATTCTGGTTTCATGACAGCCATAATGCTGCCATGGCAACAGTTTTATCTGACTTTGATGTCATTTCCTCATGAAGAGGAAGGTAAAAAAAATAAATAAATAAATAAAGCATTTCTCAATGGAAGCAATGTTTTTGCTCTACTCCTGGTTGGCTTTTTCAGGAGTTTGGCTTATGCACTGGCCTAATAAGTTCACTCATTAATGGAGGTCCACACTTTTTTTCTCATATAATTGGCCTATAATGACAAAAAGTTAATCTAGTCACAAATCTAGTTCTGTCTTTTAACAATCTTTTATACAGATCCAGGCCTAGCATTCTCTTTATCATCATCAGTATAAACCAGATAAACAATGTTGTCCAACTGTTCTCTCAGCTGAAAAATACGTCAGTATATCTTAAAAACTCAATATTCCCCGTAAGCACTGACCTAAAGTACAGCACTGTGACTTACTCTAACATAAAAATCCTGTATCTGTTTCTAAATACTGAATATTCTTCTTGATGTTACCTTCAAATCGCATTAAAAACCTCTTACAAATTTCCCAGTATTCCCTCCAGACATGTAAAAGAAGAATAAATGGCCTTGTTGATGGAGTCCATACAGCCAGTTTCAGTGAGTGGCTTTTTTCAAACAACTGCTTGTTTTTCAAGGTAGAGGAGTGGTCTGCTGCACAGCCTCCAGTCATTTAAACATGTCCTTGTTGAGACATGAGAGTTCATTGTGTTAGCAGTCTGAACATAGTCCCCTTCTGAGTCTGTCTAAAAATACACCAAACCACCTCTGCCCCAAACGACACACCAAGGGGCAAATATAAAGGGAAGCTGCACGAGGCCAGATGAATAAACATGCAGCACTGAGCAGAGCTAAATGCATTTTCTCTGCTGAGCACTCTGCAAGAGTGAAACTAACTAAGCTAGTAATTCAGGCAAGAGTTGGAGCCTCAGAGATAAGAGCCTGCTGCAGCTTGTGTTACAGTATTATCTCCTGAATTATAATGGAAGAAGGAGCTGAGGGCCTGTTTTTTATAGCACAGGATTTACTGACTTATTTACTCCTTTTTTATGAAGGCTAATAAACAGATTTTGTCTGGTAGGGTGATCTAAGGCTGGGAAATACATTAAGTTTTTTGGTGGTATTGATGTATTTGGAAATGAATATAGGACAAGACAATATTGTAGAATATCTCTGAAGTGAAGTTTTTGTTGAATCAAGAAACAGAGAAAATGCCATGCCCAACCCCCCTTGAACATATATGACATGAATGCATGTTATCATAAAAACCTGATCAGAAATTGCACGGCAGCAACTCAATGCATGTCGGCGTGTAGCTATGGCGGCAAATGTTATTTAAGTGAAATTGTTTGTGGCATGGTTGTTGGTAACAGACAGCCTGGTCTGAGTATTTGAGGAGCTACTGATCTGTTGGAATTTTCATGCACAACCATCTCTAGGGCTTACAGAGAGTGGTCGCAAAAGAGAAAATATCCAGTGAGTCGAAGTTCCCTTTGCAAAAATGCCTTGGTGGTCCAAAATGATAGAAAGCCAAGAGTAACTTAAAGGCTTTTTGTATGCAAAGGACAATTTCTGAACACACAATCTTAAGGCGGATGGGTTACAGCAGCAGGAGAATACACCAGGTGCCGCTCCTGTAAACTAGGAACAGGCAACTGAGGCAACATCTTCCCCAAAATTTGACAAAGAAGATTGGACAAATGTGCCTGGTCTGATAAGTCTCAATTTCTACCGCGACATTCAGATGATAGGGTCAGATTTGGTGAAAGCCTACAACGCCTTGTGTCAATGATTCAGGCTGCTGGTGTGTGGGGGATATTTTCTTGGTACACCTTGGACCCCTTAGCATTAGATTAGCGTAGCTTAAACCCCACAGTCTATATGAGTATTGTTGCTGACCATGTCCATCCCTTTATGACCACAGTGTACCCATTCCAAGCAAGAGAACGTACAATGTCACAAAGCTCAAATCATCTCAAACTGGTTTCTTGAGCATGACAATGTGTTCACTAGAATCCAATGGCCTCCACAGTCACCAGATCTCAATCCAATAGAGCTTTTTTGGGATGCAGTAGAACAGGAAATTTGCATCAAAGATATGCAGCTGAAAAATCTGCAGCAACTGTGTGATGCTATCATGTCACTGTGGACCAAAATCTTGGGAACGTTTGCAGCACCATGTTGAATCTGTGTCCACAAAAATGGGGCAGTTCTGAAGGCAAAAGGGGGCCCAACCTAGTACTAGCAAGGTGAACCTAATAAAATGACCAGTGAGGGTTTATATAGTGTATCACCACTCAGCTAATGAATCAACAAGATGTGTTTTATAGCCCACTTCCCACAGCCCTGTTTTTGCCTTTCTGGACATATTTTTGCATTCTTCATGTTTCTTAGTTACGCATCTCTCAACAGTTTTCATGGTCAGAGTCAGGTCTTTAATCCTGAATATGATGCCGTCTTTATTTGGCACTCCTTCAAACAAAACCTCTTCTCAGTAGAGGAAAGTTTCCCGTTATGTATCCACTGTCTGGGAGTGGTTTTCCCACGTTTGGTAGTATACTCCATGCTTTATAGTCGCCCTCTGTAGCCTGAGGTACACAGGGTTTTTTCTTTGACATTGTCCTTCTGATTAACTCAGCTTATCAGCCTTTGAAGTCGCATGCTTCGTTTCAAAGTGACACTTTACACTTCATTTTCACAGCTAAATGTACTCACGGCTCCTTCTCCCTTGTGAAGCACTCAAGACCCGAACCCTGCAGACTCTTAGTGTCACATAGAGTGTGTGATAAGCCAGTTATTTGCCACTGATTTAAGATTAAGGTCTCCCTCTTTTCTGCTTTTTATGTCAAGCTTTTTAAGATCTGCATCCCTGTGAATAAAAACACCGCTAACACGCAGTGGAAAGTTTGACAAGAATTTTGGACTGTGTAACCAGGCAGGACTTACTGCTTCCATCCTACAGTAATTTACCTTTGTTACTGTTTAACTTAACCTTCTCTTATTCATGAGGACACCTCTCTGTCAACCACTTTTAAGAGGAATATGGCCCTTTTACTAGACCCCTCAACTGCAAACTGAGCTAAATCAGCGCCCCAATGTTTACTTTTTCTTAACTCTGTTAGTTTTATTCTAGGGTCAGAGTGTGTATCTCAAATACCACTATAAAACATGGGATATAATAAACTGTGAACATGATATAAAAGCAGTTTCACACTGGATGCATGGGTCTGACATGCGCGCCACCTTTGGCTCTTACACTGGGGCTGTCTTTTCCCCAAAAAGCAAATTCAAAGGGTTTTTGAAGATTAATGTTAATATTAAGACATTCAAACAAAACGGTGGACACCATGTCCTCTGCAATCTTGTTCTTGATGGTCTTTTTCCGTGCCTCTGGCAGGGGGCTGCTGAGGAGGATGTGGTTGCACAGGGGTGAAGACTTCTCCTACACACTTGGGTGGAAGCTTTAAAAATGGGCCTGTGGATTTGTCACGGATGAGGTGTAGGCCAGCTGCTTTGCACATTGTCCACACCAACCCCAGTCTGTTATATATTTTGCCATTGGCAGTTCGGTGCCCAAAGTCTTTTCACATAGCACTCCACAGATGTTTCTGTGTTGTCTGTTTGGAGTGGCTTTGTCGGTCCTCCATTTTTTCAAGGTGTACTTCCTGTTGTTGAGGTTAAGAGAGTTTTCCCATAAGGTCCTGCTGCACTGCATATTTTTTAATTCAAATGTATTTTTACAGTTTGAATACAAATGTTTGCCTCCAAGTTCGAATGGATACTTTAATATCAAGTATATAATGACAGCCCTGGTTAGGGACGGGAATTGAAAACCAATTGCAGTTCAGGATCGATAACAACTCCCCCAAGGAATCTATGTCATTAGTCATTTTGCTTCTCAATTCCCTTATAAGTCCTTCTACTGACAGGGGCCTTAAGTGGTCAGAATTGTGGCTTGATTTTCATCAAAAAGACTCTTACTGCACAACTTTCAGAGAATGGAAACACCAGCAACTTGTAGAAGCATTTAACTTTGCAGCCCAGCATTGAATTTGGAGTGTCATGTGTTTGATAGTGTTGCCACTGAAAACTAAAAGGCCAACTTTTGCCCTCCCAGAAAATCAGAAACGGAATCAGAAATACTTTATTAATCTGAAAGGGGAAATTTGGTTGTTTCAGTTGCTCTTATACACAGTACAGCAGTAGGAAATATCAAATAAAGACATTAAAATAGATAAGAGTGTAAAATTTATATCAATAAAATGAAATTAAAATTGAAAAGAAAAGAAAAATTAAGTAGGCAGGTTGCATCATGAAGAATCTTGAAGTAATATCAACTTTCAAATCAGCAGAATTCAATAAGGGAATTGTTAAAGAATCAGATCAAATAGCAGAATTGTTAATGGTTTTGGTATCAATAAAATCTTATCTATTTCCATCCCTAGCCCTGGTACACACTACTGCTTTCATGCCAGGCAAATGTATTTGCTACATTTTGGCTGCATGTCCTTGCTGCGACAGCTGTCACTCTCCTAAAATTTCACCTTAATAAAGAGCTTCAATCGAAAATGAGGAGAAATTGCAATAAATCTCCAAACAGGTGACCTGATTCATTGAATATCTCTCTCGGGAAACCTTCAGAATAAAAGCATTTCATACAAACAAAGGGATTTTCTCAGCAGTAAGGACAGACTACGCTTGAACACAGAAAAGCATAGGCTGGTAGTGTAATTGAAATGTTTCTGTCTTGTCTGTGACATATTCTCCCACTGTGGAGACCTGCTGAAACAAGGTAAATATGGCTCTTTATTTTTCATTTTCTTGTCTTCTATGGCGGAGACGCGTGTGGTTAGAGGGTAAAAATCGGCGAGCTTCCAATTTAAAGACTTTCTTCACTGGAGACATTTGGGAGACATGAAGCGTGAATGTTTTATTATTTTTTAATTAAACATGCCCCTGTTCCATCATCTTACATAGACTAACATGCAGTGGGGGATTGCTTTTCTAGCCCCATGCCTGTGTACAACTGAGGTTTATTACCCTGTACTGATGAAAAGCCTAAATTTTGTATTCTTCTTCTCCTGTTTTCTGACATTTTTGCTCATCTTCTCTCCATGGCAATGTTACTTTTATTCCTTTGAACAATGTGTCCTCCCAAAAAGAAGAATCCAAGAAGCAGAACTCCTTGATCTGGGGCCTTATTAGCTTTCACCCAAGGAGTTAAAAGACTCACAGTACCAACCAGCCTCTCCCCAAGGTCAGGGTCAGCCGGATTCACAGCGGGTGACAGGAAGCCAGAGGGACTGCCATCTCTAAATGCCTAATGAGCCTCTAATTGATATCCAGCTGAAAAGCCCACAGTGTTAATGCCACTTCCAAGGAAACTATATTAGGTTCCCTCATCATTTGGTTAACAAGACATTGGAGGCCCAGAAGCATACATTTTTAACATGGAGTCACTGAGGTTAGGAGCACTAATGGCGCTGTGGTCTGTAAGTGAAACTGTCAGTGTTTTACTATGTGAGGGCGCAAACATCCTCCAGTGAAAGCAGAAAAAATATGTAGGGGTGCGCAATGTTTATTTTAAGGCATATCAAGAAAAATACACAATTATACACACTTTCTCTCACACATAATTACTCCCATATGAATGCACACACTCTCTCTCTTTCACAAGTACTTTCAGCAGTCTGTAATCTATGCACACAAACTCACTGGCCACTTTATTAGGTACACCTTGCCTTCAGAACTGCCTTCTTTTCTAATACCATAGCTTTTACACGGTGCTGGAAATATTCAGCCAAGGTTTTGGTCCATATTGACATGATAGCATTACCTTCAGAGTTTGTGCACATCCATGACACAAATCTCCAATTTGTCACATCCCTAAAAGCTCTATTTGATCGAGAACTGGTGTATGTTGAGGCCTCTAGATTACAGCATTGTCATGTTCAAGAAACCAGATATGGATGATTTGATTTTGTGGCATAGTGCCTTATCTTGCTGGAAGTAGCCATCAGAAGATTGGCACACTGTGGTCATAAAGGGATGAACATGGCCAAGGGGCCAAAAGAGTGCAAATATTGACATATATTGATAGAGTTCATATATCTGATATGCTGATATTTCCAAACTCATTATCGACAATACCTATATCTATCAATCAATCAATCAATCTTAATTTGCACAATGCCAATTCATAACAAGTGTTATCTCAAGACACTTTACAATAGGGCAGGCTGAAGACAAACTTTTCATTTTCATGGATACACATATATGCATATATACATATATACATAAAAAATACACATATACAAGTACAGATACATACATCCAACACCCAACATGAATCCATATAGCCAATCATGAATCCCTCCATTATGGTGGCAAGAAAAAAAACTGTTTAGCAGCAGGAAATCTTGAATGTGGATCCCAGTCTCATGATGAACAACCATCTACACTATGCTGTGTTGGGTGTGAGGGCGAATGGAGAGAGGTATATATTGATACCGAAATTTTTTGTGAATAGCACAAAGCCTCCACGTACAGAAATTGACCTGTTGTTTTAATATTTACAGTATGTTTGTTTTAGAAATAGATGTGAAACAAGAAAACAACATTTTATCCTCTGATAATTGACACTTTTGATTTGAAAAAGTGGACATTAGTGATAATGAGGTAAACCATTATGGTACAACTGTACCAAAACTGTACATTCTTCCAATATTACAGTGAACATATATATGTATATATATATGTATATATATGTATATATATATATTAGGGCTGTAACGTGTGAGTCGACTGGTCGACTCATTGGTCGATAAGTGCTGGGGCGACCAGAACTCTGATTGGTCGACCAGTCGAGGTTTTTTTTTTTTGCTTCAATTTATTTTTTCCCGCGGCGATTTACAGTCATCAGGAGGAACGTACCAAGTGCTAATGGGGGTGTTTTCAGACCACCGCGGTTTCACAGGTAACTTGCCTGTCTCAGAACACCTCCTGGGTTTCACCACTTTGGATTCCCCCACCATCTGGAGACCTGGCTGGAGACAGGAGGATTGAAGAGCGTCTATGTTAGCCTATTCAACGGCCGGTGGTCTGCTGAGTATTTATTTTTATTTTGAGCATCCTCCTCTACCCCCACCGCCGAGCCAAACCGAGCCGTCCCCGCGCAGGAGGGTTTCCCGTCAGAGTCCCCCGCCCCCTGACAAGACGCTCCGCCGAGCCGCGCTCCGCCGAGCTGCGCAGAGCTAAGACGCGCTCTGCCTTGCCACGCAGAGCCACGCCGTCCCCCCGCAGGAGGGTTTCCCGTCAGAGTCGGACTCCCCTCACACCGCCAAGACGCGCTCCGGCAAGCTGCACCGTGCCGTCCCCGCGCAGGAGGGTTTCCTGTCAGAGTCCCCCGCCCCCCCGCCAAGACGCGCTCCGCCGAGCCGCACTCCGCCAAGCTGCGCAGAGCCCCCGCCTCTCCTGCGTCCCTGCGCAGGAGGGATTTTTCCGTCAGAGCCCCCCCACCCCTGATTTTTGGTCGACAATTTCAGTGAGTCAGTCGACCAACAAATTCTTGTTTATATTGAATCTGTTTATTTGGCTAAAATTCTCTCTGGAAATATCAGCAAAATGTAAGTATCTGCCGATAATAAGCAAGCAACTTTGTAGGAAATTTTGTGCAGGTACTGATATTGCTTCAATAATGTCGTGCACCTGTAAGTGTGACCACTGTGGACATCTTAGTTTTGAAGCAGTGGTTCTGAGCTGGTTATTTGCTTGGATATTTTTAGGACTATTCACTACCAATAATAGCAATAACTGTGCATGAAAATTCTAGTAGATCATCAGTTTCTGAAGTACTCACACTAGCTAAAGAATTACCTTCCTTCACCACTCTGATGTTCGGTTAAAACTTAAGCAGTTTGTCTCAACCATTTCTCTGTTAAGGTGCCGTCATGTGATTGGCTGATTAGCTCTTTGCATTAAAAAAAGCTGAATGGGTGTAACATAGTGGCTGGTTAGTGTGCACTGGGCATTTCCATTCAGCTTATGTAGATTTGACCTTTGGTCCATACAGCCCAGCCCTTAATTGGCTTTTTCTTGACATAGAGTTTGCACATTGTCAGTCTTTATGTACGGTATCTAGATGTAAAGCAAAAACTCACTCCACATGATGCTTCAAAATCATTGTAGCCGCTGTATTAAGGAAAGAGCAATATTCCCATCAGCTCTCACTCTTCTCTGAGTTGTAACTGCTGTAATGAGATGGATTTTAAGAAAGACGCTAATCTCCGGGAATGCTTTAAACCGGCTGCCTTACCCATATCCCATTCTCCACGCTTTGAAGGCTCCAGCCTCTCTGCCAGGACGGCTTTCAGACTGTATTTACTTAAACGTTTCATTCATCTCGATCAGCACTGAATTAAACCAAGCAGTGCTCAAATAATAGCAGTGAAGATTGTGAAACAACTGCCACTTTTTGGGCTTTGAATTCAGACTGGCACGTGGCAAGCGCTCACTACGAAGGTTCACATTGTTTGAATTTGATCTCTTTTCATGCAGCCTTTTTGAATACCTCGACACCTTGTCATTCAAACCTGTATCTACCTCTTGAAGCAGCGGCACCTGCCAGCCTCCAGCTCAGATGTTCTATTTTGGTTTCTTATGATAAAATGGTGAGCACATTTGGGGTTGGTTTCTGAAAGTATAAGTAGGTGTTGGAAGCTGTTGTGTAGTTCTAACAGCTTATACCTGATATTTTTACCCCTGGCTCCTCTCACAACTTGATCCAAAATATTTGTGTTTGAATTGCAGAGAGGGTCTTTTTAGGCTCTTTATGCTGGATGCCCACCAATGATGTTGGCATTTCTACTTTTGAGGTCTAGGATGAAAGGGTTGTCACACTTAAATGACGTGGGAACAGATGATAAAGCATTGGTGTGGGTTGAAGGCCGGACTGTCACATTGGAAATGCCTTTTACAGCTTAGCAGCATTCAAACAGTCATTAAATAGGAAATGGGTTGTGTGTGCCAATGCATAAACTGCGATAGACTTTATATTTAAGGGATAAAGCCCCTGTTATGTAAAAGTCTTTGCAGTGAGGCTCTATTTTCCTGTCACATCTGTGATGAACAGAAAAGTACAACTTGAGATGATCTCGAGGTTAAACCTTGAGCTCATGCACTTGTCCACCTGTAATTTGGACATATACAGGTGGTCAAGAACACGCCCTTGCCTCTCTGTGATCCTGCATCATGTTGAGTAATACTCCACACTAGGGTTGACACGACACTAAAATTTCAAATACGATATCGATACCCAAGAAGATATTCGATATTCGATACCATTTTCAATACCGTGGGGATAAAAAATGACAAATACTTAAAAAGGCATAAAAAAACATTTTTATTAACATGAAAAATAGAATAGCAGATAAATAATCAATTAAATTAAGCAATTAGATAATCAGAAAATGAAAAAAAAAACTAAAAAACTAAAAACAAGACAAGACTTCCCTTGAAGCTGCTGCATGAGTGTTTGTTTTGTTGTATTGTACAACAGTTTCTTGATGGAAGAACATACTGTGGATTTAGGTGCATTAGAAGTAGTTGGAACCCAGGTTTCTCCAATGTGTAAATAAATGGGTACTTGATCCTCACAGATGTACTCTGCAACAGCTCTGTTTATTTTTACAGCTTCAGAAGACTTGGAATCATATTTTTGTTGTCTTTCAACCAGCAGTGGTAGAGATGGCTGTATTTTCTTAGGTTTAGTGGCAGGTCGACTTCTCTCTGCTACAGTCTGCATCTGTAATAGAAGAAAACACATTTGAGTCACGTTAGTGAGCTAAAGACTGCTAGCTGCGGCTAATGGTTAAAAACAAAACAACCAACATTCATTATGCAGCAAGCTAAACAAAGCTAGCACGGACAACAGTAGTGCGCTAGCCACAGCTAATGGCTAATAACAGAACAACCAACATTCATTGAGCAGTAAGCTAAACGCGGCTAGCACAGACTACAGTAGCGCGCTAGTTACAGCTTATCACAAAACAACAATCATTAATGAGGGTCATCGGCCAGACTAACATCAGTAATCAGCTTAATTCAGTAAGGTAAATGATGAACAGGAGCTTGACTAACCTGTCGGAATTCGTCATGAAGGCCAGGGTGCCAGTCCTTAAGGTGTTTTGCCAAATTAGTCGTGCTGCTCGCAACAGTAATACGTAGGACAGCAATCGGGGTTGCAGTGAGGGCTCTCCTGACTGCCGGACGCTGTATGTCTACCTGCTGCGCTGCCTGCAGAGTGCACGCGCTGGGCGCTGCAGGCGCGCTCACCGTAATATCGATACCATGGCAAATTAGTAGCGTATCCAGATATGGCATTTCAGTATCGATACTTTTCAGAGTATCGATATTTTTAACAACCCTACTCCACACAAGATCTGTTACTACATTTTATTACATAAAACCAGGCCGTGGTACGAAAAAGGTTGGGGATCACTGTTCTATATAATTTACTGCCTTTTGTGTGACCTGAGGCAGGGTATGCAAAACATAAATAATCCTAGTAATACTCTTTATTAGTGTGCTTTAAAGACAACTTGTTAGACACAGACGTGTCTCTGTTATTTCTCTCTGCAGCCTGTCTCAACAAACATGACCTCTATTAATTGTAGATAACAACACTGTGTGACTTTTCTTTCATTTAATGTAAGTAATTGGCCCACAGTGCCCTTTGTTTTATTTCTCAGACCTTTAGTAAAGAGAAAATATGGTCAGGGGAGACACCTTCTTGCTGGTGTGAAGTCTGGCCTAAGCGGACCAATTTATCCGAGTACCTATTCCTCAAAGTGGCAGAAAGCGCCTGAGACAAAGAGGTGGTTTCTTCATGATGTGAGGAGGAAATATAATGAGTGTGAAAAAGCAAACATGGACTGCTAGACTTTACACAGAGGCATTTGTATTACATGAAAGCTTAAACACTGAAAGCCTCTGAGATGGAGATGAGAGGGAGAGCTTAAACGCCGTATTTATCAGGGAGACGGGGACTACGAGTTCTGGTCTTGTAATTTGTTTGATTTTATGTCTGGCCTTTTCAGTTAGAAACCCAGTGGACAAAGAAGATTTATGCATTCTGCCACATGATGGTTTCCTCTCTTCTTTTTTCCCCTCACTGTGTCTGTTTTATCGTCGTTCACCAGATGAAGAACACTGGGACGTGTTTTGCCCTCATTTCTCTTCTAATCATCATCTGCTGGGGGGACAGCTGCCCGGCCCTCCGTGACCCTCCGAGCTTTAAAGTGACAAGTGGAGTCGACCTTGGGAAATTCTCTGTGTTTGCCTGTTGCCATCTCTGCCTGTTGCCAGATTTCTTTGACCCCAGAGCCATTAGCACATTAGCTACCGTCTCCAGTAAAGAGATTGTGACATACACGCACATTTAATCCAGCGCGTTCAAACCTTTTCAGACATGTTTTGTCTGAATAAATCAGGAAAATAAGCTAAGAGGATCCAAAAATAGATAAATAGTGTCTGATTCATGTGACGGCAACACATTTTAATATCACTGTGGTATCTAACAGCCCTGCTATGTTCCATGCATTGTAACATGACACATACAAGGGCTGGGTAATATATCAAGTTTTAAAGATATATTGATATCTCTTCAAATAAGATTTAAGGTAAGACATTATGGTTTTGCTCATATGCAATTCAATTTAAAGCCTTTATTGTCACTGTAAGACAATGAAACAATGAAATTGAGGTACCAACTCTTTGGTACTTAAAAACAACATCAACAAACAGACATAAAAAGCACAAGACAATGAAACAATGATAGTAAAAACATTTGCAAACCAGATTATCAATCAACAAATAAATAAATAGGTGAACAATTGAGAAGCCTATTTAGCTGCTAAAGTGCCAGTGCATGTGGGAAAAAAACGTTTCTGAGTCTGGATGTGTGTGTTTTCATTTTAGTTTTGTTTTGCGATGAAGTAGCGTTATGTTTCTCTGACTTTGTCTAACTACTGGTGAGTGCAGTGTCCAGCAAACAGTAATCAATGTCAGTTCTGGTGTAATAAGATTGCTGTCAGTAAAAAACACTTACCATCCAACACAAGCTAATCCATCTTAAAGGCACTTTGTAGCTCAACAACAATAGGTGAAGTCCTAAACAAAAAAAATTGGTAATAATTGTGTGTCCATCCATCAAGTAGCCCAGCCAATCCCAGCTGACATTAGACGAGAGGCGGGGTACGCCTTAAACCGGTCACCAGCCAATCGCAGGGCCACATAGAGAGACAGACAACTATGCACTCTCACACTCATACCTAAGGGTAATTTAGAGGCACCAGTCAACCTTATGAGCATGTTTTTGGTCTGTGGGAGGAAGTCGGAGTGCCAGGAGAGAACCTGACGCATACACAGGGAGAACATAGAAACCCCGCAGAGGAAGATTCTGATGACAGGATCGAACCAGCATGGTTTTTGTTGTAAGGCACACGCACTACCTGCTGTGCCACCGTGATGCCCATTTTTGTGTGTTTAATGCTGAAAAAGTTGCAGGCAAACTCCTGCATACTGTCTTATGCCGAGGTCAGGCTACATGATTTTTTTTCATTGGTAACAGCTGTCAGTATGTCTGACTAGGCAACCACAGAACTATAAATCTGCGCCGTAATTTGCCCAACAACAGACTGCACGAGTGGGACTGACTGAATGAAACAACTGTGTGTTGACAGTGGAAGGAGGAGGGACGAAACCAAAGACTGCAAACAAAAAATACTTTTTTAGAGTACTTTCCTTTTGTTTGTATCTCCAAACCTGATGTTGATTAGATGTTAGTTTGCTCATTAATGTAAGCAGTTTCTCACCATGTTGCATCTGCTGTTTCTCTCCAACATTTACCTTTTTACTGTCTGTCTTTGGTAGCTCCTCTTCAACGCATCATAAGGGCAGGGTTGTTCTTTTTCAGAGTTTTGCAAACTTTTCATTTAGACTGGTCTGTTGTTGTCGGTCATTATGACACACACCACAAGCCAGGACGGCCTATTTTCATGGCCTACAGGTCCTGAACCCCTCAGACCATCGGGTCGGGCCATAATCATGCATAAATTATGTAGTCCAACCCGGGTAATTAATCTTGAAAAGCAGCTTGATTCACTGAAACATGTCATGGATTATTGAAACAGTCCATTTCATGTGTCAAATGATGACCCAACATCTGTAGACTTAAATATGTAGAGAAATGTCTAAAAGATCTACAGGCTGGTGACCCCTGCTCTAGCTTGAGTAGCAGTGCTGCTCAACCAATCTTGATTTTGTCATTACTGGGATATGAGCCTTCATAAAAAACATTGCAAGAGTTTGAATTAATCAAAATACATTTAAAACAACCTTTTAATGTGATCAAGCAAAGTTTTGATACAGTCGGATGAGGCTAAAGCTTACTATAAGCCACTTCTGAATTTATTTATGTCAGCTGGGTTTCTTTCAGATTTAGAAAATTCATGTGACAGTTAGGGCGGCCCGGTGGCGCAGCAGGGAGTGTGCATGCCTCACATCAAGAAGGTTGCTGGTTTGAGCCCCGTGTCTGTCAGGGGCTTTCTGTGTGGAGTTTGCATGTTCTCCCTGTGCATGCATGGGCTCTCTCTGCGCACTCTGGTTTCCTCTCACAGACCAAAAAATGCTCCAGACTAGATTTGGGTAAGAGCATTAATTGTGTCACCCTATGTGTCTGGTGACCATTCCAGGGTGAACCCCGCCTCTCGCCCAATGTCAGGTGGGATAAGTGGTATCGTTAATGGATGGATGGATGTTACAGCTGCTGTTGTGTAAAGAAGAGAGAATAGCAAAGGCTGATGATGTCTTGGAACAAAATGTGCACACTTTCACGGCCAGTCAGTGTGTCCCCTTAAGGGTATTTTGCATCACAGAGTATTTGTCTCATTGTTATTTTCTGGGCACTTGTTTGTAACCCAATAAAAACATCTGTTCAACCCACTTTCTGGTCCCAGCCCACCAGTTGAAAACCACTGATCTAAAGCATCCATGCCAGGTCCCCTGAAAGAAGCTCAATATTCACACACTAGAGAGAAGAGTCTAGCACAGAATTATGGGTATATTACTTTCCGTCTGCCTCCTATTATTACTGCTGTAACTTGTTTAGACTCCCATTGGCTGGCTCAGCTTAATTAATGTCTTGGCAACTGAGTGCAAAATTCAGATTAAGTCTTCTAAAGTGTTCCCTGCAGTGAGTATTGTACAAACTATAATTAGAAATTGAAAAAGAAGCACAAAAGTCCATGTGACACCCTTGAGGAATATTGATTATTGTGTTGCTGTTTTTCTGAAAACCATCTTTTGTGCTGAAATGACATTCTGCCTCCCTCTAAAATCTGCTGCACGCCTTAGCTGTCCTTTATGAATGCGAGGAAATAAACTGTACTGGCGCTGGTGGATGCTGCAGAGGGAGTGTTGACGGCTGGCTGGAGGACTCTTTGAAGCTTAAATGACTTAGCGAAATTACACTGGGAGATTTTTTCTGCATTGACTGTAAAGGAATTGTTTGTTGAACTAATTTTAGAGTATTACAACTCATGGCTGATTTAAAGCCAAGCAGAACATTTTTTGAAAGCCAGTAAGTTTGCCTGCAACAGCTTATTATTATTTAATCGGGGTCTTTGAGCTAATGCAACTATGATCAGTGATCATACTGATTATTTTATATCAATCATCGATCATAACAAATGTTATCTGAAGACACATTACGTACAAAGAGTAGGTCAAAGCTGGCTTTAGAGCATTATTAGTTCATCTACTTTGGACAAAAGAGAGATTAATGTACTGCCTCATTGGTCGAGTTTTTCCAATCTTAATGTCAAGTTGCTAGATCTGGTGTTGAAAAATAAAAACCAGAGCGAAGAGCAAAAAGCTGCAGTTCCTCAATTGACCACTTGAGGCTGAAGGCAATGAAAAGTCACATTCATCACATGTTAAAACCCCTATTTCATTTTGGAATCTTCCAATATGTCATGACTAAATGTGATACCAAATCTGGGCATCGCAATTCAATACGAAGCCAATTATTGATTCTAAAATATATATATTTAATCAGCTGATAACAAAAATATAAAGATACTGTGCCTAGCCTATGACAATAGAAAAAGGATCATACTTTAAATGATCAAGGATAGCTTTAAAATAAATCTTATTTGTGGACTTATGCAAGCAAGCTAAGAATTTACCAAACAAAAAAGTCAGTGTATATACTATAAATCCTCAAATATGGACCATGTCAGTTATTTAACAAAACTGCACAGAGTACTCAGCTTGGGATTTGTTAGCCTTTATATCAGGGTCTCTCTGTCAGATAGTAATTTTGTTTAGGTCAATGCAAGTATGATAATAATATAACTTAAGAACTGCAAAAGGTCGAGGCCTTGCTTAATGATATTACATACGTAAAACAATATTTTAATAAACCAACATACTTTTTTATGTAAAAGAGGGTTTGTATTTAACACATTCAGAGTTTTAAAAAAATGGTGCTTAGATTATTCAAAAAAGATTGTTTTTCATTTTCTTTGGTTTTTAAATTTGTTTTTGAAGGATTTTTTTTTTACTTTGAGGAAATAAGGTGTATATAAATTCAGTATTTCCTTTAACTTGAAATGTATTTTACTCTTTAATCAATATAAACATTAGTTTTTAGTTTATTTGACTAATAATTGGGATGCTGACTTCCAAAGATGCTTACTCAATTAAATACTCAAACTGTGTATTTCTGTACTAAATAGAAACAACACCTATCAATCCATTACCTCTACTGCTTGTTCCTTTGGGGGTCACAGGAGGCTGGAGCGTAATATTCCTGAAATTGGACAATAGGCAGGGGACACCCTGGATTAGTCGCCAGCTGATCACCGTTCCAACATGTAGAGACAGACAACCATTCACACATACACAGTCACCCATAAGGGCAATAAAGAGTCACTAATAACCTAACAAGGATGCTTTTGGCCTGTGGAAGAAAACTGGACTACCAGGGGAAAGAACATGCATGCACGCACAGGGAGAACTTGCAAACTTCATACAGAAGGGTCTCAACCAACTCAGAGAGTCAAACCAGCAACCCTCCTGCTGTGAGGCACAAGCACCAACCTGCTGCACCATTGCACAGACTCAGAGAAACACGAATACAGAATAGAATAGAATAGCCTTTATTGTCATTGCATGCCGTACATACAGCGAAATTTGTTTGAGCAGTCTACCATCAGTGCAGAACAATAAACGAGACATTAAAACCACATTTAGAAAAGAACACATTGCACACTCATCCAACTGTTTAAAATGATAGATATGAGTAAATGATATAAATATTGCACTGTTGCCCATAGTACTGATTGCACAGCTGTGGCCGTCCCCATTGGTTAAAACAGTTTTTAGTCTGTTAGTTCTGCTTCTAATACTTCTGTATCTCCTTCCAGAGGGCAGGGGGTTGAAAAGACATTGTCCGATGTCAGACTGATATTCATAAGTAGTATTTCTGTTTCATTTCTTTGCACTTACTTTTGTTTGAGTATCTTCCACATGACTGCTCACAGCTCCCACACAGAGATTTCAGATCTTTTTGGCCCTCATCCGTGACTCTTCACCTAATGACATAATGACACATTTGGTCAGAGCGCTTTTGGGGATCACTGTCTCTGCATCACGACTCTGAAAGCAGCACTCTATGTCAGATCCATACCCTGTAGAGGGTGACAACAGTCTACTGTCCCAGCCTGCCCTTTCATAACCAGCTCTGGTAGGGACCCCAAACAGTGTTGTTTTTCATCATCAGCTTCTTGTTTGTTCTCTCTGTTGGAGAAAGATCATCAACAGAGTGAACACTGACAGACCGCTGCAAAGCCTCACTGTAACACTGAGCCTGATGTCAAACTGCGTCTGCTGCGTGTCAATACAAGACTCTTTCGGTCGATTGCCTGCATTGAGTTAATTTCTTTTTGTCACTGTGGTTGCCTTTGTAGAAATCTGCTGGGTGTCCCCTCTGCAGAGGGATCTGGACTGTGGTTCAGCCCAGCGAAATGTAGCGCCTCGCTGCCCTTAAAGCCGGATTTGGAGACCTGCCCGCTGTCTACTCATGGTGAGTCATCTCTCAAGTTTCACAGCATTTAATCTTGTGTTTATAGCCAATACCTGTTTACGTTTATAACCAAACTGTGTGAAAGTTAGACTCACAGAACAATGAAATACAGCCTCATCTGTGTGCAGGCTAGTAAATCTTAGATAAACAATGAATGGTTACTTTGCAGACTTGTTTCAGAAATGGGTAAATTAATAACATTCTGTTGAGCTTGCAGAACTTGTATCTTAATCAGATTATGCAGTAAAATGCTATTTTATTGTTGTTGCAATGCAGCCATGCATATTAAACATGTGTCAAAAGTCAGAATTTATGACAGTAATTATAAGAAGACTTGTGTAAGGAAGCTTTGCTTTGTTTGTGGACGTTTTAAGTAGGGCTGGGTATTGTTAAGAACCACACAATTCGATTCGATTTCGACTCTTTGGGTGGTGATTTGAATCAGTATCGATTCAGTAAGAAGTAGAAATACACAAATAATTAGAGTACCTGTTGAAAATTTTTGACTTTTTTATTTTGATGCCAATGTGAACATATGCGGTATGTCACCTCATATTATTGAGCAAACGTCTAAAAATAAAAATTTGCACAGTAATAACCTATTTGTGCATATGGAGTACAAAAGTAAAAACATGACAGTTAACACTATAATTATAAATGTCCACCTGCCTTTTTTTGTCAACAAATGTGTTAGGAGTTGTCCTTTGAATACATTTTTTCACCCTTCTTACACGAGAAATAAAAGTAAACAATTCTTGCAAGTATTTGTCATTATTATGTTATAAATGCTTAAAACAGTGTAATTACAAGAAGAGAATAAAATGGCTTTGAATTTTCAACAGGATTCGCTTCATAAACACTTGTCATGAACATGTAGAAATTTTCTGAGATGACCAAAAATAAACTTCACCTATTTTACATAAACTCAAACATTTTTGTTGCCTACCGCATTTAGTCTACATGTTACAGCCTGTTAAATTAGACCATGTCCAGGTGTTTTTTTTACTGATGATAGTCCCTGAAGCAGTTCCTGTCAAGGTGAAGACAGAGATATCGACATTTCTTCCTCCAATATTTCTAAAATTACTATTTATGGAATCCATAAAAAACAAACCATGATCAAAAATATGATAAATGCCCAAAAAAAACAATAATGACACATATGATGGATATTTTTTAACATTTGGATTAAAATAAGGCTAAATAAAGAACAAAAAGCACCTGAATGAACTACCTCTAGTCATGTGGATGACATTGCACATCCAATTGCAATGTAAAGGAAGATGGAAAAAAACAGCCATGCAGCTCGTCTGCTGCTGATCAGACCCGGGTCTGCTGGCAGTGGGAAAGGAGTCACTTGCTGATTGTTAGCGGGTTAATCCGCGTTGAAAAAACATGCGTTTACCTGCTAATTTTAGTGGTAGCGGTATAACAGTAACAGTGCAACATGAAATGTGTGTGGCTGTGTGGCTTAAAGTAAAGGTAAAAACACAGCATGCGATTGGATATCAGTAGTGCCATTTGTTACCTCCGCCAAGGAGGTTATGTTTTTGCCGGCGTTGGTTAGTTTGTTTGTCTGTTTGTGTTCAAGATAACTTGAAAAGTTTTGGACGGATTTGGATGAAATTTTCAGGAAATGTGTGGAATGGGATAAGGAAGAAATGATTAGATTTTGGGACTGATCTGGATCATCATCCAGATCCAGGAATTTTTTTTAAAGGATTCTTTAACATTGCGAGATAGGACCATTTTCGCCAAAGTGGACTGAAGCTGCTTGGCGGAGGTCTGCGCTCTCTGAGTGCTTTTCTAGTTTGAAGTTGTTGATGCAGAAAACCTGTTAATGTCTACTTTTTACACAGAATACCAACAGTCATCAATAAAGGAATTAATAAAACATTGGATTGACAAGGAGAATTGATAATAACATTGGTATTAACAGAACCGATCAGTTCCCATACCTACTTAGCCTAGTTAAGTATTTGCACCCACCTTTTTACCAAGGAGGTTATGTTTTTGTTGGCATGTGTTCGTCTGTTTGTTTGTTAGCAAGATTACACAAAAACTACTGGATGGATTTGGCTGAAATATTCAGGAGATGTTGGTAATGGCCCAATTTAAAAATTATTAGATTTTGGTGGCAATCCAATGAACCGCCATTAGTGAGCAGTCATTTTTGCTCAGTAACTGTCTAACTAATAATGACAGCAACAATATTCTGAGTGCTAGGTGTGGGTTTTCAGGGTCAAGGAATCATATTATGATAGTAACTTTATCATGAAACTATTGCTTATAGATGTAATAGCAATGTGTGAGCTACTTTAGCGGAGGTTTGCGCTCTCTGTGTGCTTTCTAGTCTCTACATGTTAACCACAAACCTAACCATTATGCATCCTTAAGCAAGAGGAAAGAACAGCCGATGATCTCCCTTAATCAAGGAAAATTTCATCATAAAAAAATTAGAAAAAGACATTGCCTACTTCTACTTTTATGATGTATTTTTCTGTGTTTTTGCGATGGGAGGTTTTCTCCTTCAGTAGATGTCTGTCAGTAGAAGTCTTATTCTGAGGAGTGTCCTGTATATACTGATCGATGCGTCAGCTCGAGGCCATCTGTAATTACTTTGTGACTGGCCAGCCATGAAATTGTTGTTTAGCTCTGAAATAGATCCAGAGTCTTTTGATAAGAATTTTTTTTTAGAGAGATGCTTTCTAGTCCTGCCATAATCAGAATAAAAATGACAACAGCAGCGTCAAAAGCTGGTGAGATAATTGGCTTTGCAAACAAATAAAGCATAAATTTCTGTGAGGCGTTTGTCTGACCTCTACAATCTCATTATGAGAGTTTAACATCTTTTGTGTCTGTAGTCTGGTGTTTCAAATGTGTCTGATGAGAAACAACCTCTGTCAGCTGTTGGATGGAGTGTTGGGCTTACTGGCTGCAGAGAGGTATGCAGAGTGACAGTGGCTGGCTCACATGTATGCAGCTGTGGCCTGTGAGACGTGCGGCCCGGCAAATGGAGTGGAAGAGTGGTCCCATTAAACGCCACGGCTCTCCTCTGAGGAAGAGACTAACAGCTCCGACCGCCGGCCCCTCGCTCCCCGAGAGAAAGTGCTGACACAAATTTTTGTCTGACTGAAATGCCTTCTGACCACATGACACTGGCTCTTTTCTTCCTCTGAGATTCCAACGCCGTAAAGCTGCGGACACACAAAGGAGACACAGTCTGCCAGCGCTGCTTAGTAGGTGGCATAAATTATAATGATACCGTGAAGTGGCTCAAAGGCCTGCATTACTCACATTTTAAGGGGGTGAAGAATAGGGCTGGGGAACACGCTGAGTTTTTGAGATAAGTTTTCAAATGAGGTTAAGGCTTTGTTTTGTTAATAACATTTATTTTTTGTCTAGTTTTTCATGCCTTTGTCTGGCCATTGATGATTGTCAAGTAATTTATTATAAATAGAAAAACAGATGGCCAATCACAGTTATATGCGCATCACAACAAGACAATCCATGCTACCCAAAAAAACATCATTTCAGTTGATTATTAATACCAGTTGATGCTGTATCTGATATCGTTGGAAAGCCTGATTAGTCAACTTTACAATGAGGTACAACTTGTAAGGATTGTCTGTTTGTGAAACGAGCAATACAACTAAGAGTGTGGGTAGCACCCAAAAAAATTTACCAAAGATATCCTCTTCTCCTCAAAGAAAGTCTATGGCTCCTCAGTGAAGCAAGAGTGGGGAACCAGTCTTCTTGTGGCCTTGGGGTTTTCCTGTGATGCCCACTTCAGGGTCTGTCTTTGACTTCACCGGTCACATGAAATTGGTCCTAAATTTGGACCTGACACCACATAATGCTGCCACTCTGCAGACAGGAACACCAGCTTCTAGGTGCAGGGGATTTTGACGCTTTTTTTGGGTGTTACCCGCACGCTTAGCTGTGTTACTCCTTACACAAATGCATGATCCCTTCAAGTTCTGCCTTGTTGTAACGGTGACTAATCAGGCTTTCCAATGATGTAAAATACAATACCAGTTGATTTTATAAAAGGGAGAAATAAGATAAAAGATCTTTCTCAGACTTTGCACTAATGTTCGTTCTGACTTAAGAATGAAGTAAATAGACTTTAGAGGTCAAAGATCAAAATCATTGAGTCTCATGATTACCCATTTGATGTGAAAGAAATTTTGTGAATGTGATTTTACGGTGAAGGGATGGACTTGATAAGATTTTGGAGATCACAGGCCAAATGTAAAATAATAGTCTCTCGGTTACTCTTAGCTTGTAAACATACTATCCCAAAAATAATTTCCTTCTTGTACTGAAAGTTGACCTGATAAGATTTTTGAGGTTATTAGGAATTATGTTCAGAGTGCAATACCTCAAAAATGCTCCCTTGGATTTTCTCTGAATCTAAATAATAAATGAATGAATTTAATAATAAATTTCCTACTTGACTGAAAAAATAAATTGGTAAGATTTTGGTGGGACTATGGTAAAAGGTCAGATTATTTTCATGTAATGTTTCACGTCATTTGCCTTCAAATGGAAGTGCCATTATGATATTTAGTCCATTTGAATTTAAAATTACTGGAACATAAAACATTTTACCTTTACAGGAACACTGTGATAGGATTTTTGGATCTTATCACCCAGCCTTAACTAATACTAAAGAGAGAACTCCTATGAATGTTGTTATTCTACTTTAACAGTCTTGGAAAAAGAAGAAACCACAGTCCTTCCCTTCAGAGAATGCACTGAAAAACCACCAACACCAGCACCAAAAGGTCCCAGTAGTAAACAGCACATCACATTTGATGACACGCACAATCAGAAGACTTGAACGCAGCATTTTATGCGCCTGCAGACACTGTCATGCTTCTGCATTTGCGCATCAGTGACCATAACAGGAGCCAAGCCCCGTCAATCACAAAACCGACAGACGCCACGCTGCATGCCGAGAGGGACAAGGCAGCCTGTCTCTGATTGAGGACACTTAAGACCAACAGGATTCATGCATCTTTGAATAAATGGACATGTTTTATATGTGACGATGGTCACCAAGCAGGACAAAGAGGTTTACGGAACAAAGAGTCATTTGTACCCAACACAAGAGTGAAAACTTGAATATTTTACACACACAAACGCAATTAACTGCTCAGACTATTCATTCCTCACTAGGGCTGGGACATACTAAAGTCACACTATAAAAAGAAGATTTTGATGACGAAATTACAGCATGCACCTGAACTGTAAAAGGAAAGGTCTTTTTGGAGTATATTGCAATAACTTTGAGGCAAAACCAGTTTATGTCATTTCTGTGTCACTTGGAGTTTTATTCTTTTAGACAAAAAAAACTCAGGTGGAACTGTAAATTGAGTTTTATGAAAAAGAAAAGAAAATCAAGGATTTCATTTTTCGAGCATATAACCCAGCCCTACCTCTAAGAGGCTGCTCAGTGAAGTCTGGCATTCCAGAGGCACTACCCTGATTTTCAGCACCCACCAGAACAATTCAGATTCCTCTTTTTAACTTACCTGTACCTCACCACATGGCCCAAACAGCACTATTAACAGACCCAGGCTCCGTACATGCAAGCACCAGGTAGTGACAATGCTGATACAACCTGCTACTTATTACTGCGGCTGATGCCTTACTTTACATATCAGTTAAAGTGGAGGACACAAGGGAATCTAAGGTAACACAAAAGAAATAGAAAGGCAGAAAGAAGTCCTAGGAGACAATTCCCACAGAGGATTGGAAAGGCAGGACTTGGGTGAGGCACCTGGATTAGCCTTCCTTCTTTACACTGTAAATAAAGGAAATTAGTGATGTTTCTTTACTGTAGTATTTCCCTCTAACAGGTGTAACTCTTTCTTGTCCAGATTCATTGACTTGTTTTAAGTGCTTATCTGATGTCTTCTTTACTATCATTTGTAAACACTGTCTCGAACACCCTGCTTTTAAGTGATGAGACTGCTGATCTTGTCGTGAACCCTCTACGTCCCATACCAACTTTCCATCCTTATAAAGCTTCTGTCCCTTGTTTGCACATCTAGTTTTTTTTTCAAATGCTTCCTTAAATAATTCATCCCAGAAAACTGTCAATACTATGAACGCCTCAGGTACATATAAATAATCTCTAGAGGAAAGACATTACTATAAGCCTGGCTTCTATTTTCTTAAATCAACACCAACATAAAACTTTGTTAATATTACCTCATTCTTACATTCATTTACAACATAAGTATACTTATATCGAACAAACTGGGTATATTTCCCAGCACTAGTATTAGTCACTTTTTGACCATTCATACACCAGAGGCTGTAAATCAGAGTTCAACACTCAAGGGGACGATGATGAGAATGATCAGCGTTGTCACGTTGTTGAGGGTGATCTAAAGAAGCTGCCTTCTCCCTGGTGGGGTGTGTGGGTGGTTCGCTGCAGCCCACAGCTACTGAAGGGGGAGCCGTGTCAAATCTGACATGCTGAAACCCACAAACTCCAACGCTGACAGTCCGTTGTGACGAGAACCTATTTACAGGCATGATATATTCTGTTTGAAATGTGGGGGGAAGCTGTCCTCTCTGCCTTGATCCTGATGCTTTAGTGTGGTAGTCATCTTTGTTCAGTGGTATGTAGGCTAGTTGTCTTTGGGCTTTGTTAGGGCTTGTATTCACAAATCTGATGGAGATTTAGGGCTGATCAAACAAGTTTATTATTCAGAGAAGCTGGCATGTACTCTAAACATGACGCTGCCAGGATACACGTTGTTACTCTGTTTTAGATTGATGGATAAAGAGGAGGAAATGCTTGGGAGCCTTTGTAAACTGCTCTGAATGTCAAAGGGTCTGGAGCAGCATGTGTCATGAATGTACCTGCATGTTTTGTCTGATGTGGAACACTCAGACAGACCTTGGCAGGATACAGCAGTGACACATCCTCTTAAAGACAGACCAGGACTTGATTCCTGCTGTGGCTATCAGTCATGTTTTCAATCCAGTAGTGATGGGAATTCAGAGGGGAGCCAACAAAGCGTTGTGTTATTGTCTTTACATGTGCTACCATGTAGAGTAAATGAAGAAAGCTGAGGTATTTTTATACTTAGGGATAGGGCTGAATAATATAAGAAAAACAGAACAGCTTTACTAATGAATTACCTCTTTCCTGAGTGTTATATATTTTTATTTTCTAAACGAAACTTAATAAGACAAATATATAACTTAGTTTTATGTAACTGATTGAATTTAAGCTTTACTGTACTTTTTAATTTAACTGTATGGTACTTTTTCCTCTGTTGTGTTTAATTTTCTTTGTGTTCTAAATCTCATATTTCTTATTTGGAGCCAGTGGGTGGCTTAAATGTTTCGTCAAATGGCCTGTTATTAATGAACTTTAAACTTTGTTTTATGCTTTGACCAACTAACTTGATTTTTAGCCAAATAGGCAGACTTCAATATGTTTGTTTTATGAAGTAAATATAGAAATCATTAATTTCCAACATTGTGTTTTATGGTCTTAGAATGGTTAGAATGGTTACATTAGTTAAAACATGTTTGTGATAGGGGTTGCTTTTTTAAGGAAACAATTTTTTTGCCACTTTCTTAAATTTAATATATATATATATATATATATATATATATATATATATATATATATATATATATATATATATATATATATATATATATATATATATACACACACACACATATATATATATATATATATATACACATATATATATATATGTGTGTGTGTGTGTATATATATATATATATTTTTTTTTTTTTTTTTTTTCTTTCCTTATTTTATATGTTTAAAGGGTTATATTGGCTATCTGGAACTGCTGTTTAATGGGGATGGTTATAGACAAGCAAAGGTAGTATCAGCATATCATTACCTGGAGCTTGCATACGCAAAGCCTGGGTCTTTTGAAAGTGATGATGCTGGCATGGTGGGAGTTGAGAGATAACTCTTGAACCGAAACAAGCCAATCACCAAGTGAACTAACTAAACAAACAAACCAAACAACTAACCACCCAGGAAAACAGAACAACCAACCTTAACAAGCAAATCTTCCTATTATCAACCAACTCAAAAACAACCAAACAACCATAGAACCACTTACCATAAAAACCAAAACCCCTATCAAAACAAAGAAACTCACCACCAACTTACAAACTGAATAATCAACTACCTAACCAATCAAAATAAAATAACCAACCCCCAGATCAACCAGAACAACCAATTGGTCAATGGAACAGCAAACCAACCAACAAATAGATTATATAACCAAATAACCAACTAACCAGTCAACCTCTTAATACTACAATTGGACATCCAACTTGCCAATGAGCTCATCAGTTTATCTACAAACCATCCAACTAACCTTTCCCTGAAGTTAACATTAATCAGCTAATTAACCAATCGACTAACCATCCAGCTAGCCACCATCAGAACAAACAACCAACAAACAAATCAGTGAACAACTCAGCCAACCAGCAAAGCATCCAATCAACTAACCAATCAACCTACCAGCCAACCAATCAAAAAACAGCAACTAACCAACCAACCAGCCAAACAGCTAAAAAGCCAGGACACCTAACAACCAACCATTTACCAACCCACCAAACAGCCACTTTGTCATCCTCTTTACAAATTAATCAGCCATTCAAACTACTAACAACCAACCTACCAACAAGTCTTCCAACCAGCCAAACAACCGGCCAGCTCACTTAACAACTGACAACCAACCAACCAATCAGATCAAATAAACAAACCAACCAAACAAATGAATTTGTTTTGAATTATAGCAGCTCTTTGGTTCAAGTAAGTTTACAGCCCAGTCTATACAACTCATTAAAAAACATTAAAGGCTGTGAGGCTGGACACATTTGTCAGATCTGGACTAAGTGACTTTAGAAGATGGAGGCAGCTGCTTTTGCTTTGAGTGGAGAACTTCTCTTTCATGGGGAAATATTGAAAGTTGTACATGAAAGAGCTCTGAGAGTCTTTGTGCTCTCTGTTGCATGAGCGAGGCTGTCTTATCTTTTCTGTAGACTCTGCTCATAGTTCTTCTTCAGTCAGAGAGCAAATGACAAATGCTGTGATGGGCAGAATGCTATTGTGTTAATGCATAAATAACTTTCCCACAGTATAGGAAGTAACATCTTCAAAAAGATCAAGGCAAGTACAACTAAAAGCCTGCAATTAAACTGCATAATTCAATCAGTCATCTTGAAGCCTGGTCATTAAGTGTAATGGTGCCCGACTTGTAGCGGTCTCTGTAATGGCTCTCAAAGTCCACTGTGTACTAGCCCTGCTGGAAGACAGGAAATGACAGGCTCAAGAATTAGTTAGTGCTAATGTACAGACCGTTCAAGTAAAATTGTCATGTGAACAACACAAGAACTAAAACTGAACTGTAGTCGACCTGACATGTAGAATTTTGTTCAGGTTAATTTTTTTGTTTTAAAGCATTGCAATAGTTGTGGAGGAAGCCACAGCTGTTTTTAATTATTTATTTATACTGTCAAATCAGCAGAATATTTTACTTTGTGTCTCAGAAATTTCAAAAAAGGTATGCTTTGGGAGTCACCGTTATATGTTGGTAAGTGCAAAACATACGTATAAAAACAGAATGACTAAAAAACAAACAATACTTAAAAAACACAAAAAAACAAACAAAAAAAAAACATGCAACAAAATCTGAGCTATAATACATATAAAGAGATGGAACAAAAAACTATGTATCATGCAAAAAAAGACTACAACAAATAAAAAAAGGATAAAAACAAATAAAAAGACAAAACAACACATTGGAAAACCATAGCTGTAAATTAAAAATGCATCAACAATTTAAAGACACAACAATTAAAAGTGCAAGAAATAATAAAAACAGAACATAACACATCAAAAAAGATACTTACCATTAGTCATAACATAAAATTAAATTCAAAAACATCAACATAAACACACCAATAAGTAGTACTGCAACAATGCATCCAAAATGCAACATTTAACAAACACAATATTTAAAAACTACAACAACAAATTAAAGTAATAAAACAAAGATGTAACAAGAAATGCAAAACAACAAAAAACACAATAAATTAAAACAAAACAACAAATTGAAAATGTAACAAGAAATGAAAACCACAACATTGAAAAAACAGGACAGCAGATAAAAAACACAACCAAACAAAATGCTTCAACAAATTAAAACACAACACTGAAAAAAACATGACAGCAGATGAAAACCCAACAACCAAACAAAAATGCTTTCACAAATGAAAGCACAACAAATACAAAAAAATAGAAAATTAGAATTAAACTAAAGTTTCCAAACAACAAATAAGAGCAAAAACATATCAAACCAAAGTAAGAATGAAATCCTAGCTTTGCAACAATACCTATATATGGACATGGCCTTTAACTCACATTTCTTGACAAAATGTATTGTGCTATAAACGTATTGTTTAACTCAATTTCTTATTTTAAAATATAGAGATATATCTTCAAAGCTTAATATATTACCGACCCCTATCACCAGCTTTGAGTTGTAGCTTCGGACCATAGCTCAGTCTGATCCATCTAGTTATTTGTGTTGTTTGTGTGTAATGCACCAAGACCACTTCAGTCTTTAAATAAACTTTTCTTAGGAGTTTGGGATCCAACTCTCATCAAAGTCCAAATGTAAAAACAAACTTTAAAGATGTTAAATTCCATCTAAAGCCTCACTTTGACTTATCAGTCACAGTTCTCTTCATCTCAGTCCCTTTATTTAGCATAATTAATGTGCTCTTGTGTCTATAAATAATCTGCAGACACGGTGGTAAACAGAGACATCAAGCTATCATCTGTGCGTTTCTTTAAAGTGATGCTCCTTTGGGACCATGTTTGCACAGGTTTGTTCAAAATCAGCTCCTCCCCTCTCATCTCTGCCAGCCGTCATCGACAGCTGGGCCCGGCTAACAGCTGCCTCCCCTCCCCCGGAATCTAATACATTAAAAAACAAAGAGATGCCAGCCGCCTGCTTTTCAGGAGACAAATTATTTTGGTAAAGCCAGAGTGACTATGTGGGTGGTCCAAGTTAGTCAGGTCAGGAACTTCAGCTTACTCTATTGATTAATCTGCCAGGAAGTCTCCTCAACAATGGATTATTTGTACTGTCTAAGTATCGGTATGGCATAGAAACTTAAAAAATAGTGAAGGTCTTAAGTTTATCTTTTAACTGAAGACATAAAAACTGGAAGTGCTTTGAGAGCACAAAGGTATTGTCAGAATGTGGAAATCTTGCACTGTTAACAAATCATTGAAAAAAATCTTGGATCCACATCCGGACTCGAGTCACCAAAATCTAATCAACTCTACTTTGTGCCATGACCTACAGTTTTATGAATATTTCATCCCAACTCCTCTCCTTGACAGAATTGTGACAGTATCTCATATGGAACATGTATAAACACTGATTTGGTTGCCACTAATCAGCAAGTTGCTCCATCAGTTTTAATCTTTTCAGACTTTATGCTTCGTGTTTCCTGTTGTCACCATGGCTGTGTTTGTTGTGCCTGGTTTAGCCAGACTGATTTCAGGCTATTCTCTTGTGACAAAACACAGAGGACATGCTCTGCCATCTTCATTGTTCCCCCCTCACAGCTGAATTTCTGATCTTGAATACTGATCATGTCTCTTCTGATATGATCAGGGAGTGTATATTTACTTTTAAGGCACCTCACATCACAGGAAAACCTGATAGGACAGTGTCTAGAACAGGGTTTTAGTCACTGTGGAGAATCGGGGAAAGAATCAGAAAGTACTTTGTTGTGTGTACTCAGCCTTAGTACAATTTCAATAAGACCAACAAGTTCACGTTTCTCAAGGTAAACTTATTGTTGCACTAATAGAATAAATTAACATACAGACTGTTTAAAAAGAGCTGGTACAGCTCAGTGATCAGAGGTGGTTGTGACTAAAATTGTATTAGCATCGATCAGTATCAGCTGATTTTTGTCAAAAAAATGTAATCGCTTGATTGGAATTAATACCTACCTCTGATCACCTGTGGATTAACCTCATGTTCACTAATGGATACCATCCGCTTGTCTGCTGCTCCTGATGCTCTGCAATCCACTTAAATAAACCGTTATAGAGTCTCCAAAACTTTGTCTTCAGTTCATTAAGTCCAACATATTAATCCAGTGTCTAAGTCAGTGCTAAAATCCACGATGAGACCAACAGCATAAAGGCTAATTCAGCTAAGCTAACCAAGCTACACATTGCTCCAAAACAAATGAGGTAGTGTTTAGTGATGCATTTGAGGACCACTTGGAAGCATTGTGATGCATTCAGCTTGGTTATGTAAAATTAGTATATGATGAAGTTGAAAACATGATGTATTTAACTTTATTTTGCATAGTTGGAGATTTACGTTTTTGCTGAACCTTAAATCAATAAACTTGAGATGGTTTGAATGTGTTTTCTTAGTATTACGAACAATTACATCAGTTACATTGTGTTAATAACTTGATATTTTTAAGCGTATTGCCTTTTATTCGATTGGATTGGTTAATAGTTTTAGTCAGTCTGTCAACAGTTTTGTTTTTTTTACGCAAAGTAACAAGTGATAAATAAGTCTTTTTATCATATAAATCAGATAACCTCACTGTAGGATACCTGATTCATTGCTCCTTAAGATCTTTTTGGTTTGCTTTGCTGAGCAGACCTTTTGACTAGTTGTGTAAAAAAAAAAAACATGATTGTTATCGGCACTGGTATGTGCAGACCTCACAAACCAGTGATCAAATTGTCCAAGAAAAGCCTGATCAAGGCTTCCCTGGTGTGGACCTCAACCGAGAGACTCCCAGACCTCTGAAGTATTTACTTAACCGAAGTGTCTCACCTCAGCGACACACATGACTTCTGAAAACACCCACACACACTGCAGACATACATGTGGCAGCCACTGCCAATTAGTTTGCGGGCCAAATGTCTGGCAGGGGTCCATTAAGTGGGCGTTCTTTCTGGGGCTACATGCCTCTGTAAAAGTCAGTAATGAAACCAAACCAGAAGCTGGAGCGACTGAACTTGCACTTTGATGATGTCTGAGCTGGTTATGATTAGACAACATGGCAGCTTTGTCCTCTGATTTGTTGTAGACTGGTTTACAAGACATTATTATTATTATTTTTATTTTTTTTTTAATTGGAAAAAATAGGAATTACATCTTTTTGAGGCTTGTTATTCAGGGTTGTAGCCTTGTAAGCTCCTGCTGCTCAGTGTGGTCATAACAGATGGAGATAGTTATATAAAATCACTGCAATTGACCCATAGTTTAAACTCTACAGGCTACAACAGAGCCTAAAACCAGCAGTACTTTCCTCTCAGATATTAAATATGCATGCTTGGGGTTCACCCAAACTGGTGGCTTTCGGTTATTTTTCTTTAATTCCATGTTTTTTGCCCAAAAGCTCCCTGAGGTCTTGCTGTTTTTGCACTATTAACACTCAGTGAAGAGTGTGTGTATGGCTGACACTCTCCATCTCGAGAGGCCGAAAGCACCTAGCCCCTTTTTTCTTTTGCTGATGTTGGCAAGGCTCAGCTCAGCCTGCTAATGTGCACGCCACGGGCCCTGGCAAAAGGGCGGAGTCATCTGACGGCCCGTGACCTTCAGGGAAGGCGAAGGACTGGAGGTGATCCTGCATGTTTCAATCTTCATAATATCTCGGCCCCCCGGCTGAATGACTAGCGTGAGTTTGCCATCTTCTGTGTGATTGGCAGGTTCACATTTTCACGCACACATGTGAGACACGTGCCCGGTTGAAGATGCAAAGTGACTGCTGACATTATCACCCAAAGGAGGATGAACTGTTCTCTCTTTGTTGAGCTGAATTAGAAGAGACCAGACGGAGTGAAGATGCCCTTTGTTGTATGTATAAATTGTTAATTTCCATGACAAAGCCTCATCACTCCAACACTCTGGATTAGTCGTAATAGCATAGGACAAATAATTGCCATGTGACATGAAAATAATCAAAGTCATTAAATGAAATGACTACGATAAGTATCTTTCAATTAAAAGCTGCTAAAGCACATTACTGCTGAGCTGAAGACAACGAGGGAGATTGGCAATGCCTCAAAGACTGACTATCGACGTCAAACAATCACATACAGCTTTCTCCACATTTCTACAAACAAAGCTATCGGTGCTATTAGAAATTGTTTCAGTCCTGGTATAAGCATCAGAAATAACTCCTATGACTCTGATGTAAAAGAGGTTAAGATCAGCCAGAACAACAGTCTATGCACCGATTCTTTACACTTATATTTCAGCCCTGAATAAAATCAAATCATCCAACCATTTCTGCTCTTAAATATTAGGTCACTTTCACATCTCACACATTTGGTCAGAACAAAACAAATTCTGGTTCACTTTTTTAGAAAGTTCACTTGACTTGTGGTGGTGTGAAAGTTCATGTAAAATCTGGTGCGGACCAACAAAACTTAACTCAAGTCTGGCTGAAAACAGGGGGGCTTGGTTCACTTCTGGGAAAATCACTTCAGTTTGAGGTAGGTGTGAAAGCTATCTGAACCAGACGAAGACCAACCGAAGAAAGTGAACCAAAAATCAGTGAAATCACTTCAGTTTAAGGTGTGAAAGCTATCTGAACCGGATGAAGACCAAACGAAGCAAGTGAACCAAACATCAGTGAAATGTGGCTCAAATTTGGGCAAACACAACAACAGCAAGCAACCTAATGTTCACTGACAATATCAAGCAAAGTGATGCTAACATAAGCATTGCTAGCACTACCTGACTTACCTCTTAAGAGATAAACATCTACAAGTCAGAACAGAATATGTACACATTTACCCTTACCAATATATGGCCAATATGTGTGGCCGATATATCAGCTGTAAATATCTTCAAAAATTTCAATAGCAGCTGATACCGATACGTAACTTTTTAGGCTGATATCAGCCAATACTGATATCAAACCGGTAACATTCTGCATCCGAATGCCGTTTGTCCTTGTGTTCATGCCTTTGTTCACGCTTGCCAGGATATGAAGCCTGTCAGTGAAGGGTAAAACTAGAGGGCACACAAGGACCTCAGACTATGTACAGCTGCCTGTAAACTCAAAACATGGTGACAGTTATGATATTTCTGGGAGTGAAACGAACAAAATTAACAGCAATAATCAGTATCATACAGGTATGTGTTGGTAACTGATAATAGTGGTCAGACCACATCATTAGCATCATCTGCGCTCCATTTCTACAATACTTTTCTCTTTGCAATGTTGTGTGTTTTGGTTTAATGAGGGCCCATGTTAACTGGTGACTTTCAGGTGACCATGTTAATAGATACTGGAGTTAAAGCACCAGCATAAGTGTGAACTCTGCAAAGCCTGATGGTGAAGCTATTTAACAATACATAAAAAAAACATCATCAGTAGTTTATTGTAGGTAAATAGACCCAGCAACACCAGACTAACACAATCTAACTAAACAAAATCAATGAGTTATTGTGCTGAATAATCATAATCTCAATATCAATCAAAATGTTGGGATTATGATACATTTCAATAATCAAGCAATAAAATGTAGAGCAAATTTCACCCATTTCCTACTCTGGTTCCAGATGTGTTTAGGGCACATTTTTGAAGTGTCTTGTCAAAAAATTCACACATATACGTATACAAACCCTTTGGTTTTATCCCTGCTCAGAAGAGGCTGTTTCAGTGTAAATTCACATTATTGGTGACTGACCAAATTCCTTCGACAAAATGGATGTGTCTTCAGCATTTTAGCACTGTGCTTTAATGTTTACTGTGGCTGCACTACTTTGTTATAGGAAGAGGTAGAGAGGCTTTGGACGCATATTTTTTTATTCTTAGAAAAATATTATATTTAGCATGAAATGGGACTTTTACTATAAATGCTTTGTATTAAAGGACTAGTTCTCTGTATCTGCTCTTAGCTAGTCAGTGGTTTGCATCAGTATTGTAAAGAAGAACTGATATCTTAACTTCACGTGTGATATGCGAGTGTGAGAATTAACTGCTCCATCTCCTTCTCCTGCCTGAGCAGCGTGAGTGACACACAGTGCAATGGTGGCTGGAATCTAAGAGACATTTATTAGTGATCATCAAATTGCCATGAGAGGTCAGTGGCCAGCTTACACGCTAATTGGCTCCGTGTTAACCGGGGTCCAGTCTGTGCTTTCAATCAAACGTCAGTCCAGCCTGACAGTGAGCTGGCAGTGGGATGCAGTGGAAGAACAAGTAATTTAAGATGTTTTTCTCTCCCACCCACGCTCCCTTCTATCCTTTTATACCATCTTCTCTCAGATTCACAGTCACAAATAGAAACCCTGAAGGTATCATTGCCCCTGTGAGGCTCACTAATGTGTTATTTTCTCTCTGCTTTTGTATCACTGGCTCTGGTATTAATAGCATGTCTCATTGGAAAAAAAAAAAACAAAAAAACAGAAATAAAGCCTGACGTTTGTGTCAGAAAACATGAATTCAGTGCACACAGTCCACTTTAGATGACTAAGATGACGGCAGTGGCAGACAGAAATTCTTTTTTTTTTGGTTTCCTGATCACATAAAAAGCTCTGTACAGTACATTTCTGGAACCTGCCAGCGTCTCTTTTATCCCTCTGTGCAGAAGACAGCCAGAGGCAAGATGCATTATGTTTTCAGTTTGTCCATCTCTATGTCTATCTGTCTGGGCCATTCCTGTTAACCCAATTCCTCAAGAATTCTTTGAGGGAGTTTATCCAGCTTTTCTGACTCATAAGCTGTGTTCAAAACCGTTCATTCATTCACTCACTCACTATTCCCTATATAGTTTTAATGAAATAGTGAACTACGTAGGGAATATCCAAAGATGTTTCGAACCCTATATTGAAATTTTCTAAACATCATTGTGTCAATAGATGCTGGACGCAAGTGGTTGCTCCAAGTATCACGTAAACAAACCGGGCACTCAAGAGGATAACAATGGTTGTATTGATGTCAATAAATTGTTGAAATGTCAGTGGTGTGGAAGTTTGATTTTGTCATCTATGGTTTTGTGTCTCAATTGTGAGCTGAAACAGCCCACAATAGTTCAAAAGCTAACTACTTAGAGCAAGCTAGCGAAGTAACGGTTGGCTGTTAGCCTACGAGCTACAAGTTAGCACAACTATATCTTTCCCTTCTTCTTCTTTTTCTCCTCTGGAAAAACACAACTGCATTGCTTTGTGGTATATGGGAGTACAATACAGGATACATCGTTTGCACACTCACATTTGCTGCGCATTGTGGGTATTTTATAGTGCACTATATAGTAGGGCTGAACAATTTCAGGAAAAGATCTAGTTGTGATTTTTCTGGCAGATATTGCGATTTCAATTCGATTCACGATTTTCTTCAAATTAAGCTTCAGTGCAATATTCACTATATTTACAGTATAGACAACAGTAAGGAAATCAATGATGAAAACCACATAGCACACTATTCATCATCGAATATTGATGATGAATAATCTGTTATCATTATTTAAGGGATACTTCTCTGTTCAAACTGTCCCACTTCCTCTGATCTTGTGCACTGTCTTTGTATTATATTGTTTGTTTTTATACCTGTTTTATGCACTTTTTGTACTTTTTGTATGGTGACCTTGAGTGTCATGAAAGGTGCCCTTCAAAAACATGTATTATTATTATTATTCTTATTATTAGTATTACTTGTACTCCTAAATGGAGTCTTTGTATTGTTGACCTGCTTACCAGCACTTCTGTAAATGCAAATTACCTGCAAATGTGTAAAATAGTTGACGCAACAGATCCTGGGTCAGTCAGGAGGGCTGCAAAAAATTGCAGCTTTGACGATCCCAAAATTGCCTTGTCTGAAATTGCGATTTCGATCCGAAAACGATGAATCGTTCAGCCCTACTATATAGTGAATGAAATTAACCACTGAGAATTCAAACAACACTACAAAATGGCAAACCAACTAAATAGCGCACTATATCTGTGATTGGGAACAGTTTTGAACACAGCTATAGTAAAACTGATTAGATTTTTGAGGTCATGGGTCAAAGGTCAAGGTTATTTGTTCCTATTTTCATCCCATACCTCTGAATGGAAAACCTGAAGATAAGCATTGAAGAAATTCTTAAAATCTACCATCAAGCCATCCTGGCCTTTTTCTTGTGTACTTTGCTGCTGGTATCTTACTGCCTTGTGATTGTGAACCACACAAGGTAAATGATTGCCAGTGGTCACTCCACTTTTACTCTTACATTAAGTCATTTGCAGCCTGTAGGCATACACACCTCATGTAGTAAGTCTCAGCTGGCAAGATGAAAGGAAATTAGAGAGGTGCTGCTTATTCACAATGGAAAATGAAGTTCTTCACAGACTGAACGTGAACATAATGGTAGCACACATGATAATACAGGACAGGAACAATGCATTATTCAACAGGAAACAGATTAATCTTCTGCCTCAGCTGGATGCTTATGCTTCAATGAAGCCATATTTATATCCAGGCCTGTGTATTGCACACTTATTTCCCCAGACGTGGAAAAACTGAGGCAGCTGTCAACAATCACTTTCCATGATTGGGCCTGTTTTCTCTTTTATTTATGAGAAGGTAGGCATAGTGGAGGGCAGAAACTCATTTGGTCAGCACCGAATGTCATTATCGGTTTCCCTAAAGGCCCACCTATGTTACTCCATCTCTTTTCTCCGCCTGTGTGAAAGGACTAAAATACCCTATTGATCTGTTCTGTTCTTGTCCTGTGGTTTTGAAACCAAACCCACCATCAAGATGTCTCACGACTCTCTCCAATGTACTTTGGGGACATGCTGGTGGGTACATGGACTTCTTGTGGCTTTTTCTTGACGTCACCTGTGACCTGTAGGTGTCAGAAAACGAAATCAACTACATGTAACCTTTCAAAGAGGAAGTTTGACCCTTTTAGCTGTGCTGCTGACACTTTTACCTGACTCACACGAAATGGATTTTTATTGCTGATCATGATGTCTTTCTCAGCAGTTGAAAAATGTATTACCCAAGAAAAGTGAAAATGTTTTTATATCAGCTGTGCACTTAAAAGATACCCTGTGATCGCCACTTTTCTTTGGCAAATGCCCACAAGCTATCACTAGTCTTGAACTAGTGGTTAAAAGTCAAACCTCAGCTCCACCTGAACTGCAGATTATGTACTCTTCAATAAAAGTTTGGAATTGTTGTTTTGGCCAATTATTTCTCCCTTGAATACTGGTGATACCGATTGGTGTAACACAGCAAACGTGTGGGTTGCTTTTTATTTAATAAGGGGATGAGGTCAAGATCCTACTGAAGCTGCTAGCATCGATGCTAATCTCTGTATGTGCAGTCACTTCCTGCTGTCGTCTCCCTTGTAGCTCCCACCTCTTCCTGTTTTAAAAGACGCTGATTGGTCTGTCCCACTGTGGGCCAGTCACAATCATTGTAGATCGGAGCTTGACAAGGTGGACCTGCCTGGTAACAGACATTGAATCAGGAAGATCCATCTGCACGCAAGGTTTAGGTTCTGTAATAATAAATGCTATTTAGTTATTTCATTACTTACATCCATTTTAAAAATATTTTAATCAGATAGAAAAATCAGCCTTATTCACATATGATGGAGGTAATTAAACAACTGCTTAATTGTGCTAAACCAGTCAGGTTTTAACTGCTTGTCACTTAATAACGGCCTACTGGAATAATACTCTGATATCCTAAACCATTTATTGTAGATAGACAGTCTGCACACAGAACAAGCTCATAAAGTTGCCTATTAATAACATGATGCTGCTTATCTTACCTCATCGGTTCACCTTGTTCCTGTCTCCCCTGATCTGAAATCAACTTTTCCACTGTTGCCTCATGATCTGTGCTCTTCTTCTCTCCTTTATGCTCAGAAGAAAGTGACTGAATTATTGTTAGCTGACCGTTACAGATTACTCTGATGATGGTAAACTTAATCAAGTTTGTTTTGTGATTATTTCATGAATCACCTGCATGCATGTCCCTGCTCGTCCCCAGCTCCTTCGGCTTATGACTTCGGCTGCATTATGGAGACTGGAAGTGTATATGATTAGACAGAGTTTATTCCATCAATCGGAAACACACAATCTGTATCTACTCACATCATTTACTTATCCTTAAAAGTGCTTTGGACTGTGAGAGCTCTGCTACAGCTCTTCCTCTAAGAGAAATGTGTAGTTTGTCTATATGCTTCCACACTGCCTGATCAATAAAATAACTAATCTACTGAAAAGCTATTTGACTTAACAAACAACAATGCTATTACAAAGCTGCTGGAAACTGTAATTCAGCTGCAAACAGGCTATTTATAGTGATGTTACTGTCCACCACCGCCAATTTGTAAGTTACACAGAGCACCAATCTGAGTCGAAACACATGAGATTATACTATAAGCAGTATTTACACAACCAAAGTAGTAAATGAAAGCAAATTAAGGCAAGTGGAATCATCACCATACTTCAACGATAGTTAAGGGAGCCCATATCATGTTTTTGGAGTATGTTTTACGTAACTGATATCTGATATGTTGATAATTTTTAATTCATTATCGCAGATACAGATACCAATATTTCTGGTCAAGAGCACAAGCTCTGTACTTAACAAAAATTGACTAGTTTCTTTCAGTGTTACAGTATATTTTTTCTGCGAGGAACAGATGTAAAACAAGACAAACAGCATTTAACCTTTGATTTTTAAATGTTCCCATGCAGTGATGAGAAGGTACATCAATATTGTACATTTGTGTAATTTGCCAATATTCCAGCCGCTATATGGCTGATATGTGTGGCCATTATATTGGCTGTCAATATCTGCAAATATTTCAATATCGGCCGATACCGATACTTAACTTTTTAGGCTGATATCAGCCAATACCAATATCAAACCGATAATATTGTGCATCCCTACTTCTATGTTTCGAACAAAGAGTCCACTGCATCAGGACTTCTACTCCCCTGTACTTATGGCACTAGTAGCTGCTTGAATCAGCTAATTCCCCCTACACTCCGAAAAGAGCTACCAGTGTGACTTCCTACCATTCTTGTATCTGTAGTTTAAGTCCATTGGCTCAGGGAAGCAAACCCGGTTCAGCGAGCACCTCAGATAGACTGAGAACACAGGTGGATCAGGGGTATTCTGTATACGAAAACTAGAATATTTTTTGAACATTAACAGTTGTGAACATACTGTACCCTCGCAATCATCAAAACAAAACTTATGAACTAAAGTTAAAGCAAAATATGGGCCCTGCCTGTATCCTAAGAATGAGATGGAGGCACCTCTCTGCAATAAAAAGTTAATTGAGAACCATAAATTGTTCTCTCTTACAATATGCCTTGGGCTTTATGAAGCCCTGTCTTCATGAGCATTTGTTGGTGAAGCTACTGCAAGTATTCAGCTGTATTTGATTGGCTGGTTACTCTGCTGCAGTGCTACATAATAAAAAAATATGCCACTTCTGTTTCAAGCCTCAAGCAGCAATGGAAGGAGAAATAGCTGAGCTTTGCAATTATGGTTGAAGCTTTGATTTGTGGTCTGTGATGCATTCATAGTGTAGAAATGTCTGCATGGAGGGTTGGGAACTGTTCCATTCAGCTGCAGTCTCTGCTGTAGCTCACTTTGTGAGTTGGTTTGAGTTCATTTAAGATGAAGACTTTTGTAACTCTGGTAAATCATGAAGGAAACCAACCCAGGAGTGCCCCCGTGGCTTCACTCAACTGAGAAGCATGCTAAGCTTATGAAGCACTCAGCTGCACTTGATGCACAACAGCCTGAGGCAAAGGAAGCCCAGTGCTTTATCAGGCTCTGCTGCTGCTCACAGATACAAAAGTTACTACAAGCTCTTAACAGGCCCCAGGCGCAGTGTCATGTGGTCAAGCATTTTAAGAAACAGAATTTAACTGGGACACACACAGACTCAGAAAGACAGTAAGTGGGAGTTTGTGCTAGTTTATTGTTTAGTGCATCTCTTGAATTAGCCAAATCAAGCCATTTGAGTATCATCTTCTGAGGGCTGCTTATGTCGAACAGACAGAAGTGACAGTGCGGAGAGAAGGAGAGGCAGCAGCTATAATTTTGTGTGAAACCAGCTTCAGGCTGGCAACTGGATCCATCTGACAGCTGAGCCAGGACAAGATGTGTGGGGACGTTGTGAGAGCTTGTCACAGCCATTTTATGCTCAAATTTAGAGGGGCTGTTAGGAAAAAGATCTGCACCTCTTTGACTCTGATCTATCCCTTATAACACAAAATCACACCAGAGTCAGTTATTGGATAGAGATCATCGAAATGGTCGTATTCGGGTTGTTGGTGTAAAGTGGGAAATCATTAATGTCCACATTTAGGCACATTGAACTTGAATACTCTGATTTAGAAATACAGTAAAATCCGTAATATAAATCAAGCTGGTAAATGGGGGTCAACATTTGTAACAATATCCTCTGAATGTTGTCACATGCAGTTTCTAAACAGTGTTGGCCCACCATCTGCTATCACCATGTGGGGTTTGCCAACCGCTTGATACTTAAGGTAGGAGAGCTCTTTGCTTACAGTATTGTGATGCTTGTGAAGAACAGATCCACTGCAGTTTGACCTGAGTTGTGCTGCCCACTTTGTCTGTTAAAAAATGCCTTTCATAGATGTGATGTGTAGTATTTCCAAAAAACTTTAAATAAATCTTTAAAGCAATCACAAAAATAAGAAGGGGCTCTGATTGAAAGACAGTCACTGTTGGCCAATAATACAAAAAATACATGATAGGCAGGTCAAAGTTTACGTCTATGGTTGGTCACCAATCCAATCACATACAGTCAATACACCATGTTGCTCTTTTGGGTTTTAAACATGTCCACCAACTTGCTGATGCTGTTTTAGCTGCTCGATTATCCTCTCAAAGAAACTGTGGTAGAATCCCCAAAACTTTGTTAAAAATATAAATCCAGTGTTGAGTTCAGTGTTGAAATCCATGCTGTGGCAAGTCAGATAAAGAGCCTATTGGACATTTTGCACTGTGATGTGTTTGAGGAACACTTGTAAACGTTATGGTGCATTTATGTTGGCGTGGAAAAATGAAAATGATGGAATGATGAAAGTGTTTGCTGAAGATTAGAACATGATGTTTTCATATGGAGTTTCAGGAGAAGGTAATTTAGGTTTCAGCCAGGACGCTGAATAAATACCGCTGTTTTGGTTTATGTTTTTTTTATGTTTTCTTTGCAATATTCTATCATAAAGGATTTTATCAGAACAGTATCACCATTGGCAGATAATTGCTTAAAAACTTGATTACTGGTGTCAGCAGATTTTAAAAATGTTGATGATATTTATGGCCAATATTTTGGCCATAGATATTGGCCATTTATGACCAATATATTGGCTTGTACCATAATGGTTTAACCCATCTTCACTAAATGTCCAGTTCTATTAACCAAAAGCAGTATTTAGTAAAGAATTAAATGTTGTTTTTCTTGCTTAACATCAGTTTCTAAAGGTTGTCTCCATGAAATAAAGAGGTCAGTGTAAGTAAAGTGGAGCATTTGTGCTCTTGACAAAAATTATCCATATTGGTATTATTGGCGATACCAAGTATTGGATATTCTGAGACTTATTCCCCTATTTACACTGTTTAGCCTATTGGACAGACGTATTTTTTTCAGTATGCCACATTTTTTGTGAATTAATTCACATGAATAAGCATATGTAATAAATAAATTATCATAAAGTGTTGTTCAGTTGTCCCAGTTGATGGATAATTGCTGCTTAAGAGCTCTTTTCACTTCTCTGCATATCTCAACCATTTGTTAAAACAAAACTTCAGGCATGATCAGTAACAGATGATCTCACTGGCTGGATAACAGACTGCTTCTGGCTTTCTTTGTATATTACTGTAGAAAATGTTCTTTTGCTAGAACTTGAAATTGTGGCTCTGGACTTACATCACCTTATTCAGCTTTCAAAGAAATAAGCACAAAATTTGAAACTTTGTTGTTTTATTTCTTTTAAATAGGGCAAGGTTTGGAAAATGAACAATATTTCATGTTTATGTTTAAGCCGATTCAGAACCATTATCAAGCTTTATAACATCCCAGAACCCAGCTGGAAACTTTAACTTAACTCCCTATCCATGTTTTATGCAGATTATGGTCATCAAGACTTATCGATATGTCACTCTCATGTCCCACAATGATCTGTGCATACACCAGATCCAACCTGCAGGGCTTTGTTTCCTTATGAGTGTGATCCCTCACTGGCTTCCCACTGTCCTTCAGCAAACACTCCACAGAGACACAGCAATAAATCAAATTTAGGATTCCTGCAGTGGTGAGTGAGAGTTTTACCCCTGGGCCACCCATGTGCCCCATAGATCTCTGTTAACTGTTAATCAGTGTCAAATTAAGCTTAATTAGACGTGCTGTGGTTCTCCCTGTGGTTTTGAAGTGTTAAACACTGTAAAACACTGTCAAACAAGACTGCCAGGGCATTTTAGTTAAAGTTTTAGAACCCTGTTCTCATGAGAGCTAATGAAGGTGATAAATTATTTACCCTTTGTAGTTTTTTGTAATTAAATCCAGAATATTAGACCATTAACTGCACTGAAAAACTCATTTTTGTCTAACCTCCTGTAAAAAGTAATTAAGGCCACATGCACAAGATACACAAGCTATTTCAAGATATGAATAGCGAGACAAAGCCTTAAAGCTTGATTTGAGTTAAGATGTGTCAGTGCAGTAAGTAAAATGTACCTCCTGTTCATCTTAAAACAAGATAAACATTCATTAATCTGTTTCATTTCAAGATCTGCAGCAAAATCTGTTTGCTACATTTTAGATATTTCTACCCACAAAAGGAATTTAGGCCTTATTTTTGGTGTTTTCTGTCTTAAAAACAAAATTGGATGAAACCTAGATTGGAGTTTTTGCAGTGTGCATCTTTTCAGTGCCACTTACATTAAGATTCTTTCTTTAAATATTGATAGCATACAGTCATGTGACCAGGAAGCCTGGGAGGGCAAAAGGGGGTAAGGCAAGTAGCAGTCACTAATGAACATTACATCGAGCTGCAGCAACTGTTTTATTTCCTACCTCCACAAAAATGTGCATTGTACGTCCCACAAAGATGTAGATAAACAGAGGGTTCAATTTAATCAACGATTTTTTGGCATTTTGGACGGTTATGAAACACTTTGCATAAAGGTCACTAAAACAAAAAGGTCCCCCCAGAACTTTAATTTGAGATGTTCATGGCATAGCTAATGGAGAAAGCTTCTACCACGCCTGCACCACGATAACATTTTACAAAAGCACCAACAGCTTTGTGAATTTTGAAGTGGCCAGGTCGGTAGAGCTGCTGTTTGTAAGGGAAGGTATGAACTTTTGTATTAATAATGCAAAGATTAGGGCTAATAAGCTAACATTAGCTTTCAATTTTTGCCATGTGCTGTAAAGATTATTACTAGGTGTCACTTCCAGACAATGCTGGCAGTGAAACCAAGTCATATTTGATGTCAGGATTGGAAGAAGTCTTAGGCATCACAGTTTGTCACAACCATCAATCCACAATTTGCTCTTCTTTGAGTTAGTTGGGGTTCTGGAGTATCAAAACATAGGCCTCTTTCTCAAAGTTAGTGAATAGAATAAAAAATTAAAGTTTGTTGACTAATCAATAAAATTAAAATCACAAAATATCTTTGTAGAAACCAAGACCAACAGCCTCTTCATATGCAGCAGTAAGAATTGTTCCTTGCCTGCCAGGCGGTAGTCCCATTAGTGCCTGACATTGTGTAAAAGTTATTAACAGTACCAACCCTTTGAAACTGCGGACTTTAAACAACATAGGAAATAATACTTAGCTTTCTGAATCGTTAAAAGTCTATTCCAGAACTTAAAATTCTTTACAGTGTGTCTGGAAGAGATATAAAAAACAAGATACCGAGAGCCTTATAAGTGTGTTTGTTCAATAATGCTGCAGAGATGAGAACTGATTTGCTCACATCAGCTTGCTGTTGTTGTATTTGCCCAAATTAAAGCCAAAATTCAGTGTGAATCAAACTCTGGTTTGCTTGGGATTGAACCCAGATCCTCTGTTATCAGGTGGTGCAGAGTTTGTGTCAAAGCAGTCAAACTTTCCAAAAAATACAAACCAGAATTGGTCAGTCAGGACCAAAGATGTTAGGTGTGAAAGAGACCTAAGCAAATTAACTTGGGTTGGGATGTTACTCAAACGAAAAGTATATTTTATCAATTTATTACAATCATGATATGAAGAAATAGTCTGTTGAGCTGCATTGTGTGTTGTAACCTTCCTTAGGTATTGAGCCTTCAAAAGACAAATCCTCCATTTGCTCTCCGCTGACATTTCTTTATGAGATGAGGTTTTGTAAAAATAAACCAGGGACTTTTGTCACAGAGCTCTATAAACAAGTTGAAAATAAGTTAACTATTAAAATTAGCAAAATTAATGTAAAAAAGGTAAAAACATAAGCTTTCATAAACTAGCTTTCAGTAATGTACAGTATTAACTTGCCTCTCTGGTCCCATTAGTGTGTTGCATTATGTAAAAGCTATGACTAGTAGACCCTGCGATGCTGCATAACTCCACCTTTTTAATTCTTAAAATTTAATTCCGGCACCTGCCCTGACTTGTGCCACAGGCTGATTTAAAACACCTCCATCTTGATGCAAATGTGCTCTCCTGCCAGCACTGATTACCTGCTGTTAGTGGCCTCCTAAAGAACGACCTTTCCTCCTCATGTCATGACTCTGTATGCCCCTGCGAGCTGCCTGTCAAACATCGGACCATTCTTCCTCCTGAAAGCTCGGCTCCATTTGTGTGAACAGGATCAGAACGCTGCAGGCATACAAATGTGAGCCCCCGAGAAGATTTATGCAAAACAAAATATGATAGGCATGTCAGTGTCATGTGTCAGTGGCAGAGATGAAAGGCTATTATTTGAATTAGGTTTTAGATTTATCATTTCATTTAACTCACAACTGCTCAGTGCATCAGTGCAGGCGGTGGAGCAGCACTTCCAAATGGCCAGTAGGTGTAGCAGTGAGGTCTCTGAATGAAGAGGGAGGATGGAGGAGAGCAGCAGACTGAAGCAGTAGTCAGTGGATTAATTGAACTGTCTCATTAAAGCATCCTTCTCTCTGGGCAAATGTAATATTTAACACAGACTTTGACCTTTTACATCATCATCGAGCTCCATTTTAAGAATGACAGGACATTTAAAGAACCAAGAAGAAAGAGCTGGCTGAGGAAGAAAATCACTGCTTTGTATTTTTAGACCGTTCCAGGATTAAAAACTACTAAAGATCACAATTTGGAATTGTTAGGTAAGACTAGGCAACAGTTCCTGTCATCAATTTGTACGCAATATTAAAGATTTAGTGACCCATTTGTTTTCAGTTTTGAAGTTTTTTTTTTACATTATTTTGCATAATAATAGTCCACACCATCTGCGTTAGTTCACAGCAGACACAGAAAAAGTGTGCTGTTTACAGGAGCGTATTTCTCAATATTTTACAGCCAGAGCTGGTCTGCCTTTCAAGAGATAATAAAGAAAACATGCAGCTTAACTTTAAAACATGGTGCGGATATATTTATATATACATAAATACAGTATTTTGACATCTTTTAGTATATTTTAGATGGGGAATGGGGAAGTATATTCCATACCATTCCTTTGGCAGCAAACCCCAGCACAGCCTACCACAACTCCAGAAGAAAGGCACCATTTACTCTTTGGGAAATTTTGTAAATTGTGTGCACTCATTCAAGAATATTAGCAGTGTTTTTATATGAGCAACTTTTTGGTTAAAGCAATATACCTTTCTTTGAACTATATCTGAGCATTTATGGGTACAGTACTGGGTGAACTCATTCGAAATGATATTGGCAGGTCTAATGATTATAATTTTTTAGCGTAAGAACCGCCAATAAAACTTCTGATGGTTATTAAAATCATATTTATTGACCAAACCATAATCTATGTAAATATTAGTCTCAGTGGAGCATTTTTAACCTTGCAAAGCAGCTTAATTCAACTAATTTCATGTGTGTTTCACAATGTACTATGTCTCTCTTTGTGCCACACCCCACACTAAAAGAACAAAACTGATAAATCTGATAAATGTCATTATTTGTCATCATGTGTGGGCTCTCTCACAGCTTCAAACAGTTTCATTGCATTGGAAGAACACAACATCATTCATCCCTGCTTTTTATTTTTTTAAATATCAGGTAGACATCTGCGAACAATCTAAATTGCACAAACATGTTGGCAGCACCTTAAAAAGTGAGCAACTGGAGCAGAGCACTTTTTCCCCTCTAGCGTCACAGATTTATCCAAAAGTTTTTAACATATTTGAGCATTTTTTTCAGTGCTAGCTGTCTTTTTCTGTCTAATAAGAATACACCCCAAGGTCATTATTTTTCTATGTTTGATACCACTCATAGTTCAAATAAAATATTTATTATTGCAGTTTTTCTGCAATTTTTGATCAACAAATATTGCTGTGGCATCAAACATGTAAAAGTGTTTGTGTGATTTGTATTTAAAAGATGTCAAAATTAATTTTTGGTATTGTGACAACCATTTGTTATTTTTTTTTTATCCAAAATATCAAGCTAAATGTGCAGCCTTATCCATCTTGAAAGTATTGACAATTTTTTGTCTGTCTCACCCAGCCTTTGTGACAATGCAGTTCAGCTACATCACTGCTTTATTTAGTGATTTATTTTCCTCCTTCTCATATTAGTAGAATTTTCCGTACCAGCCTACATGTCTCTGAATGTTTCATCCCATTATTTGTCCCTGCCAAGACATCCACTAGAGCAAACAAGGGGGAAATAAAAGACAATGAGTTACGTCCTCCTCCATCTGTCTCTCTTTTTACTCTGATAAAGGTTGACATGTTATTTCAGTGGCTTCTTTTGAGTTGATTTAAAGGCGAGGGTGAGTGAGGTCTGAGCTGGTTTAAACTGGGCATAGATTTTGGTAATGAGACTGTGTGCCAGTTGGCCTGAGTGGGAGGACTTCTGTTTCCCCACAGGGACATGATACAACCAAAGCAGATAGTAATTCACTTGGCTATATGTAGGCCGTGACCGTGTGCAGAAAAATAAACTTTGCCCTCAGCAGCATGGACTTTAATATACGAGAGGAAAGGAGGAAATGTACCCCAACTTCACATACTTCTATTAAGAGAAAGGTCATAGATTAGCCATATTAGCAAAGCTTTAAGCAAAGAGATGGAAATATCACATGTGAACCTGTCATATTAAGGTGCTCTTGTGAACATGAAACCTGTGCCAAATGCCGTCTTCACTCTTTACCGTTGAACCCTGCAGGCTTGAGGGAGCAGATGGTGCTGTGACATAAGGGCTACACTACAGATCATGTGTCAAAAGAGACGAGACGAGGAACTGGTTTTCAGTCTGTGACAGATCACAAAGTCCTAGAAATGTTGGTATAGTTGCGAGAAGGGAGGTGTTATTTGAGAAGCAAGTTTGATTTATTATCTCGATTTTAAATTTGATTGGATCTGATCTTACTTGTCCCTAAAGGACAGTTTGATTTGCAAGAGAAGTTGACACAGAAGGTGTCACACATGTTTGTGACCGGAATGGACGTCATCATAATAAACAGGCAGTGATGTCCATGTGAAACCAACAGTGATGACAGCTTCCTTTAGGAAAAACCTTGTCATTTATCTGGTATTAATAATGATAATAATACATTTTATTTAAAAGCACCTTTCATGACACCCAAGGACACTTTGCATCGATAAGTTTTGGTTGTTCTTTTAAAAGTGAACCTCTTGCTTGTTTACAGAATTCTAAACAGGGGTTGGGCACCTTTTCTTGGGGATCTGGCTCTTAATTGTTCCTCATTCAGTTCCTCAGCGTTCTTAAGCGTCATAAAAGTCAACTATTTAAGCCTATGATGATGAAAAGTATTTCCATTAGGGGTTTGGGAGTGAATAGATACTCCATAGTATGGCGATATTTGGCATGGCAATTGTATATTGATTCATGGCTGTCAAGTATTGATGTTTTTTAACGTATTAATTTCCAACATTTAGTAAAGCTTTTGGTTCTATGGAAATTTAAAAAAATACTTCTAAGTCCACACAATGGTGCTGTTGAGCCGTTTTGCCAGTGAGTTCAGCAGAGAGCTAGTAAATTAAACATGGCAGCACACGAGAGAACAAAAAGGAATGTTCCTTCATCATTTAAATCTCTTGTGTGGACTTACTTTGGATTTTTAAGGTATACAAGTCATGGCCATGACACATAGGATTTGTAGGGAGTGACAAATGAGAATAAAATACTGTGGAGATACGGCTCACCTTACGTGGCACCATGCAGGGATAGTGATAGCCAGCATATAGACAGAAAAGCTAATGCTAAGCTAACTCCTCTGATAAACCAGCCAGTACTTGACATGCTTAGCTGTCAATCCTGCCTGCTGTTTTCTGGCAAGCTTAGGAAAATAGCAAAAACCATAACTTTCTTTATGTGCAAAGACTAAAGGCCTCACCATGTCGTGGAAAACAAGGGTTTTTGTCACATCCTCCATCGCTGTGTTATTTCACCAACACAGCAGTACTAAAGCTCTATAGAGTAGTGAAGCTAACATTGAAGTGAGGCTGAGCCCAGCAGAGTGGGTTGCATTAACTTGTGATGCATGGACATCTGTTTGTGAGTATTACTCCTGTTTTGAAAAAAAAAAAAAAAAAGTCTGAAGTGACAGGAAGATACTTAGAGATGTTTCTTATAGAATTTGTCAGATTGTATTTGTTTTTTTCCCAATAAAATCAAATCCACTGGTGATTTCCACCCCTACTTACCATATTGAGTCTTTTGAGCACAGGTCCAGGTCAGATCAAAGATTTGCAACACAGCAAGACTTCTTAGATAATGATTGTCTGCCAATTCCAAGACCAGTTCCTTTATTTACATTTATCTAGACAATACAGCTACACACAGTTTGTTTCTTTTTTGTTTGTTTGTCCTAACCAAGTTAAGAGGAAAGAGCAAGAGATTCACTTATATATTACCTTTTAACTAAGTCTGACTAGCGTTATAGTCACTTTCTCATTTATGGCTCAACTTGCGGAAACTGATGTAAACAATCGGGGTAAGATGATCAGTATTAATACAGATCCCTGATCAATTAAAAAATGCCCACATCGACCCAGATCTGATACATTTACAGATGCCAATACAGTGTTGGGACATCCCTAGTATAAATCACACTTAGGCTGCAGTACGTTCTCCTCGGTTATCTCTCACCTGTTGCTAAGACGTGCAGCTTCATCTGCTATCCCCTTTATGAAGTGCATTTTCTGATTTTACTGTTTTCTCTACTTATTAGAGGCACAGATTTCTTCAAACAGCAAAACGGCTTGCATGATACATTATTTACATTATTTTACATGTAGAACCAGATCTAAAAAGACTACGACAACCCTGGGATTGTCTCTTGTCTCCTCGTTCTCTGATCATTTCCTCATTCAGTACATTGTGATGAAGATACCACCTTTTTCCCCTACACAGTGATGAACATGGTGGCAATAATCTAGGTTAATAAATAATCCGCTAAAGGGGCAGGAGAGAAACTTTGTTACAGGCGGCCTAAAGTGGATTCTGCACCACCCTGTTCAGCCCTCACCTTGTGAGCCACAGCCTGACACTTCCTCTTATTGATATCGGTGTGATTTATGGATCTGTGCTCCCCTGGCCATCCTCAAACTGGAGATGGCCGAGTGATTTATACCCGTCTGATACTGCAGGGTGTCTACTGCTGGGAAGATGCAGTTCTACTGTGTGAATCCTCTCCCCCTCTTGATGTTAGATTATTTTCTCAGCTGTGTTTAGAGATAGACCTCTGCAGCAAAATTAGGTTTCACTAAACAGGTACATCTGCACTCTCCTCACCTGAACCCTGTTAGAAATTATGTTGAAAATGAAATGGATCCTGGATGACTCAGCTTCAATTATATCACAGTTTCCACATAAGTATTCTGAGACTGCTTTCTCTTCTTCTCTTCTGATCTGATTAAGGTCTGACATTAATGTTTCTACATCAAACCAGCAGATTTGACTTTAATTGCTTTGAGGAACGTGTGTCCCTCAGGGCTCAGTCTATTTGTCATAAATGGCTGACGCATTATTATGCTTTGACTGCTAAGGGATTTTTCATATTTTGTACAACATGAAGCAGAACCTCTGCAGCGTTCAAATAGTATGGTCAGATTATGGCGTAAACAACATGAAAGTATGGATCCATCCTGCCTTGTAATATGGTTTACCATGGTGGTGGTGATGCACCTTGGCACACTCCAGGCTCCTTAGTACCAAATCAGCTCTTTATTAAACCCCACAGCCTACCTGAGTATTGTTGGTGACCATGTCCATCCCTTTGCAGCCACACTGTACTTATCCTGTGATGGCTACTTCAAGCAGTATAACACACCATGTCACAGCTCAAAGCATCTCAAACTGGTTTCTTGAACATGACAATGATACCAGTTGCCTCCACTCTCATCAGATCTCAGTCCAAAAGAACCTTTGGGAAATAGTGGTATGGGAGATTTGCATCATGTGTGCAGCCAATAAACGTTCAGCAACTGTGTGATGCTATCATGTCAGTATGGACCAAAATGTCAGAGGACTGTTTCCAGCACCCTGTTTGTTGGTTTGTGTTCAACGAATCAAATTTTAAGGGATGTTGGTCAAGGAAGAAGTGATATGATAAGTGATTTTGGTGGTGATCCAAATATTAAAAATGTGAGAAGTGCCCTGGTTAAGGTTTGTGCTTTCTGGGCACTTTTATTTGAATCTGTGCAGATTTAAGGAAGTTCTGAGGAAAAAAGGGGGTTTGTCTTGGTACTAGCAAAGTGTGTCTGATGAAGTGGCGGATGAGCGTACATATTATGTTGATAAAATTTATAATATCATCATAATTTATGATTATATAAGATATAATGATAACATAATTGATGGTGTACCTTGTCAATTGGGATTTTTTTTTTTTTTTTTTTTTAATTAAGACATCGTTCTTAGTTTTGCCATCATTTAAAAGTCAAATACATTGCACTGCATTTTTTGAGAACTGTGAAATTTTTCAGCCAACCATACATTCAACCCAGCATAGTTATGTGGCTCGTTTTTCCATAAACCAATTATACAAAATAACTGAACCAGCTAACAGCAGTGTACCTTACCAGTAGTCTGAGCTTATTCACCTTAAAGGTACACCCCTTCTGGGAAGCCTTTTCAGCCACTTCAGTGTCTATCATCAAGTACCTCATACAACTTAGAAAATACTGAAATATCCCTTTAACTCAGGCTATGTATTCATTTTTGGTGACTACCAGAGTATGTTCACAATCGTAAAGGTCCAAAATGCCTTATAGTTTTCACATTCTGAGTACCCAGTATCCAGCTGTACTTTTGTAGCCGACATGTCCTGAAACCCTCTGAATGTTGGGCTGGGCTGTAATTGTGCATAAATCATTTAGTCTGACCTCAGATTAAGCTGATACCAATGCTCTGCTACTATTATAGTGAATGTCAAATATGAGAAGAATGATTGATATGCAGCAAACATACTCCAAATGAACAACGATTTCCTATCATGGCAATTTTTGTTCTAAGAAAAATTTTGAAGAAAATTTGATCCATCTCTAAAATGTCACGGGTGGTTCTGCTCTTTGACTTTTCTTTTTACTGAGGACTAAAAAATTGACCTTTTCCAAAAGCACCATTTCCTCCAACCCTCTTAGAAACCGCTCTTTATTTTAGCCTCTGTGACAGCTGTAACTGGTGTGTTCAGGGTAATCACATTAGAGCGCTCTCATGGGAAACGTATGTCCTCCCTAATTCTCTGATTGTGTCTGCAGGGTTTCCTCTCTGATGATTTTTAATTTGAAGGCCAGGGGTAACATGAGATAAATCCTATTGGATGCCCTGCGACACTGGCCTTTGCCATCTCTGGCCCCATTAAAGGGCACTCTATTGATTGTAAATAAGCTTTGTAATTAATGGATGGCTGCAGACTGGGACTCAGAGGGGGGACGTCTGCACCTGCTGTCTGCTGGATTCCTTTTATGCTTAAAAATTAAGATGGGGCTTCAGTGATTAAAAATTTAATACATTCTACAGGAGGGCTCAGAGTATGAAGAGACTTAATCCTCTAATATTCTCAACATTACGCCGTGACGAAGCAATTCAGCGAGCAGGGCTTAAAGCTAAACCTACATATTCTAATGACTAAAGCTAGTTTATATGTGAGTTTAAAGCCTTTGACACAGGTCGAGCACTGAAGACATATTTTAGAGGGTGTTAAGTCAGCTTTTGTGAGCTGTGCACTGCTTCCAAATGAACCGAGTGTTTTATTTTTCATCCCAGCAAACAACTGTGCCGTCTGTGTGGTGACCAGAGCAGGTGAAAGTGGCCGGTGAATGTGCCTTTAAGTGTTTTTTAACACACTGGAGGAGCGTGATGCCCGGGCTGTGGAAGAGCCTGAGATGGGCTGCATCCGCTTACGCACATTATCTGTGAGTGCATGCTGCTTCTTGGCTTCCCTTCACAAAGGCCGGTACACAGGGTCAGAGAGAGTGGGAATGAGAGATGTGTGTGTTTGCTTACACCCTCATATGAACGCACTGCTCCTGCTCTGCATACCGCTACATCTTTTTGTGTGCGTGGCCGGCTCTCTATGGCGACCTGAGAGTCTATGTGTGTGTGCATGCGCTTCCTTGCCTACTCAGTATCCTGTCCGCTAAGATTTCATACATTGATTGCCGCCTGTAGGAACAGACAGCTACATCTTGTCCTATTTTCTGCTTTGGCAGTTAGTAAACTGCTCTAGATTTGACCGTCAAGCTCAACACTTTGGACCTTGTGGGAACAGATTCATCCAGCTAGACTGTACTTTATTTGTTGGGCATCAATATTGGCAATATCTAAGCAATTCTTCTAAGGAAATCCCTCAAAATTTGTACCAATATCAACCCTGACTCAAGGATAAAATTATAAAACTTTGCAGGCCATAGGTCAGAGGCCAAGGTTATGGTGTCTCACATCTATCCTTTGGTTGTTCTGGCGAGAAATTTGTGTCATTATTATGCAAACAAAAAGAATGGATTTGTAACAAAAAATAAATTGCAAACAAAATTATGATTTCAAAATTACAAAAAATGCGGATGAACAAATGAATTTGTGATTAAAATTGTAACTTGAACTTCCACAAACCAAAAATATTATTCTCATGAACCACAGTTTTGTTTGCGTTTCTTGAAGTTTTGCTTAAGTTTCTACCTGACTATCATGGGCGGGACCTCCTCAGAAATCTGTAAGAAGCCTCCTGATTGGTCAGTCCCACTCAGAGAGATGGAGTGACAGCTTCCGCCCCCACCGAGCCGGTGGTATGGGAGACATGGAGAGAGTAAACTGAAGAAGACAAACATCAATAAACAGGAATGTTTCACGTAACTTTTCTGTCTTATTGATGCTATTAAGGTTACTCTTGTCGCTCTTCTTGTACTTTTTTTTCCTAACCAGTAGAGATAGCATTATCAGACATTAACACTCAGAATTTAGACCTACCAGCTTAGCAGTATGCACTCGTCATAAGTGACTGATGACCTTATTACGGTCCCGGCTTCTGTGACAGTTTGCCTAATCTCACAGATATCGGCCTATTTATGCATAAATAAATAAATAAACTTTAATTAGATATACTATCAGAACAAATCATCAGGTGTGTGTGTGTGGATTGCTGAGTCATTCCTCCTATAAATTAAGTAAGGAATTATAAAAGGGGGCATATTTTCACTGATCTTCATTCATTAGGGTTTGATCATAATAGACTTGGTCTCCTGAAGTTGCATAAATGACAGACACTGTATTTATCACTGTTACTGGTACCAGAAAGCGGCATCAGTTAGTAGGTTACTGAAGCTACTGTTATTATGACAGTTTTTACTCATGGAGAATAATTTTCCTCATATGGCAAGGTCATGGACTCTCATGTCCACCTCTTGCTTTTGATATATATATATCAAGAGTATTTTTGTCCAGTTTGACACAAACGTCCACTCCTAGGGTCAGATAGTCTCTGTTTGTCCCTTCTAATAAATGCGACCTCTAAATTATCTTTAAGGAACCTAAGAACTTTGCTTAGTGGTCTGTTCTAGCTAAAGGATGTAGTAATTGCACTTTGGAGGTCTTTACTGCACTGATTCACAAGAGAAATGTTTACATCATGGAAGTGATTGGTAAAAAGTCAAGGCCATGGAGCCTTTTCTTAGTTTCTTGCTTACAAAAACACTAAAAAACATTTCATGAAATATCTGTGAGAATTATCTATGTTGTTTTCTCAGTCAAAACTATATTGATTTGATTATTTTAGAGATATTTTGGGAGATTTTTAGCTTTTTATTGATGTTGGAGGGTAGAGCTGCATCAAATGGACAAATCTGTTATTATCGATATTTCAAAGTGTCGTCAACGAATTCAGATATTGAGCCCAATTCACAGATGAATCGAAAAAATAATAGTCTGATGAATCAATAACAGAAATTATCGTTAGTTGCAGCCCTAGTAGAGAGTGATAGTAGATAATGTTGGAGAGGGGGTGAGAGAACGGAAAGGCACGCAGAAAATGGGTTGCGGGTGGGACTCATATCCAGGCTGCCCACACATGGCAAGAGCCTCATTAAATGGAAAGTGCATGAACATGACCCACCCGGAAACAGGCACCCCAACTGATTGAATATTGGAGGTGAAGAGTCAAGACCATGGGGCCTTGTGGTTCACCCATGAGTTTTAAATGTGACATCCCAACAATGAATTGGAGGATTATCTTCAAATTTGGGGAGATGTCCATTCTGCTTAAAGGATCAGTTAATCGGGTGTTGGTAATGATTATTAAACATTGCTTTGATCAAGGCAGAACTGCTTCAGTTCTGGAGGTAATCGGTCATTAGGAAAAGTCTTGAACTCCATATTTATTATATGTTGTCAAATGTGATATCTCAACAGTGTTTGGGGATTTTTTGTCAAAATTCATCCCAAATGCCTAAACTAGCTTAAGGATAACAGAACTAGGTTTTGGAGGTCATAGGCCAAAGTGTGAAGTCATGGAGCCTCATGTTCTTCCCTTGATTGAGATCATGATATCCCAAGAATACTGTGAGGGATTTTCATCAAACTTTGCAAAGTTGTGAGAACTGATGCTAGGAAGATAATTGTAGATTTTAAAGTTAGGGGTGTAAAGTCAAGGTCATGGAGCTTCATGTTTGTTCTTTGCTTTTGAGCCCTGAATTTTGAAGAACAAAACTTTTTGAGGGATTGCTGTCAAATTATGTGTGTACATTCTTTCTGATTAATGATGAACAGATTAGGTTTTGTATGTAAAACATCATAGTTCTCCTTTGCTTGTTAACATTTTCTTTTAAAAGCACTTAAAGCCTTCTTTTTTTCTTCAAATTTTGCTCGAATTTCCAGCCTGACTAAACATCTTTAGGTCCCAAACAACTCATTGCTTCATATCCTATGATCACTGTGAGGGCTTTCTGTCAATCTTAGTCCATATGTTCTCTCTGACCACAAGATCAGATTACATTTGGAGGTCATAGGTCAAAGGCCAAGATCGATGAGCCACATGTAAATGTCTTGCTTCTAAGATTTATACAAAGCAAACTACCACAAAAAGTTCTTTCTTTCTTTCAAATCCAACACTGGACTTTCACTGTCCAGAACTCGTTAACCATGTGGAGGCATAAAATCACCAGGCACTGACTTAGTCATCCTCTCTTCTCTCAGTGTCAGTGTGGTTAGCTACATTATGCACTGAGTGAGTCATGGCTGTTTAAGATTTTGATTTAGTATTATAATCACAGAGCGCCTTCTGGCCCGCACTCTAACCAGACCAGACATAATAAGCTGCTCCCCGCTCATATTTTATGCCGAGGTGAGGTTGCGGTGAGTTGCAGGGATACTTGCGTGGCTGCCCTGGCACAGCCTTGGTTGTATCTCTAGAGATGAGAGCATGAATGCCAATGTTTCTGACCCACTGCCACCTAACACTCTCTCAACACTCGTCTACATCCTGTCAAGGGAGGACGCATGATTCATACCGATGAAGTGATTTCAGACAAAGGGAGAGGACGAGATAAAACCGCTCCTCGTTTGTCACTCCTAAAAGGTATCTGCTGTTGGAGTGCTACAAGGACCGCAGCCCTTTTAACTTTTTAAGATATGCTGTTGCGAGACAGTAAAAGGGCAACGGTGAGTGAGATTATGATTGGTAGAAATCATACTTCTTTAATGGTGTTTGTATATTTGTAACAACATACAGTATGATCACAGTGACCTTGATCTTACACCCCAAAAATTCACTCAACCCAGAGTACCTCCAGCTCTGGCATGGAGGCATAAAAACTACTCACATCTTTATCTACTGTGATTAACAGGATGTTGAATGGATCATTCCTGTTAAACCACCTTGAACTTCACTGCTGCTTTTGATACAACTCTTCATCTCGCTGGCTGGAGCTGTTTGAATCAGTTTTGTCACTGTATCATAAAGCAGCTGTAATCATCGCTGTAATTAAACTGTTTTGCTGTTTTACAGGCGGCAGTTAAAGTAAGTGATGTATTGGAGCTGAGACCTTCAGATAAAATTAATAGGAGAAGAAACTAATAAAGCCTCCAAAAGGAATGAGCTGTATTTAAAAGGTTGGTATATTAGGGATTGCTTTATTAGTCTTACGAGCCCAGTTATTCCTAATTATAGTGCTGAGAAAGAAACAAATACTGACATATATCCAAACAGAAGATCCTACAAAAGTTGTTTAATTGCAGTACAGCCATAAAATGATACATCATGGCTGATTCACTGAAACTGAAAAATGTAAATAGAGTTAAAATGTGGAATAATTTATTCAGCTTTGGGTCAGTTTCACCTTTAACTCTTTTACATTTACTTAATTTGTAGAGCATCTCAACCAGCACAGATATATAAAGTGCTCTGATGAACAAAACAACAAAACAATAGGCTCAAACTCAAAAGAACCCAATAACACAAACAACCAAACAAATACAGGCAGCAAAAGACTCCATATAACATAAACCAAACTGTCAAAATTAACCTAAATATAGGACAAAACACCACAAGACCCATTTTTTGAACCATTATAAAAATTTAGGCAACACTGAAATCCAGTGGCATAAATTGAGACTGCTCCTACTGTTAATTTCCTTTCCAGCAAGCCAGCCTCTGTTCCTGGTACCCTCATTCTCACTATGAGATCAAATCTAGTCAGAGCTTTGCAGTTGAATTAACATATCGGACTCTAGGGTTATGATAATTGTACAAAATATGTCAAAACAACAACACATTACTGTACTTTATTAATTTTTAGGGTGTTCATACTTCACTGGCTTTACAGCTTTGGTAGCTGATACCAGAATTAAAGTTTATTCCACAAATTCTTTGTAACTTTTTAACAATACAAGCTTGCAATCCCAGTCAAATGCTCTGTCATGCAGTTGTCCACCACTAGATTATATACTGCACCTTTGACAATGACAATGACAAAAAAGGCTAATTATTCCCTGTCAATACAAGCTGTTTGATAAAATAATCTCCAGGCAACTTTGCATTTAAATTCATCTATGAAAAAAAAGGTTATCCTTTTACACCAGGGGTGGGTAACTGGCAGCCCAGGGGCCACATGCAGCTCTCATATTCCCATAATGCAGTGAATTTAGAGTAAAAGAAAATACGGATGTTTATTTAAAAAATCAGACAAAAGTGCTATGAAACCATTAAAAACTCCAATATTTCCCAAAAAATAGAGCTGTAATTGGTGGTGAAAGTTATTTTTCGTGTTTCCCTCCAAATAGAAATAAAAAGAAAATAAAACACACTTTGATAAATGCTTTTGTTACTTGCATCAAAAAGGGACCTGAAACTGGCTTGAATTTGTCCGTGAGCTCAATAGATTAAGTACCGCTTATTGTTTTAATGTTTAAATATATTTACATATTGATAAAGAAACTTCTCATGACAAGTATATAAACATTTGTCCCCTTTAGTAGTACTGCTCAAATTGTAAAACTTTGGTCCTCTTGGTAACCAAAGCTGACCTTCCCTGATTAAGAAAAATAAAAAACTGTTTAACTTTTCCTTGTATTTGAAATACAGTATGTGCTGAAGCACACCTGTTATCACAGGAAAAGCAGTGTTGTTCTTTTAGAATAATGACACAAAAAGTTAAGATCTTGAGACAGTAATAAGATGTCACTCACAGTGACAAAGAAGCTAAGTGAACTCTTCAGCTAGCTTACCCACAACGCTGTCCCAGCTCCATTTTAGAGGGACAGAGTAATACGTCTCCTGTGACACATTTGAAGGTGGTAACAGAGCCATTAAAGTGGCAACATAGGTCGGCAGAGCCAGCAAGTTGTGCTCAATATGTTGTTTGTGGATCTCTTGCCATGTCATGCTCTCTTGCACTTTTCCAACACTGTAGCACAATGAATGGGGACACCTCTATTTACTTTTGCAGAATCATATGAATGTGTTAAGGTGTAATGAAAGTGTACGTCTCATAAATACTGCCATTTTCAAGCCGCAAGGTTTACATCCCGGTGACTCTTCCCCTCCACTCGGTAAGTCACAGAGACAGAAAGGAAGGAAAGAGTTGACCCCCTATTTGCTCCATCTTTAGAGGTGGTATCAGGGGCATGATTTTGGAGTAGGGACATGCAGAGTTAGTGAAAGGAAGTAGCACTTCCAGTGAGTGCTGCTGCCTTGGTGTTTATGGGGAATTGAAACAGGTGTTACAGCTTCATGGAATTAATCTACATGTTTTGTGGTGTAATGATTCATTGTGGCACATTTAAGTAACGGCACTATGTAAAACGCTGTAGATTGATTGTGGTGCTTTTGTTGAGATGCACTGTTGAAGGGCTGTTATGGATGTATGTCTACTAAGGCTTTCATACATTTAGACATCATTTCTTCCATTTGCTGTAAGGCTTTCATTGTTCCAGAATGTTGAGTGCAGCAGGCCAGGGTCAGCATTGAAACCAATCTCTCACAGGGGATTAGATATTGTACCTACCATTCTTTCAAAACAATGAAACAGAAGGATAAGACTCATGATACTGTACAAGGAAATACTGTTTTAAATTAACCTTTAGCTTTTTCAGGATGATATATCATCAGAGAGTTGCTGCTAGGATGCTGCTTTCTTCTGTGAGTATAAAAAAATCTATTTCATTCTTTTGTCTTTGTCATGTACAATCAAGCAAAATGAGGAAACAGTCCCTGAATTAGAGAAGAGTTGTATCTTTTATAAGGAAATTTGCCTGTAGCATCTATTAACTCTCAGCTGCAGCTCGTTTACCGAGACAATCCTATCAGATGTTGATAACACGTTTATAATAGACAGCCTGTAGGAAGCTCTTTATACACTCTCAGATACCGTTAGGGGTCTTTCTATTTTGCTTGAGAGTGGTTGCATCAGGATTCAGGCCGGATTTACAGAGGAAACAGTCAGCCTTTCCACGAGGATACGCTGATTCACATCAGGCTCGTTCTTTATTTCGGGAAACTGTCAGAGGGACTGGATGAATGCACTGTTGGTCAGTTAAGGTCAAAAATACTAAAATGTACAGTAACGCTGGTGATCACCCCAAATCAGAGAAGTCTTTATACACAATGAAATTATTAGCTGCAGTGATAGAAATTGAACTGGAATGCTTAATCCAACTCAAAAGATATTACTGCCATCAGCTTCATCTGCATTTGCATTGATGAGGACATTAACAGGCACTTTTCTCGATCAGGCAGAGGAATGGTAACTTCTGTCAGATGTGTTATTACATGGACTATCATGGGAGACATTAGAACGCTCTGTCATGCGCACATGTTCACTTTTTCTTCAATATATTGACATCATTCCGATTGGAATTTTCTGATTAACTGTTTGCATGGACACAATCTGATAATGGTGTGTGTACATGCATTCAAAATATAATCAGACTAAAAGGATTTGGGCATGCACAGAGCTGTTTCTGTGGTCTAAACTCGGAGACAGTGGATGAAGCAGCTGTTCTTTACCCTTAAAATAACCACAAATATGCTTTAACTTGTAAAACAATGCTTTCAGGTCAGTATTTTTTGTTGTGAATAGAGATAAGAATTGATAAGATTTTGTACCAATGCTGTAAACAATTATGTTTATTGATCCGATTCTGTTATGATTCGTTTATCAATTCCTGCTGATTTTCTATGTGGGCAAATGAGGACCTAATAAGTGGCAACAATGCCCCTTGAAACTCCTGATATTCAGTGTGGTGCTGCATATAGAAATGCTTCTGCCAGTTTCTGGTATTTCCACTTACTGAAAGTTGAACAGCAAGTGAAAATTTGTCAAAAATGAATATCGATCACTTCTGCCCTCTGTACGTCATGATTTTTTACCTTTTTGTTGTAATTTCTGTTGACTGTCTCTGATGAGAGCATGATGTCTTATATTTTAAGGCATACAGAAAAAAGTAGAAGTGCCTGATTAGTAAAAAGACTAATGATATCGATTCTGGGAGGGGAGTTATCGATTCTTAACTGGAATTGGTTTTTGATTCCCATCCCTAGTTGTTAATAATGTACAGCGGCAGCTGACCACCGTATGAATGAGACGTACATGATACTGCGAATGAATGCATGTTGACAAAGATTCTCTGTTGTGAGGGTCAAATTTATTAGAAATGGCTCTGCGGTGTGAATAAAACTCTGTTATATGATAATGCTTCAGTCACTGTTATGAACCAACACCGCTGTCCGTCATTCATCCCCCCTCACAGAAGGACAAAGAATTTATTCCCCTGCTGCCGTCAGTGACTCTGGACGTCTTTATTCTACAGGGTGGGCCATAAGTTTCCATACATAGGAAAATGTATAATGTATATTTTTTTTATGTTTCAGATACCCTTGAAGATGCGTCAAACGCATCTTCAAGGGTATCTCTGTGGGCACTTGAAGGCCATGGTGTATCAGGTGAAGATACAAGACATAAATCATCTCAAGGAACGTATCACCAACGACATTACAAGCTTAACTTCAACTGTGCTAATGCAAGTTCATCAACAGTGGAAAACACTTATTAATATATGTTTCCGAAACAATGGTAATCATATAGAGCACATTATGTAAATAAAAACGTTTGTCCAACATGAATGATTATTTTCCTATGTATGGAAACTTATGGCCCACCCTGTATATCTCGAAATAAACCCAAAATGTGTTCTGCGGGCATTTTCCTCCTGCTGTCTTTACAGAATCTAAAACTCTCTTGTTAGAAAGACAGAAGGCAAAGAAAAAGGTCTGCAGCCACTGAAACAGTCTGTAAAGCGGGACAAACTATAGAGTGGGACCGAAGAGTTGGACACACCCTTCTCCTCGACTGCGTATGTGTGAGCAGCTCTAGACAGTTAAGTAGAGAGGAGAGGAGGTAGAGTGAACTAGGAAGACTCACTCAGAATGAGTTTTACATGAACATCATTCGGAACAATGAGCGACCTAAACCACTCCTCTCATTCAGAAATTCGGATCACAATCTTCCGATTGACATGTTTACATGATATGTTATTATTCTGATCACGGCTATTGTCACTGACACCCAGCAATTACATCTGTAGCTTGTCATTCAGTGGCAGGAGAGAGATCATTCATCCTTAAAGAGTTGTTGAATTTGGCAGAAATCATGTCTGATATTAGGGATGCGGAATTTAGTCACAGTTTGATTCTGGGCTTACTCTAATCACAAAGACATGACAAACTGGCAAGTCTCTCTGTTTATATTGAAGGATGCAGGATATTATTGGTATAATATCGTTATTGGCAGATAATTGCCTTAAATGGGAATCACTGGTGTCGGCAGATGTGAAAGATTTTGCTGATATTTACTGCCAGTATTTTAGCCTTACAAATTGGCCATGAATATCCCATATGTTGGCTGTGATATGGGCCGAACATACATTTCTACCACAATAGTTTACCTCATTATCACTGAATGTCCACTTTTTTAAATCCAATGTGTCATTAATCAAAGAATAAAATGTTGTTTTTCTTGCTTCACATCTGTTTCCAACACAAATGGACCATCACCATGAAAGGAACAGAAACATTTTAGTAAAGTGGAGGCTTTGTGCCCTTGACTAAAAATATTGGTATTGGTAATGGTATCAGCAATAATGAGTTTGGAAATGGCTACATATCAGATATCAGCAGAAATCCAATATTGTACATTCCTATTTGTAGTGCATAGTCTCCAGTGGAAAACTGCATTGGGCTATTGTCTATGACAGTGTTTGGTATAACACTGTAGCTATGCAAATGTCAATACTATTGTGATTCTACTTCTTTTTTCAGTGTTCAAAAAATGTGGTACACGGTACATGAGAAGAATCAACATATTTTCATGGCTGATGTGTCCTGGACCCTCATCATTCTTACATTGTGTAGTCTCACCCTAGCATAAATCATAGTTCATAGTAGTCTTACAGCTACATTGTTTTCAAGTTCACCTCAGTTTATTTGTTTGTTTTTTAATTCATATCCCTTTCTATTGTTTCCTTTACCTTGTTCTTAACACCAAATTGGAAAATGGTTGGACTGCATCATGCTAATGATCTATTGAAATCTTGTGTGTAACAGATTCATTAAGCTACTTACAAAGTACCAGTTAAACTTGTTACACATAATTTTCAAGTTTTTAATTTGGAAGCTTAAACATTGAATTTAGGAGCAGCTCCATGCGAATTCAAATCATCAGGATCCTCTCTAAAACCCACTTGAGATTACCAAACTATATTTAAATAAATCAAGATGAAAAAGTGTTCCTGCTTTTAACTCCAACATACTACAATATCGTGTCTTGTTTCATCATCGTCGCCTCTGTCATTGGTATTATGATTCTAGGAGCCTGTTAGACTCTACTCAGGGTCAGAGGGGACTGTAAGAAAACATCCATAAAGACTGTTTAGGGATGGGATGAAGGGGGCTTTTGAGAGCTTTTCCGTGTTCCTCCTCTTTGAGATCCTTTTTTAAATTATTTGGGTTGGAGGCTGCCTTCTCAGCTGGAGCCCGTCTGTGGGGCTTTGCTGAGTCACTCCCACCTAATGGGGAACATCTGCTGCCACGCTTTACACCACTCACAGCAGAGATATGAGCTCCTGTTTGAGGGGGGTCAGAGGAGGTTGACAGCGAAGGGGGGTATTAGGGAGATACAACAAGCTGCTGTCAAGAAATTAACACAGGCCTGCCGTCTACAGTGTCATCTGTTGACTGTTACATAGTCTATTTGGCACAGAAATCCAAAACTTGCACCAGTGTTAGGTATTTGTGCACTTTTTCTTGTGATACTTGGTATGGCCTTGATCTTTTGAGGTTGAGTCAGTTTTGCCTCAGAGTATTTGGCACAGATTTGTGATCCTTATTATCAGCCAGCTAAGACATAAGCTGTGTCTCAATTCAGGGGAGTCATCCTAAAAAGGGCACAGCCTCATGGATCCAGTCATTGTTAGCTTCACAGACTGCGAAGGCTAATCTGAAATGAGATATTCTGGTCTGATTTTCATTATCACTAGGTGTCCAAATCCCTTATCCTTTAATTCTGAGAGTGTGCTCTGTTGTCTATCAACTGACAGCTGCTCAAAACTAGCTAAGCATGCTAATGTTAGGGAAGATGTTAGTTATATTTATGGTAATTTTAAATTTCATCTATTTTTTTGTCCATTAGTTTAGGTGTTGTATTGACTTGAAACCAATTGCTTGTACTTATAAGTTTAGTAATCTGCATCTTTATAGTCAGCCAGCTAGTTGAATTGGTACTCAGTGAGTCTTGGCATGTTTTGACCCACAAACCACTTTATTGGCACACAACAATTGTATAGGAGCTAGGTATTTCTGTTAGCTACTTACACATCTGCTAGCATTTATATTGGTCAAATTCTGACACATTTAAAAGATTATTTCCTTTTATTTTATTCCTGTATTTTCTAATAACTTTAATAAAAAACACAGACATGCAACACACACCAACCATATTGCTTATCAGCATCCTCATAAACATTGGCAGTCCAGACCTCTTTCTTTCAGGGCCACAAACAGGGTGATTGAGCTGCTTTGACATCTTATACTAAGATATAAAAATTAAGGGTTTGGGGAAAGTCAAGAGGAATTCAGGGGCCCTAGTTGGCCAATGCTACTACCCGTCCTTCCCTAGTCAGTATATGAGAATGATGCGCTACTCAGTGCAGGCCAAAAAACCAAGGCAACTACAGCCACTGTCCACAGCCGCCTTTTTTTCTGTGGCAGTGCTCTCAACCTCAATTAACAGTGCTTCTCATTCTCATGAAAGCTTATAAGATGTTAGGTTAAAAAAATGACTGTTGCTTACCTAAGGACTATCCATAAGGCCATTTAGAATAGCCCTGTGAGCTTCATTTATCCTTTATTCAAGAAAATGACCCCTCTTGTCATGACAACAAGGTCAGTTAATTGCCTGTCACTGATAGCAACTGAAGATCAAAATAATTTTCCCTTGACAAACACAATTTGGGTCAATTTCTCTTTGCCATTGTCATTTATATGGCAGACATCAGAGGTCCAATCCTACAGGATTTTTGGTCATTGAGGAAGAAAAAGCATTGAGTGGTGTGGCCCTGTCCCAAAAGTTGAACTGTTTTCAACAGAATGTCAAAAAGCACATGGCAGTGAGGGTGTTTTTTCTCAGCTCAGGGTGATCAGTGCTGAGATTCTGGGCTTCAAGAGTTGATAAGGGAACATGAGCACCTGCCATGCAAAGCAGCAGCAGATGTGGACTCAGGCCGTTAGGGGCTTAAATAGGAGTAAATCTTTGAACGAAGAACCATGTTTCACATTCATATATGGAAAACAGTCAGCAAGAACACTGTCTGGATTTCTGTGTATGAGACAGATTGTGTTTTCGTTGACCTCTTCTTGTCGACCCCCTCAAGAAAGTTAAAGTAAGATCAGTTCGACTACTTCAAATCAACTTTAAAATCCACTTTACTTGTAGTGAATGCTGTTCATCCATTCAGGTCGTGCTCTGACTCCATCAATAGTTGAACTTTTTCTGAAACTTGATTAAACTTGAGTCTTTTTCAGACTTTATCAGGATTTCCTCACTTAATCCAACACAAAACTTCAATTTTATTTCTTTAAAGTCTGCCTGATAGTCCAGCTTTGTTGTGTTGCTCTTATAATTCACATCATTCATTGAACAGCTGAAATCTGTGGTTGATAATGTCAGCTCGATCTCACAGCAGACAGTTGGTCATGCTGCGAGTGGTCCCAGAATTAATATTTCTCATCTTTTCTCTTCCGCAACAGATTTCCTTGTAGTCTTGTCCAAGGGCATCTGCTGCAGTCATGTTTAGGAACAGCTTGAAGATGTTGCTGACGGGAGGGAAGGCCAACCGAAAGAGTCGGAGCAGCGGTGAGTTTTTCGTCTGATGCCAGCCACAAACAATGACGCATCTGCCTGTCAGTGCGCAGGAGGTGGTCACTGGTTCTGTGAGTTTATTTCTGGAAGCGAGAACATGCGGAACACAAGATGAAATGTATTTCGGTTCATTAGAATCAAACGTGACTGCTGAAGATGTCTTTAAAGCTGTTGATTCTTTAAATAGATCCAAACCAGCGCATCAGTGCTGCCACTTGGATGTATTTGGCTCCTGTTGTGAGAACTAGTGTTGGTTTTGGCAGTTATTCTGGATTAATGCTTCGCCTCAGTCTTTAGACAGAATGCATATTTATTTTAAGTCACTTTTACACAATGATTTGTTGGACTGGATGTGATTCAGGGTTGAATGTGCAGTCTTGTTGTATTTTTAATTTCTTTCAGTTATGTTTCACACTTCGCTTTGATGAGAACACCAGAGCAGATCAAATGTTGTGTGATTTGTCTTACAGCTAATTTCCAAATTGTCGGCCTGCGTAGTTAGGAATGCGTCACGCACCCTGCAGCAAATTGCCCCCAGCCTGGTCAATCAGCCGGTCTCCACAGCTTGTGCCTTGGTCTGTCACCAGTGTGTGCCAGCAATGCACCTCCGCACTGGTTCAGTAGAAATACACAGGGAGTTCCCACATCAGTTTCTTCCAAACACATCAATCCATCAATATCAGCCCTTTTTCACACATGCACCCCTAATAATATCAGGATAGTTTTCCGGGTTGTCCCATGTTGTTCATGCTTGCTCATATCAGCAGGGAATATGGTCTGCTGGACAGGAGAGAAGTGGTGGAGGGGGGCTGGAGGGGTTGCAAGTTAACATCAAAATTGTGCAGCGGAAGCCAGCGTTCATAGTACAGCTGTAGGACAGAGCAGAGATTTATGCTATGATTGCAATTTATATCCTAACTTTATTGATACATGTTAAAAAGTGTAACAACAGCATTGATTAAAGAGCTGAGGGAAGCATTGTAGCATGCGGAAGTGAATACGAAGCCAAGTTATTACGTGCACGACAATTACACTTGAGAAAGTGTTTAAGCTCCATATCCATAACAACATGAGACGGCTCTCCGGATGGGCAGAAGACTTGGTGATGATTGTTTTTGAGTAGATGTACTGCAGAACGTTGATGATGTGCTGTGGAAATGACACTTCCAATGTCCAGACGCACATTTGTGTTTGTGTTACTCTCCTTGCAATGAGAAAAACCTCTTCCGCTATCGCAGTTGTTTTTATTCATCCTGTCAAGTTTCCAGTTACACACCAATCGCACAGGCTGGACGTCATCACCCCTCCTCGCTCCCCTGAGTGAATTACCAGGGCTATTCACTGCTGCATTCCTACTTCGGCTCACCCAGACTTTACACAGATAAATACCAGACGGGTGCTAGTAAATTACCTGGGTAAAGTCGGTGTGAAAAACTCACACATACAGCCGAGTAGAGTCAGGGTAAATTCAGGGTTTTTCTACAAGTGTGAATAAAGTTTATGTCATGTATCTGCATGCCACCATCAAACAACATCTGGAGCTGATAAAGATTTTCTGCCCAAAGACAATAAAATAATGTACATTTTAATTTAATTTGATTGACAAACTGATAATAATGTTTTTATTTAATGGTCAGTAGCTTAACCCTCATCATTACACTCTCACTATAAAAACCTGAACAAATATGTCAGGGATTCCCTTTTCATCAAAATGTATCATAATTGTGTTACTTCCTTGTGTTCCTCGTAGATAAAGATTGTCATTGCAACATTTTGTCATATTTTTGGACAAGATTTAAAGTGGTGAGGAACATTTTTTACCCTTTCAATGTGAAAATTGTCATGTAATCTTATGCAAGCCTGTGTGCGTATTAGTGTCTAATTTGCTTTGTTAGCAGCTGGATTTCGAGGCTATAATTGGCTGTGTTGTCTTGATAAGGAGCTCTAAAAGGTTCCCAGCACAATCAAGCTCACTCAACCTCCATTTAGTATTTTGTTGCACCTGCCTAATGTTGTTTTTCCTCTGTTTTTCACAGGAGGTTTGAGATTTTTGAACCTCTCTGTTTAATGATGGCTGTGCCTTCAGAGCCTCAGTAAAGGCTCTGTGTTAATCTGCTTGTAAAGCAAAGCAAAGTCAACATTTCCTGCAGCTGCTTCACGACAAAAGCTTCCCACAAGACCGAGAGAAACTTACTTTGCTGGCTTGTTAAAACCCTGAAGAAGAAGACGGTTTTCATGGTCAAGGTTAATACTGTTGTTGTACTTAAAATAGGCGTATCATGTCTTTTAAAGTACAGGTGTGTATCAGGGTTGGGTTTTGTGTACTGCTTTCTCTATGTTTTAAAAAGTGGAGAGAGTCTGATGCTTGGCCAGTGTTCCTCTCATCAGTCATGCAGCCTATCAACCCAACACAGCCTTTGCCTGACACACTATCATCTTTGACATACATATACTGACTGACACATTTTTAATGTTTTTTCTCTGGCTTTAACCTGACATGCCAGTCAGATATACCGTTCAATATTCTATACATTTCACTAGTCCATCTGGGAAAAAGCCTTCAGTGTTGTTTGTTTTTCATTTAATGAAGAAATGCAGTCCAGAGCTGACAAAACTGCCACTGAAGCTGTTAGCATCCATGGTAATCTCTGCATAAGCAGTCAGTTCATGCTGTCATCATGCTTATAGCGCCCACCTCTTCCTTCTTTAAAGTACTTTGATTGGGTTGTGCAGCTGCAGACTGAGAACAGTTGTTTTGACTTGCAGGATGGATCTGACTGAATACAGACACTCAATCAGGCCAATCTAACTGCACTGCAGCGTTACTCTGCCGAAGCACCAGGTTGTGACTGTGGGCTGAGCCTCATACCTTAAGAACTAACAGCTGTTTCACTTTTATTCAAATCACAAGTTTGATTTTGTTCATTTAAAGATATTTTCTCAACTGACACTTGTTTTTATTTAAATTGAACACGAGCATTACCACAGATATTTCCTTACGTTTTTTAAAGATGGAGAAGTTCATGTTTTTTATAGATGACACAGGCCTTTTAATGGTGACACCACCATATCGGACACTTTATTTATTGCTGCCATGAGAACATGTTGTTCGGGACCTGCTACTTCTGCCACTGTTACTGTATCTCATTCATATGTTGTGTTGCTAACCTGTAAAGGACCACCATTATTCTCTGCCTGCTGTCTGATCTGTCACCCAAACATCCTCCTGTAACTCCACCCCCTGATCCCCTTAAATAGATGTTTATATAAATGGAAATCCACTCTCTCCTCTGTCCACCTTCATTGTTATTTCTCTTTTGGAATCAAGGACCCTGGTCAACGAAGCAGCACTATATAAGATGTATTAACTAAACAGCAAACCAGCATTTCTGTTTCATAGATAAATACCATTGTTACAGTCTCCTATACACAACCCAATTTAACAAGGCTCGAACCCTGGAGACCGCAGCATATAGTAAAGGGACACCACAACCAAAGTTAAACTCGAGGAAAATTAATGGAATTTTATTGGGAAAAATCAGAAACACAAAGAAAACCAATTATAAGAAAACAAAAACGACTGGAGACCCCGGCCGAAATAATCAAAAGGTGGGAACGTACTGCGCCAGCCACACATTGGACTGTCATACCCAGCACCTCCCCCTAACCTAAGAAAACACACAAATCTTGAGACCAAAAGAAAAAAACGATAACTGGACTACCAGAGATCTCCAGCCCAAACTAAAACAACAAACTGAAATCATAAAACTCCCAACAAACTAAACATGTCAGGAGGGCAAGCCAAAACCTAGAAGAGAGGAGAAAGCAAAGGTTAAACAACAAAACAAACAGGGAAACTTGCTCACAAAAGGTAGAGGGTGGAGGGACCGGAGAGGCAGAAAGGGAGAGACATGACACGTAACAGCCGTCCAATTGCTGCTTTTGCCTGCTCTGTTAATTAATAGATCCACGATCCAGTGACGAATCCAAACTTTCTGGTTGGGGTGCAGGCCCTTACTTTTTCAGGGGTGAATGAAATGTAACAGCTATAACTTAGATTTATTGATCAAATGTTCTGCTATAAACTGACAAAAATTATGAATGAAATTGCACATTTAGTGTTCATTTCTTTATCTACACACTCTTTGCTGTGCTGTTTCTGCTGGCAAAATAAAGTATTTAATTTGTGTTTTTTGGTGCTGAAATGGCCATAAAACTGCGTGTGTTTGTGTTATTTGGTAATTCCTGCAGACACTGTGCAGACTTCTTAGCAATGACTTGTAGATCAAATCATTTCTCTCTGTGTGTCTCCCAGACTAATCCCTATGCCCCGTTCCCCTCACAGTCAGGTAAAATAATGATTAAATCAGAGCCTCACTGAACCTTTTGTTCCTACACCTGCATTACTGTCATTCAATCTGTCTGAAATTCTCACTAAGATGAACAGGGTCTTTGACGTGGAGGGTAATCTCAGCCAAAGGCAACACTTGAGAGAGCTATGGGTGTTCATTTTGTACAAGTACAGTCGCTCTCATTTCAATCTAATATGTTCTGGTTGTTGCCAAGTCAGTGCAGCTTGTTCTCCTCAGGATGGGGGCTTTTTTATGGTGTGAAAATGTGTCTTCAAAGGGCTTTCATCCAGCCACCCACTTAGCTTGATCAGATGGATTAATTTTGTAAAGCTTGAAAAATCCTACAGTATGTTATATCATCGTCTCTTCTCTGGACTACAGTTTGAAGTGTGTGGTTTTATTTTTAAATGGCTTAAAGTTGTTTTAGTGTCAGCTTCACATTCAGGCCGATTCATTTGGATGTTAAGATTAATGTTGTTTTTGATGCATAGCACAGAAAGGTTATGGACAGCTGATGTTAAGGGCAGCAGATAATCATGAGAGGGATCTTCTGCCACTCCAGCCCCCAACTTTATAAACAAACCTTCAATGGATCTTCATTGAGACAGAAGAGGAGAGCTTGGGTGTCACGACATGCAGCTGATGGAGGAGAATAATTTTGGTCCATCACAAATACACATTTTATGTGATGCAGAACAGTAGCTTTCAGTGGCAGTTTTCACTGCTTGATGTTGCCATTTTTGACATAACAGCCGTGTTTATATGGCAAAAATATGCACATCATGTTGGACAAGATGCATGCTCTTTCAACAATTAAAATCAAAATGTCTATTGCTATAACAAAGTCAGAAATATTTGAGAAAATGTAAGTACTCAAAAAAAAAACCCTCTAAAGTTCAGTCATTACTTTGTTCATTTATATGCCCCCAAGTGCCCGTTCTATTATTAAACTCATACCGCTGAGCGCAAACAGATGGGCTTTTCATAAGGTAGCTAAACACATTTTACAATGATATTACTGCTACCTTGTTTATGGTTGATTTTTTTAAACCAACATCAGTCCAAATTATACACATCAAATATTCATATTTTTACATAGATTATAATCCTTTGAATATCAGGTTTTTGTCATGATGCCACCATGATTTTAGATGAAGAAAAGGAAAAATCAATTTTAATATACTATATGCAAAGTAGATTTTTTTTAGTTTTGGATTATTACAGCCTGGGACTTGACAATGACAATCACCAACACTGATTTTATGCAATAATAATTTCCCTCTACATACATACCACGAAGCACTAAAAGTGCTTTTCATGTGGCAGCTATAAAAAAAACTATACATTGATATTATTCACAACTTTTTGAAACCAACAGTGTTAATAATACACATCAAGCATTTATAATCTAAATACTATTTTAATGCTTTAAATGCCAGGTTTTGGGCATGATGCCACCATGTTTTTTACATGAAAAAAAACAAATCACACTCATACTCATGGTTAAAATACCATCTGGTGATGAGAAGTAAAAATGTTCATTTCCCAGCCAAGGTTGACATCCAGACATAATAAATTATATATTTTATGCTTGAATAAAAGTGAGATCAAAAACTGCAGTTTCACTGTGTTTGTATGGTACACGTGTTGTGCTTAATAGAATGAGTGCAACACTTGTTTGTACATATTGTACTTTAGATTTACTGTAAGAGCTGAGAATAAGATCAAATAAAAAACAGTCTTACCAGAATCCATGACATTTGCATGAACACAGCCAAAATTATCAAAAAGTAATAGTGAAAAGTGCAGGAAATGCACACAGCAGTCCTTAAGGGTTAAGTGCATAAACTCTACTAAACCTTGAACTGACTTTAAGAGAATCATAATGAACTAGTGGCACAGTGCTGCGTGTAAAACTTTATGATTTAAACTTTTGAAAAATGAGCACTAATGCCTCTAAACTAACAGTAAACTGAGTTGCTAATGAAATCACATTTTCTCCAAAGCTTTTATGTGTTTCTAATGAACATTCTGGCAAAATATGGCAAAAAAAGCACATTGAATCACTTTGCAGAATTATAATAATTTTGCTGACAATAATGGAAATTACAGTCATTCGAATTCAGTTTGGACCTTATGACTGTGAATTCAAATACAAACACACTGAACACAATCCACATCTTGATTCATTTATGACCTTCACTGCTAGTATCTAAGGCCGATGTTGAATTGCTGCTGCAAAAGCGTCATCATGGTTGTGTACGTTTGTGTGCAGTGACGTGAAGACGAAGCAGCGGCTGCGGCACATGACTGAAGTATCCTCCAGTGTTTTTGTACCTGCTGCCGTCACTGTGCAGGGAATCCTCTCCTCTCCCAGAGTGATGATCTTGCAATCTGGCTGAAACATCTGTATCCTGCAGTTTCATACAGCCTTAGGACATAACAGTTCACACTCAGTTACACTGAGACACAACCACTTATAACCTCCAATTAGAAACACGATTTACACTTTTCAGATATTTTCCAGAGAGCAAACTGTAGAAATACTGCACAGCTCCAGATGTTTCTCCCTTAGCTGCTCTCCAAGGACATCTGGAGATCTTACTTGATGTCTTGTGGCAGGCAGGAGGCGCTAGCAAGCTGCATCACACTGCGTATTCTGCTCCCAGAGTATTAACACTCTTAAACTGCCTCTGTCTGCGTTCTGGCGGCTTAATAAGGCCTCGGCGAAGATGTTTGAGTGTAACATAAGATGATTATCCTTTTGTGTTTGATATAGATCATGATACAGACATTTCAATGAGTGTCCGCACTGTAGTGAAAATACAGCAGGCTTTAGTATTGTAAAAAGTATAGGACATGCAAAAGTGAGGTGAAACATCCTCTGTACTCTTCACTTCAGATATCACCTGAGCTATGGCTTGGAAGTCCTCAGCTAATATTTCATCCATTTATATTCTGTTAAGTGTATGTTTGATTTATCCGAGGCTTAGCTATATTGTGTCTGTTCTCTGACACTATCATTAATATTTGAGTCAGTCTGTATCTTGTTGGCATTCCTCTCAGTCGGACCACCCTGTAATTAATCTCCTGCTTTTAAAGATCCTAAACAAGTGCTTACTTGAGATAATCTCACAAGATCCAGGCTGTTCGAGCAAAAGGACAGAAGCCTTGAAGTTACAGCAGCAGTGAGCAGATATCAGATGTGCTCCAATTTCCTTTAAGACGAAAATCTGACTTACCTGTGTGCGTATATCTCTTTGTGACATAGAGGGCTTCTGTTACTGTTGCCTCGAGCAGTTTCATTTACAAGCGCACACATCTAAAGGGCAAAAATGCGAGGAAAGTGTCCCCTCATGGACTCAGATATTATTCCTGCTTTTGACTTTGTTGCTCAGGAAATGGAGGATTGTGCCAGCGTTCCTCTCATTCAGTGGGTAAAATTTTGACTTCTCTCTCTCTCAGTCCCATTATTTCTCCTCGACTTGAAACAAAGTCAACCGCCTGACACTGCAATTACAGTTTATGACATCGGCTGATTGGAAAATGAGAAATGGGGTTAAAAGGTCAAGGTGTCTGGACAGAGAGAGATTGCATGACTAATGAGCACTGAGAGAGATGAGCTGCAGCGTAGAGGCTGAACCGTCCAGATTCAGTTTAGTCCAACTAATGCACGCTCACTAAAATTTGTCTCTTGATTTTCTATTAATTATTTATTTGGGTTAAATGATGGAATATTATTCATAAGGTATTGAAGTAAAAAGAAAATAGAAATGTTTTTACAAAGAGACCTTCATTTTCATCCAGGAGATCATAGTCATGGGTTTAAACAAAATGGTTAATACATCAACTCACATAAAACGATTACACGCATTAAGACAGGATTTGATTTTTATTAAATCAAATACTGTCTTAATTAACAGTAAGGATTAATCCAGGCTTAATCCTTCCTGTTTATTTGACAGTAAACATCCTATTTCAGACAAGTTCTTCAGAATAAAAACAGCCTCTCTAAATGTCATTGACATGCATTTATATTGTAACAGCAGTGTTAGAAAATGAGTGTTTTCAGCAGTAACTTGACACAGCTCAGGGGTCTTAAATACAGATTCAGTTAAGTTAATGTTCAGATCAGCCTATTGCATTCCTAACATTGTGGTAATGAAAATTTTGACATCCTCCGCCCCAGATGCCAGATGCACTTAATATGTTTTAAATATAAATATGCATCGGTGGCGCAGTCCGATAGTGCGCCTGGTCGGTAATCGGGAGGTTGCAGGTTCAAGCTCCAGGTGCCACATGGTGATGTGTCCTTGGGCAAGACAATTAACCCCAAGTTGCTCCAACTGCTGCGTCAGTGGCGTGTAAAGGAGTATGAAAGGGCGTGAATGTGTCACTTGATACTGATGGACAAGGACAACTGACAAAGAAACTCCAACATAAGAGAGGGAACATGAAAGCGAATGGGTGTGAATGGGTAGGTGTGACCTGCAGTGTAAAGCTGCTCTAAAGCCCCACTTTCTTTTTTTCGTCTCCTCCAATAAAACTTTTCTTTTCTTCAAGTTTTTGTTGCTTCCGCCATGACAACAACTCTACATCTACAACACTCGACTTCTGTCATTTAAACGAATCGGGAAGGATGGGGAAGTGACGTATGCCTTAAAGCAGTCAAAGCAGTAAAAAATTATACTTTTTTTAGTGTGGAATTGTTCCTACTATCCACCTTGAAGTTACATTGTGCCAGTGAAGGCGATACAGGCCCCCTCAGACTATGACAGAGGTGTCATTCAATCTGTTGTAAGGTGATGTACCATCACAATGACTCTAGAAATATTATCTTAAGGTGGAAAAACTACATAGTGCTGCTTTAAGTAGTCAAAGACTAGAAAAATGCTATATAGGCTCAAATCCATTTACCAAGTTCATTTTATATAAAGGCAACTAATCAAGACATAATTAACTACAGTATATTATATCAGACTTTGTCCTTACATTTCACATGTTGCACTGAATTTAGGTTTAAGGATTACTTGAATACTTAAAAATATACAGATGAGAGGTCACCACATCCTCTTCATGTTCTTGTATAAGAGCAGGCTGCACGTTTCAATCAGAAATCCATTTTATAACCGTTCAAGCACGGTGGATGGAACATTAATTTGTCTCTTAGTTCATGAGTCATGCTAAAATCATGCAACCTCCCATCCACAGTGCCATGCTTTCCTCTGCCTTCCTCTGCCTTCCTCTGCGCACAAATGGACTGGACCAGAGTCTGCCTAGGAAGTGGCCTCAGTCCAGTTGTTTATTCTGCACTTCAGTTCGATTGACAGCTCTAATCTGTCGCAAGCCAAATAGAGACAGAGCACAGTTCAGTCCGGCCAAAACCAGAGAAGAAAACAATCCATGGCTCTTCATTGACTCTGTATTGCAGGAAGGTGCTACCCTGCCACATAAATCATCTGAAGATGATAGTCTAGAGCACTGATCATCAACTGGTGGCCCTAGGGCCCCATTAGGCCCCCCAAAGCCCCCTATCCAGCCCCTGTTATATAATCAATTTCAGAAAATGGTAGGCAGAAAAAGTATGTTATGGTTTTATGGGTGTCTTTTTTCATTTTCATTGAAAATCCATCTGGTCGGACATTATTAGTGAAAATTAAACCAGGAATGAGAATAGATTAGAGTCAGATCTGGAGATGGACAACATGACGGCACAGAAATAGGAACCAACACATCTCAGTTGCTCACATGTCACTAGAAGCAGTAAGGGTGATGTGGACTGATCTCACTTTTTATGCTAAGAATAACACACATCATGGGAGAAAACAAAAATATTAGAACAATAATATTGATTAGACCAAAATATCATCTGTATATTATTTCAGTTTGTCTTAAATTGACTGTCAAGAAAAAATCCGACCCTTGCACAAAAGTAGTTGATCGTCTCTGGTGTTAAGTTTTTTACTCATATAAGAGTTATTTTAAATATATTGAAATAAAATTAACCAAGACAGCAAAAAAACTGAGACAGGACAAAACTGTGACTCATATGATTACAAACAGTTAATTATAATGCAGTCATTGCACAAAAGCAAAGAACAGAGATATAGGATTTAAATCTAAAGCTGCTGAAGCAGACATTTTATGGATGTTTTTGTTTTCCACAAAAGTCCTAAGAGTGAAATGACCCTTTAGTGAATATAATAGCATCCAATGTGTGCACTGGAAGAGACATGAATGAGAAAAAATATTTGATGCAAATCCCTGGTGGTGTTGTATCATTTTGATGAAATGTCATATTTTTGACTGTAAATGTCTAAACTCATGAATACCGTTGTTTAAATGATATAATCTCCATTATTATCAAAACGTATATAAACCACATAGTATTCAGTCATGGCCAGTTCCACACACTTTTTCCAAGTTGTTTTTCTGTGTATTTGTGCGATTCATCTGGGATTTTGCATCAGGGCTTTTTTATGTATTTATAAACTTAATTAATAAAAGTGATGTATCATCTCACCCAATAAAAAATGTTATCACCTCTTAAATACTTGATAATTGCCTAACCCCAAATTTATTTTAATCAAAAGTTTTTTTCTTCACATCCCAGAATGCAACTCTTTTAATGCAGCCTTACAGAAAGGAGGCAGTGTCACTCCTCCTTTAAGTCGGATGAGTTAAGTTCTTGTAACTCCACAAGTCTGAAGGCAGCAGGTGCCTGACAGGAATCAAATGGGTTCCCCTAATCACGGCGCTCTAATTGATGGCTCATTTTCCACAGTGGTGCAGAAATCTAATTAGAGATCATCAGATCAGCAAACAGGCTTGGAGCTCGAAGGCATGAGGAGTGACACAACAGCCAGACCTAATACAGCGCACTGCCAGTCAAAAAGATGGAGATCAGACCACCTGCACAGTTCTGTAATGTGGAATATAGACTTATCTCTTACAGAAACCTCAAACATATAGATTAAAAACTCATTTACATTATCTTTGTAGATTATGACTGGATCAACAGAGTTTGAATGATTTTTGCATCGTAAGGGTTGTGAGTCATTGAATTTTTTCCTGTTGCATTTAATGTTTTCAGACAATAAAACTTGTGAAAAATGCACATCAGTATATAGAACAGTCTATTTTAGGACTTTTCTCTGACTGTCTGCTGTCACCATGCGGATTTTGCAGTTCTGTTTGCTTTTATGCCATAACTGCACATACAGCCTGTGCTGATAGTTGTACAGAGCCAAGGCCTGCACACTGTGCTTCCTTCCTGTGCCAGTCACTTGTCTCTATACCAGTGTTTCTCTGATTGTGTTCTGCTGACACTCCTCCAACCAAAGGGAGGAGTGTCAGCAGAACACTGAGGGGAGGTGGGGGAGACAAGTTTGTGACGAAGGCCCTCTTGGTCTTGGACTTGAACTGGCCACAACACGTGCAAATCCAGAATTTTAAATTGTAATTACCTGATAAGGGGTGGGATTAATGTGAAAATTTGCTAGAATTTTGAACTTTAAATTCAGACATTCATCTTCTCTGTAAAGTTTGAAAGAAACCTCTGTAACTCTGAAGACATTTCTGATATTGTTTGCTGAGTGATAATCGACAACTGCCCTATCGAGGATTGATACCAAATCTTGCATGACTGTCCATAATATTGCAAATGTAGTTATAACAACAATGAAACTGTTCACTATAGTGTGAACACTGGTGTTTAATAGGGATGCACAGTGTTAGATTTTTGCCAGTATCTGATATGGTGATATTTCCAATCTCATTATGCTAACATTGATCCCGATATTTTTTGTCAACGGCATTAAGGCTCCATTTGACTAAAACTGACCTTTTATGGTGACAGTCTGCTTTTGTTAGAACAGAGGTGAAACAAACAAAACAAGATTGATTTCTTCAATAAATGATTCTTTTGATTTATTAAAATGGACATTCAGTGATCATGGGATAAGCTATCATGGTACATTGGTACATTTAGCAAGAAATACTGCTAATGTATGGGATTTATACTGCCAATATGCAAAATGTGGTCAAAAAATAGGCTGCTATTTTTTTTAAGATTATTTTTGGGCATTGTGTGGCTTAATTGAAAGGAGAGAGAGAGAGGATAGGCTTGTTAAGGGGGCGAGCGAGGGTAGGGGAGGACACTCTGCAAACTGGTCACAGGCTGGATTTGAACCCAGGTCAGCAGAAGCATGTTTGTGGGTCATGCCTGGTCCTGCCAATCCAGCACCCCAGCTGCTTTTTTTAATTATCGATACCAATATTTCTTAAATAATGTTGTGCATATGTAATGTTTAATGTGTGCCATTTAGTAATTTGTGTTACCTCAAGGAAGCAAACCTTGTATTTTGTGAACAAAAGGCCAATATAACAGTGATATGTGTTGGATTTTGTTCTCAGACTCATCTAACCTGGGTTTAAACGAACCTGTTTGCTGACTTGTAGAAAATTTAATACTGTAGCCACATGGAGTGAATGTGTAAGTACCTCTATTTAGACTTTAAGTAAAAAAATTACTTGTTACTTCCATTTACAGAAACACTTGAGTGCCATGCTTGAACTTGTCATTAATCATGTTTTTAACTTTACTTATGTTTGTATAAAAATGTTTCCCCTTTTTGCTGTGAGTGCACTTTAAAATCTATTAAATAAAATGGAAATGTATGCAACACATGGATATGCAGACGTTGCACATTTACATATATATTGCAAAGCGAGCTTTGGGATATCCAGTGGACATTAGTGACTGCTTTTACTGCATGGTTATTAATCATTCCTCTGATCAGATGGATGAAAGAGGCTGCAGGAGGAGCAGCAGCTTAACATGAGCTGAGTCTGGCTGATCTCCATGGAGCGACAGATTGGCACCTACTGCTCCACAGAATGGCCTCTTCCTTCCTGTATTAATGAATCCAGGGTTAAAAAAAATGAATGGAGGGATTTCAGTGGAGCAGGTTTTTTTTCCAGCATGCAGGAGAAACAAGCAGATGGATAACATATTGATCCCTTATTTGCCCCATTCAATACAGATTAAAATGTAAAAATAGTTCACCTTGTACTAAGAGACGTGATTCAGAAAAACTGTTCAGTGTTTGATCTTGAAACAGTTTTAAGGTCTGCAGCCAACATTTATATTCATTTTAATCTATCTGCCTCATAAGTTTTTGGTGAAATTAAGTAAATGTCAGCAAATTAGTCATTCTTTTATTTCTTGCAGCACAGTGGGGTCAATTTCCGGTCTTAAACTCAAACTGCAGCCTTAAATCCCTTTTTATTAAATTTCCCAAACTTTTCTCTGAACTCCACCAAACCTAAAACCCAGCTTAGATGGAACACCCATATATTTTTATATGAATCATAAAAAGTCAAGTCAAATAATTATTCAAACGAAAAGGCAATTTTGTCATTGACTAATTATTTTTTTTATTTTATTTTGTTTTTGTGCACATAGTTGAAAGAGAAGTCAAACAAAACAGTGAATAAGATTAAGTTACATGTGCAGGTCAGGTAGAAACCCAATGTGGGTTTATTTACAAACCTCACCAAAGATTAAATACAGATATAATTAAGAGAAAAAAAGAAATTAAATCCTAGTTATCAAAGAAAAGGAAAAAAAAAAAATCAAATAACATACATTTTACCAAAATGAGAATTTACGCCAACACAGAAACAGAATATAACAAAAGAAAGTGGTTCATAAACCTCATTTACATGAAAACATCTTTAGCCTCAATCTATATCTGGACAGGGACAGAGACTCTGACTGTAAATAAAAATACTTGTTCCATAATTGAACGCCGTGGTATTTTATTGAGCACTGACCTCGAGATGTATGATACAGGGATAAGTACATGTTATTGCTTTGTGCTGTTGAATAAAAGTTCATTTAGATTAATTACATATTTCAATTGCATGGAAGGTTTTTAGTTATTTTGCATTTACAAAAAAAAATTGGAACAAAAAGTATTTACTGCACAGCTGTCTTCACCTTTTGAGCAAAGTTTAGTCAATCTTTCCACTGAAGCTGTCCGCCATGATCCTCCTCTCCTAACTTTGTGTACGTGCTGTGCCACACTTGATGTCATGTTACAGTGACACAGCAGATTCTTAAACATAACACTGTTAACAGAATCATCTTTGAGGTTTAATCACTGAAAAGATGTGTGTCCTTGTTAGGAACCAAAAGGTGGAACTAAAGCTCAGGAGCCCCATTTAATCCTCAAATCCTCAAAAAAAAAAGTGTTCTTTGTGATCTCTCAAAGCTATTTGATTATTCTCCCTTTACCCCGAATGGTTTCTTATTGTTTGGTTTCTTTTTGTAATTTTTCTTTTTTTTTTAACTTTTGGTCTTTTTTTCATTCATATGACCCCTGCATAGAATTTGCTTATTTTGTCACCATCTCTTTGTTCTGTTTTCACACCATTATACACTAAAGCTGAACACATTACCAGCATTCCCTCTGGAAACCTTGGCCAATTAAGTAAATGTACCAAGACATTCAGAAAAAAAGTATCAGCTTGAAATAATAAGAATGATAATAATAAAAAATCTCTAGTTTTAGTATTTAACTTGCGTGGAGAAAAAATTTCTCTGCCAGTAAAAGGATTTCTTCTCTAATTAAATTTAATTCTGCTCTGGTTTACCTTATCGCTTCTTTTGTAGCACTTTGACAGAGCTCAGATTTATCTGTTGACTCTTTTTTTTTATCTCCTGCTGAGTATTAGATATCTCTGTGTCTTAATTCCTTTGAAATGTGCACATTAAGCCACAGCATAAACGCAGACTGTAGACACAGAACCAGACAATGGATTCATGAATCAATACGAGGCACAGCTGTCAAATGGGAGCTGTGACCTTTTGTTTCTGAGGACAACAGCCTGATATCTACAACCTCCTCCAGCTTCACTGCAGTGTGTCATTTAGCCTTTTTTCTTCAGGTTTTGGTATTTAAGAAAGGCGTTGTTGTTTGTCAAGAGTTTTGTCTTATGTAAATGTATATCTTTGTAGCCTCTGGGAACTTATTTGCTGTATTGATGGTAAAGAAGCCAACCTTGCGTAAATACTACCTAAGATGTTCGGTATATAGTCTGTTTATACCAGGGGTGTCCAAACTATGGCCTAGGGGTCAAATGCGTCCCGTTGCCCATTTTGAATTGTCCCCTGAAACAGTTAAATGAATAAAGACATTTTGATTACAGCAGCAAATACCATCAATCATGCCCATTTTCTGCCATATTTACTTTGTCAAAAAGTCTCATTTACAAATTATATTGCAATATTTATCTTCAAGCACCAACATTCCTGCAGTTTACTCTTGTTTTTTGTCTGACAGTGAAGATAAGCCGTCAGTGTCTCCCTTCTCTGCTGTTCAGAAGGTCATTCTCGCCCTGACTAGGTGTGAATCCAGTGATAGCCCGGGGTTATAAGGGCCCCTTGACAGGTGATAACCCACCCCTAAACCCTAACACTTTAACTTAAATACACTAAAAGTAAGGTGCAGCAAATGGCTCGGTTGTCCATATATTCATCTTTATGCGGCCCTCGATGTAAAAAGTTTGGACACCCCTGATCTGTAGTAATCCTAAAGTGTTATGTCTTGTTAACCTGACCAGAACATGACTACCTTCTTAAATGTGTGATGCCCCTTTATTGATCCAAATGCTTTTGAAATACCAAAACTGTCCACATTTTTGTGAACTCTCATGCATACAGCTGTGCAAGAGCAAGTACAGCATGTAAATGTCCCGGGCCAAATGTGCTAATAAGGACTGAGCTGTTTTTAGTTATTTAGACGTCGTGGATGCTGCATTAGGGTCCAAGTGGCTAAAATTTACACTTGCCAGCAACTTATTTAGGTATAACCATTTAACTTCTGTTTGCTCAACCATTGTATTGATACAGAAAATGGTCTGTAAAAGAAAAAATATCCAGTGATCAGCAGTTGTCTGGGTGAAAATGCCTTGAAATCAGAGGAGAATGGCTAGAGTGGTTCAACATAATGGAAAGACAACATTGACTCAAATAATCACTTGTTACATCCAAGGTATGCAGAAGACCAAGCTTGCAGGCACAACACTGCTGATCTTGAAGCAGATGGGCCAAAGCTGCACAAGACCACACCAGGTTCCACTCGCATTGGCTAACCAAAATTGGAGAGGAGAAAACTGCAGAAATGATACCTGATCTGATGAGTCTGGATTGTGTCAATAAGATGGTAGGGTCAGAATTTGGCAGGAGGAGCATTAAAGCATGCATTCATCTTGCCTTGTATCAACAGCCCAGGCTAGGGATGGTGTGGGGGGCTATTTTCTTGGCTCACTTTGGACCCCTTAGTACCAACTGAGCTCCTAATAAACACCACAGTCTACCTGAGTATTGTTGCTAAACACGTCCATGCCTCTATTAGCCAAATGCACCCGTCCTCTTAATGGCTACTCTTAGCAGGACAACAAACCATGTCACAAAAATCAAACCATCTCAAACTAGTTTCTTGAACACGACACCTCACAGGGCCCATTTCTAACTGGCTTTCCTACATTATACTAGAGCTGATAGTTCCTCTTAATTCTCATGATTTAGAAAAAGTACCTGCTTTCAGGCTTTAAAACGCTTGATTTTTGACAGAATATGGGATTGCTAATTTCTCATGCACTCCAGGAACAAGGAAATCTGAATACTCTAGAACGCAGCATCAAGAATATTTGTTGCTTAGGCTTAAATTTTTGGTCTAGATCAGATTGCTGGCTGTACTTAGAGGCAGATATCTGAATGGATATGTATAGAAGCCATAGTGATAACAGACTTTTTTCATTTTCACCATATGGGCTATATTTCCTGTATCCTACTAAAGGGTGATTGGTCAAAAGTTCTCTCTCTACAAATTGAAACCAGATCACTGCATTCTGAAATCAAAAGTCTATCAAGCAGATCCATCTTTGTAGAAGCTTTTTGCTTGTCATAACTTGAGAGATTCATTGTTTAAAGACGTATCATACAGTATTTGTTTTTAAGCTCTTCAGTCTGTCTTTTTCCTCTTGGGGAATGTCTTATACATTTCCCTCTTCTCTCTTAAAGCTCATCATCATTTATAAATTCTGTTAAAGTGTGTGGCATCAGTGTTTGAAGGTTTCTCGAGTACTAACATGAAGGGCCATCAGAGTGAAGACCTCATCACTTCTGTGCCTGCGGCTTCATCGGCCCTCTGCCAAAACAACACAAACAGGAGAACTTGCTGTAGCCGCCAGGTCAGACACAATATAACTGGTGTCGATCAGGTGGACGAAACGGCGTTCCCCGAGCTCCCAAACTCATCAGTGGGCACCTGTGGCCTCGTCGCCCTGGTAACAAAGCTGTGGCAAAAAGAAAGTGGACTGAAGGTCAAAGACAATTCAGATGGGCTGCTGAGAGGGCTTGGGGCTGAGAGGCGACAGGCTCCGGAGTGTCAGCGCAGGCACTCTCCTATCACGGAGAGTGTGGGAGGCACTTATGGCTCCATCATTACGGTTCAGTGGTGCCACTTGATGCACGTACTGGCACTGTCACAGCCAATGATGTGACCCTGATGGAAAACCTCCTTTAAGTCCTCCAGGCTGAAGATGTGACGGCCTGAAACCTCCTCAAGGATCCTCTCTTAGGGTCTTGATTAACACATGGGTGGGATGATGAAAATCAGTATCGTGTCGTTAAAAGAAGCATGACTTAAAATCTATTTTTAGTGCTAAGAGGGTTTCATAGATGACCTCATACAGGGTTGGGAAATAAATATGTTATCAAATATATGGCTATATATGGCTATATCAGTTGCATGCTGATTGGCAACGTGATGAAATACGTGGAATGATAAGTAGAGGTACCCCGATCAATGAGAAGGTGATAATTGCTGGCCAATATCAATTTAAAATACATTATTTACTGGTCAAATTTAGTATTTTACGTCCTTTAGTGTGTTGTACTTGCGTTTTCTGTGTGATAGTGTACTTACATGCTAATGATAAGAAGTCCACAGCATCAGGACTTCCCCCTCATGTCTAACATTGATAAGAAACCAGTGTAATGACACATTACATAAACAACTTACATTTACAATACTGTGTGTCTAATTATGGTAACAGTTATTTCATGTTGCACCAAGTAACACCATTTTATACATATTTCAGCCAGAGTTTGGACTGCCCCTTCAGAGACTTGAGACTTGGCTTGGACTTGGCCTCAATGATTAACTGGAACTTTGCCTCAATGACTTGACTTGGAGTTGGCCTCAAAGACTTGAGACATAACTCTGACTTGGTCCAAAAGACTTGAGAACTAATTAAGACTTAGCCTCTAAGACTTGATCCTTGACTCTGACTTGGCTTCAGAGACATAAGACTTGGATATAACCTCAAAGACTTTAAACTTGACTTGGAATAGGTCTCAAAAACTTAAGACTTGACTTGGACTTGGGCTCAAGGGCTTGAGATTAACGACTGACTTGCACTTAAAATAGTTGACTCGTACCCATCGTAATTGTTGTGTGGTATTGTATTTAACCAAGCTTTAGATTGTTTTCATAACATAAGGAAATGGCATTTTTTCATTTCCTATGGTATTGTATCTCATTATCATATCCTGTTGCAGTGGTTCCTGGCTTTTTTTTTTCCCCACCAAGCTGCTGGTTCACTCCTGGACTCATGAGGACACAACAATGGCAGCAAAACAAATACTGAACCAAATACGAGTGATTTTGACTCAAGCGAGGGTGACGTTTCTTTTACTGTGGATGCATGGTGTTGCCTTTATGAACTGGAGCATACGGAAGAAGAAATTCTTCAGAACAAGGCAGAATCAACGCATACAGGTGGAAGAACACATAACCCTTTGCTGCATCATGAAATAGTGCCAAGAACAGAGACTTCCTGTATTCCTGCTTTGCGATTTCTGCTTCTGTTCTGTTTATATTGTATATACACTCTGTGTGTATCTAGTCTGTACTTAAAGAGTGAGGTGAACCAAATTCCTTGTATGTCTAACATACCTGGCCAATAAAGATGATTCTCATTCTGATTCTGATAAAACACAGAATTATGTGAAATAACTGTACCAGTCAACAGCAGTATACCTTACTGATAGTCTCAGCTCATTCTCCATAGAGGTACAGCACTATAGGGAGTTTCAGCCCCTTCACTGACTATTGTCAATTAACTAATACAACAATACTTCATATAGACTGAAATATCCCTTTGACACTATAACATTCTTAAAAATGGAAAATAAACACATAAAAGATATGAATATCCAAGTATAATGATACACTGAGAAGAAAACAAAATATGTGCAGTATGTCATGTGGCACAGTAATCTTAAAGTTGTGATTACTTTGTTTCATGAATGGGGGAAGTAAAAGTTGTTCATCTTTGATCAAATGCCTAGCTCTAAAAAGTGAATTATATAGTCTCATTACCATAGCCTTTAAAAAAGTCTGCTATATAATTTTCCTTTATAGAACGATTTCCACGTTGAATTCACCATAGATTTATATGAATTGCTTTAAAGAAAAAAACAATACAGTCTAGTACATTCTCTGCTGTGATCGGGAGTACTCAAAGCTGCAAAGTGTACTCAGCCTCACATTGTTCCTTTTGTATCACCATCATGGTAATAATCACAGTGGAGCACATCCTCTTCTGCTTATTTCTGCTTTAGTTCACTCGGATGTGTGAAAGATGGCATGAGTCATGTCTCGGCGTGTCAAGCCGTCGCTCTGCCTCTTGCGCTCAGTAGTTCTGTTTTTGATTGACATAGTGAGGCTGAATTAGAGGCCTGAGCCGGGTCTGAAACGAGTACAGTACATGTGAGACTTGTTCCTTCAGCTTCAGGACAGCCCACTGCGGGGTCGTGAATATCCCGCTGACACTCACATCACTGCTTGTTTGACGGCTGTGCTCGCAATGTTCAGAGTAATTTCACTTGCCGCGTGGAAGCACGGTGACATTTAAATGGAGACGGGCAGCGCAGGAGTCCGTGAATGTGCAGCTCTTTTGTGGAGAGGAAACCGTACGTTCCAGTTCTAGCAGTAGGGAGTGGGCAGCATGATGCGTGGGTAAAGAAGCGCTGGTCTAACCTCTCCTCCATCCTCTGATCACAGCGTCAATAGTGTGAAGTTTTTGTCTCGATGTGTCCATTTCCCTTCCTCTATCTCTCTTTCCTGCTGTCCCTCTTTGGCCTTTTCCTCTCCTGTAGCTCCTCACGCTTTCTTATGGTCTTATAGTCTTTCACACCAGCTCTGGGCAGGAAGTTGTACAACAATCATCTTGTAATGTGTGAGCGTTTGTTGCATCCTCCTGGAAACGTGTCAGTGCCGCAGCCTACTCAATGTTAATGTTGACAGCTTGATTAAAGGGACGTGTTCACAGCTGAAGTGAGACTGATATTTAGCACTCGCTGCTACTCCGACCTAGATATAAAGTCTTCTTTTAGATGGAGACTTAGCAAGGATGTTCTCCTGCATATTCCATGGCTATGGAGGTGACAGGCCTGAAACATATTCACGCTGGTGAGAGTATTTGCTACACTTTGATTAATTACTTGATGTGTTATGTGGAGTGCTGGGAATATTGAAGCAAGAAACTTACCTAGAGGTTATGTTGCTGTTGTTGATTCTCCTTGATGACATAATTCTTTATGTGTTCTCCTTTTAATTTCTGTATTTTCTGTGCCGACAAAAGTCAGCCTGCATAGGTTTTCTGTTTCAACAATGCCAGACACATGGCACTTTTGGTACTGTGTTTAATGCCATGCTGTGTTAACTAATACTCAAGCATGTTGCTTTTGCACCCTTTTGCATTACTACTTCGCAAGATATACACAATTGAATGAAATGAATTCATAAGGGAATCATTAAGCACAAAAGTAGTGAAATCAATTCCTGAGGATATTTTGTACGGTTATCAACTGGAACTGGTAGTCAAATGTTATCCCTACATATAGCCAAACCTATAACCCAAGTAAAAGTTGCATTTTATCCTTCAAATTAGGTTAAAGGAGTTTTAAGTCTTTAACCTGACACACAAGATGGACCATCAGTATATTTCACATGTCCATTAGAGAGTGTTTGGGAAAGGGCAGAACATTTTTAAAGGTTGAGTCCATTTTAGTAGATATCCTATTTAATTTATAGTAAATATTGGTGTAAAAGAAAACTGTAATAGTCCTTGCGATTATTTCTTATGTTAATTTTGCTCCTTTGAGAGCTACAATAACGGAGCAGTCCTCGAAATGATAATGTTAATTACCCTAAATACGCCTAAATGTTGTTTAATTACTTGTTCAGTGCTTCAAATTTGAGATTTTCATTAGATTTAATGCACTCTACTTTTGTTTAAAAGCTTTTGAGAGGTCCTGCTCATAATAGAGGAACAAAAGGTCATTTTATCCGTGGAGATGCATTTTTGGTCACTTTTCTATCACTTTGATTTTCATAATCTTCCCATGAAATGAACTTTGGACATGATTAAAAATGGCGGATAATTGATGTTACAGCAGAATAGTGTTGTACATGTTCAGTGTCAGGTAAACATTATGTTGACCCATCCCCCATCCTACGACACATCTGTCCCTTTTGCATGCACAGGATACCCACAGTGCACTGGATATTTGAAAGATATGTATAAGCACTTTCTTAATGTCACATAACTGCTACCCAGATGCCCCATCTCTCAGTCTGATCACACAGATCGTTACATGAATCTTCTCTAAGGCGTGTTTCAGCTTGAACTCCCTGGTGGGGCATTGTGCGCTCCAGTGTATTATTTCTCTGTGATATTGGAGCTCTAAAGATGTCGCCTATATTGATGTGGTGTTCATCCATATAGAGAAAGCACGTGGACTTAAAGCTGCCCCCACTGTGCGACTAAAATAGACTAAAGTGAGGAGGCAATTTGAGACCTGATGTTGTGAATGTGGACTCAGGAGAATACACAGAGATGGTGGTGCATCAATCTAGTTCTCTTCTCTTCTCTCTTGGATTATAAAGGACACGCAAAGTTTTCTGTACTAGAGTATAAAGTGTTTTCATGGTGTTGCTGATCAGTATTGAGTGATTAACTGCCAATCTGTCGTACATACTTTTGTTCAATGTAGCACCAAACAAGCTTTTTTTAATCAGGCTAACTCAAATTAAAAGATGAAATTCATAGTAAATCAGGCAAACATATAATACAGCTCACTGATTCAGCCCATATTTCACACCAGTTTGACATTTAATTATACATTTAAATCATAATGTTAGCATACATTTGTACCCAAAGCAAACAAATGGTAACCCTGCAATTAAAAAAATACTTTAATAAGTATTTTTGTACAAATGTATTCAAAATGTCCACTTTTTTTTAGCAATGTATATAGACATGTATTTAAATACATACATGTATGTATGTATTTAGCATTGCAATGTATATAGACATACTTTGATTTGATAATCTATTATATTGGTGATTAGTTGTGCCTAATATCATTGCATTTAACAGATCTGTTAACCTACCTCGGCAAACATTAGCTTCACATTAGCACCAACTATTTTAATTCTTGAAATCTGGATTCAAATTTTTAAATATGACAAGCTTAACATCATTACATTTGTTTCAAAGTTATTTGGGAGATATTGAAAAATCTTCTAAAATGATCTTTTACAATACTATTGTAAAGGCTAGCTAGCTGGAGTGCTAACAAAGCAAGCTAGTAAACTGCTGAAAAGCTTCCTTTTAGGGATGCTGTAGTTTAATTTTGCTGTGTAGTCTGACAGCTCTTCCTCAGTATTATGAATCAACAAATTTTAACTTGTGTTTTTAAATGAAATAAGCTGGACCAATTTATTTAATTCATTTTCAAGTAGGTCTGAACGATATGGACAAAATTTCATATCTCGATATTCATGCCAGATATCTCGATATCGATACGATATGATATGACTACGGGTTTGGTGAAATCCAAGCATTTTTCAGAAATATAAAAACATCATAATACAAAAGAATGCGGAAAGTGCAGTTTTAGCGCGGGGGAAATCTATATCGTTTATATTGTTGCTTTTTGATATTAATATCTTGAATGTTCATATCTCGATATCGATACGATAACGATATATTGTACAGCCCTATTTTCAAGTTATTTTTCTGAAAACTGTTGGTGATGGTCCCATTGAGGAGAAAGCGGTCACGCTGGCTGAGCTCTTGACGAGAGGCTACTGGACTGCAGTGGGTGGAAGGCTGACAAATACTGTAGGCCTGCAGATTTGTTGTGGATGAGGAGTGGACCAGCTGCTTTGCAAATAATCGACACACAGTGGAAACCAAAGTGCTTCCATATGGTGCTCCTTAAATGTATGGGTGGGGCGCCTTATCTCCATTTTCTTGCTGTGTCTCCGTCTTCTGTTGCTGTTTCTCACAGACTAGATGCACCCAAGGCATATTGCTGGCCTCCACAGTTCGACTCTCAAAGTGAACGACCTGTTGTTGAGGTCAAAACAGACGAGAACCTCCTTTTATTGAAGATTTATTGAGGATTTCCTGTTTTGGAAATCCAGAATCACTATTGGTCAGCAGCCTTAAGTCCCACCTTAACACAGCCTCTCTGTCTGTGAGGACGTTGAGCTAACGTTCAGTTAAAATGGCTCATTCAGTATGGCAGCGTCCATTTGAGGGCATCAAAGATGTTTCAAAGGCTCGCTTGATAATGAAAAGTCTGTTGTCACATGGCTTCGTCCTATTCTTTTACAGTCTACTGGTCAAAAGAGCATTGAACTGTTGGCATTCCCTGGGAGCGCCCTCTGTTGAAATGGGTGGTACACTGCTCTGGGCACCCTATTGGGCTGTGGCACTGTGTACTTTCTATTTAAATTCATATTTATAGTTTAAGTATGTCTTTTTACCCCCATGCTCATACAGATATTCAAATATCGAGTAGAGAGTGACAGCACTATTATACACAGGACAAGCGCGGCCAAGAGATTTGGATTTTCTTGCACATAGGAGATGCCAAACCCTTGACCTTTTAGCCTTAGTCTGTTGGATTTGTTTGCATCTTTTGGCTTTGGATTTAACAGCCAGCAGCTTAAAAGCTTTAATTTCTGCCCGCACCCTTGTCAGCATCTCTTCCTGTTTCTCCAACAAAAATGACTTTTGGAGGGTTTTTATTTCCACTGTTTGGTAAACTACAGCCTCTTGCAAGTTCACATGAAAACAATGAGTGCTTGTGTGGAAGCAGAGAGCAATCATTCCTTAAAATCAGTGGCTTTGAAAGAGTTAAGGAGTCTGCCCTGGCTGAAAATATGAGAGAGAGAGGAGGAGGAGGAGGAGGAAGAGGAGGGGGTGAGAGAGAGATAGAGAGAGAGAAGGAGAGTTGCCTGTCTGCCTGTATTTATGAGCCCATGTGTGTGTGTGCATGCGCGTCTCTGTGAGTGTATGCGTACTGACACCTGGCGCTCGCTTGCCCGCCCTCGCTGCTCACATCGTGGAGGGCTCTCCGGCTGTCTGGGCCGTTCTTTACCTCTCTCTTCTCTCTTTTCTTTCCTTTTCTATTCCCTACCTCTATATTTATTCCTTTTTTTCTCTCACTGCCTTGCGTTGTTATTTCCCCCTACGTGCCTCTACAGTCTCCTCCTTTTGTGTAGGATCTCCTTAACTATGGTGCAGGATTTTTATTGCCTGGGCAGACGAGGTGCTCGACTGACAAAGGTGAGGATGAATCGGGACATGGTTGTATTGATGGATTGATTGTGGGATGGGTTGGTGGTTTTTAAAACCACACATTTTAGTTTTGAAAGCAGGGAGTGGTGGGGATGTGCTCCTGAAGATGTACCATTCATCAAAAATCAGCTTTAATTGTTCAGAAGGGTTTTAATCTTTCCTCTGCACAAGTCTGAGCAGCTCTTGGTGTCATAAAGAGCTCTGTGTGGGTGTCCCAATGTGTGTTTTTCAGAGGTGAAAGGTTCAAGCATGTGATTTAAGAGCGTTTGAGTGTTTGTGGTGTCAGCAGCATGTGTCAAACCCACTTTACGTCTAGCTGCCGGTCTTTGTTTCACCTTGACCCAGGTTGTGATGTCTTGGAGCAATTGGTGTTCTATCAGCATTGTGCCACACCTTAAGCATGGACTCTGTTGATGTGTGTTATTGTAGAAAGAAGCTGGAATGAATAATAGAAGAGAGAAGTAGACAGGGCTGTGGGGTCTGATGGATGGATATCCGAGGAGGATATTGACAGAAAAGTACAGCTTTTCTTGTTGTCGTTTACATTTTTGATCATGTTGTTCTGATGTTTTCAAGTTTATTTATAACACCAAATACCACTGCCTACTGTTGCTGGCCGGCTTACCCAAAATTATGTCACCGCCTCTGTTTTCACCTCCTCCCACTCCATCCTCCTCTCTCTGGAGCAGAGTGCAATACCTCGACATGTTTTTATATAGTACAAAAATATGAATCCTGTTGACGTCTCCTCCTCTGTTTTTTTTTTTTTTTTTTAAACCAGTTTTATTTCAGGTAGCATTTCAGGACTGTGTTCAACAGGATAGTGGCTCATATTAGGAAAAGGATTATTTGATAATATTTTTGTTGAGCAACGCAACGATCTGGAAATTCTATTGTTTTTGTGACAAGGGCAACTTTCTGTTTTCATTCTGCATTCTTCCCTAACCAGACACATTAGATAGACTGTTTCACACATCCATTGGATATGATTAATGTCCATCAAGGCAACATCCCTTTGAAAGTGCTTGGGAGGCGCAGAGCCTTTAAAACCATTGGAAGGTTTTTGACAAATGTTCTCTGTCTCATTCAGTACAGACCAATCTGAAGCTTGCATTCACCTCTTGCTTTTAGGACAGCTAAAACTTTTCAGTATCTTTGGTAAATGGTAAATGGACTTGAGCTTATAAAGCTATTTTCTAGTCTCTCTGGCTAATCTGAGTGCTTCAACACACATTCACTCTCATAATCACTCACTGAAGTTTCTTTGTAAGCGATCTACAGTATCAGCAAACGTATCCGCAATCTTTCACACTTTCATTTCATTTACTGAAACAGCAGAGGGAGCAGCGTGGGATTAAGTGTCTTACCCATGGATGCATCAACATGTGACAATCTCAGTTGAGCTTGAACGCCTGACCTTCCGATTAATGGTGGAGCACGTTTTCAGACTAAGCAACTGACACAACCTCTTTCTTCTCAAAGAACATTGTCTCATCTTTTTGTTATCTTGTATTTTCTGCCTGATGACAGACAAGGAGCTGCATTGAAAGTGGTGATGCAGGAATACTCATCCAGCATCCTTCACCAATATGTAAGAAATAATCTGTTGCCAACAAACAAACAAAAAGAAAGCAAAATGTAAGCATTTGCTCTTTTCACATATGAGAAATATGTCCTTAAGCATGATGGAGGACTTCACTGAGCAAGACAAAACCTCTGCGGCATCAATGTTTTTTTCTTCTCACCTTGTTTCCCTGACCCAAGAATGGATCTACCAGTGTGACATCCTACCATTGTTTTGTCATCAGTTTAAGACCATTGGCTCATTGTTGTAGGTCTGTTGCAAAGCTTAGAAGTGTTGTTAACAAAATGGCACCAAGCAGTGCTGAATTGACAGATCACTGCAGAGTTCACCTGTGAGCCAATCAGAGCAGGCTGGGCCCATGTGAGGAAGAGAGCCTTTAAAGAAGCAGGAGCTCTCTCAGTCAGAGAAAGAATACAACACTATCAGGGGTACTCAGTATATGAAAACTAGCAGGATATTTTTAGAACATTTGTGACTGTGAAGAAACTCTAGCAGTCATCAAACATTTCTGTATGAACCTAATTGAAGACAAACTATGAGCTCTTTGGTTTAATGGTCATTCTTCTATTTTTGATTGTATTGTATTGTGTGAGAACAGATGTGAAGCAAGAACACATCACTTAATCCTTTAATAAATGATCCATTTGATTCAGGCAAACCATTATAGTGCATTTGCTTATATTACAACAAATATGGGATAAATATATACAGTATGAATGACCAAAATATTGTATACAAACATTCTTGTCGCTGCTGATACTGATAATCTGCTTTTTAGGCAGTTATCTGCTGACACCAGAATTGTTCAGATAATATTGCACATCCCTAATCTTGTTGGTTTTGTATTCAGCGTTTTCTAAAGATACCATCCCTCACTCACTAGTCATCCACTTCCTCTGTCCCTCTCTCCCCCTCACTCTGTCATCACTTCACTTACTGTAACTTTCTTCCTCACACTCTTACTCTCTCTCCCACCCACTCAGATATTTCTGGAGAACAAAAGGAGAGCGAGAAGAGAGGGAGATTAAACAGCGGAGCGGGGTAGGCTTAATGTACCGTCCCTGCGTAGGCTAATGAGTCTTCACCACGCCATCCTCCTCCTCCTCCTCCTTTTCCTCCAAGTCTCTATTTATCCACATCATCTCACAACCAAACCTGTCATCTCAGCTCCTCGCACCTTTACAGTCACTTCCCTCTTCATGTCCGTCCTCCCCATTCATCACGAGACTCCTGTTCCTCCTCTCACGTCGCTTTTCATCAACCCATACGCTACAACGTTTCCATCACTGTTCCTCCCTTTCCTTTTCGCTCCTTATTTCTCTCCGCCCACTCATCTTCCGTTTTTGTCACATCCCACTCATTCCACCCATTCATCATCAAAATATTCTCATTATTACAGGTGCTAACATTTGCCTTCAAAGACCTCACTCCACGTTTGAACAGCTTTTCCTTTTTTGGTCCAAAGAGCTCAATCAATTCCATCTTTTCTCTCTCCTGTAATGTATTCATCCATTCTCTTTCTAGCGTACCACGCACTGGCACATAAAAATCCCCCACAAACACAATAAAAAAACACAGCCTGTTGGATTGTGCTGTTTGCTGTGAGGAATATGAAATAACACGTTGGGGGCCCATTTATCTGTTTAAGGACTTATCGGCCCTCTCCTCTGCACCGGCATCCTGTTGTTTTTTCGCCAGTCGGGAAGCGGGGCTTTCACTGTGCCCCTTGATGTGGATGGGCTCATTATTGCTGCTCAACGCTGCATTGCCTTTGAATAGCAGGAAGTGCCCTTGCTAGCTGAGCACACTGAGGGTTATTGTGTTGCTTTGCTGCACATGATAAATGCAGAAAAACACAACATTGCATGAAGGAACAGCTGCTTTGGTTGGCTTCACTTGAGTTTGTAGTTTTGAGGAAACACAACATGTAAGACAAGGACTGAACCTGGAACAGCTGAGTGTTCTAGTCCCAATGTTCTCCTGGCTGTCTTTGTTTATTGGCATACAATGTACTGTTTGTATTCATACTCAGGGCTGGACACAGACATGGTTGGGCCCCTAAAAGGCCCCAAAAATGGGCCCCAGATTGACTCTAGCATGTCTTCACATGGTCATTACTGACCCAAAAGTTTGTCCTACCCGTAGCTGACCCATGTTTGCCTGGTTTTCAGGAGTTCTCACTACCTAAGAGGGCAACACTAAGATGCTAGCATCAGTGAGCACCCTCATCAATGTACTATTTATTATCTCTTACCTACACTTGTTTATTTTCTAATAAATGTATACGTGGTTTAGTAGACTGTGTCAAAAACAAATTGTCTGATTCTGAATCCCAAAACCCCCCGACAATATGAGTATTAAAAAACTAAGGGCTAATGCCATTCTACAAAGAGACAACAATTAAATGTATATATTAGTTGCTTTAGTAAGTATTGCTGGGTTTTGATATTGCCATTTCTTTACTTAAGACATAGTGTGCTTCTGTTTTCTTCCTTCAGCCAGTGGCAGCCATGCTCTTTAAAAGATGTCTTTCTGCTATTTTTCTTTGTTCAGTAAAGTAGCCACAGGTCAGAACTGAATCCTCATCAACTGCTTTTTGGCTTTTTGGTCTTTTTAGGTCTGCAGTCTGACCGACCAGGAGGTCAGCCCCTCTTGGCAGCCATGTTTAATTACTCCTGTTTGCTGTGATCAAGCAGAAACCTCCACTCTGGAGAAGTCAATCCAGGACAGAATAACAGGGAACTGCACTACTTTAAATGTCCACAAGAGGGTGGGTCTAAAAGTCCACGAGTCTCCACTGGGTCACATGTAAAAATACCCATTCTAGTGGCAGATTTAAACTTAATTAAGGCTTGAATCGAGAAGTATTTTTTTCTTTACAGCAAACGTCTCTATATGGCAAAACTGTACGAGGTGATGGTTTTAAAAAGAGTAAAAATGAATTTTAATAATAATTTTAAGCAGAAGAGTTGTGTAAAGATTTGTATGATAAAGGTTGTGGTTCAGTTGACTGACAGGTGGGGGATTGTAGATTTAAGCCAGAGAGCCCACCTCAACTTCGCCTCTTTGCATATTCCTAGATATGTACAAGGGTCAAGGTTCAAGGTTAACTTTATGACCCCCGATGGGGCAAATGGTTCCGCAGCCAGCAGTCAACAACAACCAAATGACATCACAACAAAAAAAAGTTTAAAACTAACAGGATAAATAAATAAATAAGTAAAAAGTCAGGTAGAGAGTGAGGTGGAAAAAGCTTTTCAATGTGGCAACCATCTTTATTGGCCTTTGTGGCACCCTTTCTAGAAAGCAGTTAGAGACATAGCTGACACTACATTCATGCTTCTGACATTTCATAGTCCCAGTCCTGCATTACCTCAAGTGTCCACTTGAGGCTGGCTCCAAAAGTATCATAATTCCCATTGGGTCCCATGCAAGCACGATTTTTGTCTACTGCAGATAAAAAATTTGTCCAGCCTTTTAAAAGCTGTTTGGGTTGCTTTAGCTAATTCTTTTAGGTTGCAGGATTGAGCTCAGCTCTGGCCTTCACATGCCTATGTGTCCTTGGGCAAGACACTTGACCTGAAGTTGCTCCCACTGCTGCATCAGTGGTGTGTTAATGGGTATCAAAGGACATAGAAACTGCAACCATCAGTGAGTGACTGTGAGAGTGAATGGGTGTGTTAGGTTGATCTGACCTGCGATGTAAAAGCACTTTGTGTGGTCAGAAAGACTAGAGTCTAGAGACTATATAAGCTCAAGTCCATTCACCATGTAGCATTTACCATCTCTCTTTGGTGGTGACTGTTGTCTCATTTCCATATTCATGTATCAGAACATGTTCATCTGCCTATCATCACCTCTTCCTCTTCCTTCTCCCACTTTTCTCTCTATGTTTTGTCCTGCTAATTAGCTTAACTGCTGCTACCACTCCCTCACATCATGGATGTGTCTTGCTCCAGGTTGGATTAATCTGTTTTGACAGGTTTAATCATTTTTCATTCATATGTGTATGGGCACAGACACAAATTCTGTAATAGGTGCAGCATGTCAATTAACTTGTGCCTTGATTGATGGAGAGTTAATGGCTTGAGTTTTGACAGTTGGTACCTTGATAGCTTGTTTTGAAACAACATGGTATAAACCAAATTGAGTTTTCTGTTTCTTTTTATTTTATATCTATGGGTTGTAAAATTTTGTGGCAAAAATGTAAAAGTTCGAAGAATTTTGGTTCAGAATATTTCATGTTTTTATTCGATATATGTACTGAACTGGTTGCTTGACAAATTAATTGAGGAAAATGATAAAGAAATAAAGCTAACATTAGAAACAAATCCCATCATGTAAACATCAAGAGCAGAGGATGGATCAGAAAGAGGTTTGGCAAGACTTGTTTAGGCTTTCTTGTCATGTAACTTCATGCCAAAAAGGACTGGACTACATAAATATGTTTTTTTCCAGCCAAGATGATATTTTTAAATAAAGATTTTGCAGAAAAACATGGAAATCAGTCTCAATTACAGCAGAAGTCATAAGTGCAACTATGACTTTAAGGTCCTATATCATGCAAAAAAGACAAAAGGATTGCTTTTAATGTTGTTAGAAGGGGCTAAGGGGGCAGGGGAATACTGTTTTGTAAGTCCACTCTGTGGCCTGTAGACCCTCCTCCCCACTCCATTCATCAGGCATTGATTGGGCAGTTAATAAGTGCAGGGTTCATTATCCTAGCCTCCGTGTCCCCTACGATTTGAGCATTTGCAAAGGGGAGAGAAAGAGAGCTGCATCTGATCTTCAACAGAGACAGGATTGGAATTTTTTTATTATTATTGTTATTAAATTTAAATCATATTTTGCTTGTTAGACACCAAAGACATGATGTAAACAGTACCCAGATATACCAGGGTATGGGGCCTTTAATTGATACTGTGATATTCAAAACACACACCGCATGCTTTCATTGGATGTATGCTTTTGACACTATAACAAAAACGGGAGATACATAGAAATAAGTCTACAAATAACTCAAAATAATGCAGAAAAACAAGGATAAAACAAGTTCAATATGTCATGTAGCACAGTAATATTTGAATCTCGATTACCCAGTTTTCATAATTCTGTAAGACAGTAATTGTAATTGAGTTTTAAATTTGATCAATTTCCCATCTCTAGTTATAATTTCAGTGAGTCACTCAGAGTTTTTGACAGTTTTTAAGCAGAAATAAAACACTTACAACAAGCTCCACCTTCATGACTTTGTGATACAGCTGTTTTTTTTCTGATTTATTTAACTGTATATGAATACACTTTGGTTTTTGACTGACAGTTAGAAAAAGAAGTAGTAATTAACAACATCCCCTCAGGCTTCAACAAACTATGATTTACCTTTTTCTCACTATGATTTGACATTTCCTGGACCAAAAATTCATCAGCTTACCAAGAAAATAATTGACTTATTCATTCATACATCTTGCTGGAGAAATATAATGAAAAAATCAACTCCAAACAAACTGCCCTGTCTCCCAGAAATTACCTTCATACACTCTAATTAGAAACAGCAATTTCATTTGGAGGGAAAGTTAAAGCCAACTCTGCTAACATAATGTGGAAACAGTGTTAATTATTATACTTAGCAGCCTGTGCAAATGTTGAAATTGAATGTAATAGTAAAATGTTCATTTAAAACATTTTTCACCGGAAGAAGCAATCTTGGAATTAGCTATGAGGTTTTACAGGCTTCAGTATAATTAAATTTTTATTGTGTCATACATGAAGAGTTAGCAAGAACATGACACATCACTTTGTCCTACATGTTTTCATAGTGTTTCTTATGTGATTAGTTGGTGTGTGTAAACAGAAGCAGACTCAAAGTCAACCAAATCTGCCTACAGGTACAAATAAAGTAACTTATCCTAACCTAACCCTGATAACCCGGATTATAGTGCTGAGTTTATGTGACCTGCTTAACCCTCACAACTGCTGCCTCAATGCAGACTTTACCCTCTTAGAAGTACGTCGTATGTCTACAAGGTTACACCAAACAGTAATCCATAGGGGAGAGTTCAGGTTCAACACGAGTGTGTTTTTGCAGAAAAGTTTAAGTACTTCTTTTGCATCAAGATATTCTGATTGATTGATCACCAGCAGCAAATTTTCATTACAAGTTGTAATCAATGCTTCTCGTCAGTGATCCTCAAAACTAATCACCTCTGAATATTAATATGTTGTCTTAGGCTGTATAAGCTTTCTAAATGACCAGTCAAATAAATAATATGCACCTCTTCTTTGTTTAATCAAATTAAATTGAAATGCAGCACCTTTAACTGTTAGCTTAAAAGTACTGTTTCAACTTGTCCAGTGCAGCTGCTGCCAATGCTCAATCTTTACCCTCCATTTAAGTGACCATGGAAAGATTCCCCAATTTGAGGGGGAAAACGCCACCTTAGGTAAAGGTACTTATTAATATCTACATTAGTGTTAAGGTTGACAAGATGGGAGCTATTTAGAAAACTAAACAAAGTAAAATGAAATTAAAATTTTATTTTAATCACAATCACTTTTTGTTCAATTACTATCACTTCAGTTGTTATCGATTTTCCTATGGAATTGGTTTTCGATTCCCATCCGTCGTTTTTAAAAGCTATTTTTTATAATTATTTTCCATTCTGCATTTGAAATACTTTTTGACTGTGTGAATGGCATCATAGTGGCAATTTAAACTAAAACAAAGACGTTTGCATATTTATGTTGACAGTTTTTTTTAAGATTGAAACTGACTGGCGGGCCACATTGAGTGAGATGGAGGGCTGCATATGGCCCCCGAGTTACCAGTTTTTTGCCCCTGCTGTAGCTTGTCTTATACTGTGATCCCCAGTGATTATTATGCTCATGCTAATGTGTGCTTTGGACTCTGAGTGTTTTTACATTGGATTATTCCACCAAATGCAATTTAAACTTTTATTTATCCTTCCATCCATTATTTACACCACCATTCAAGCTGATATGAAACAGGAAGGGGGGGGATACACCCCTGGACCGGTGGCCAGCCAATCTCAGGGCAACATAAAGGGACTGACAACCATTTACACTCATGCACATACTTAAGGGCAATTTATAGTCACCTAACAAACATGTTTTGTGGAGTATGGGAGGAAGCCAAAGTGCTCGGAGGCCCTTGCATGCATGTCAGTTTATGACCTCCTGCTTTAACTAATGGTTTCATATTAAAGAGACTGTCTGTGATAATGATGCAGCAGCATTAGTTCAGTGTGTATATGTTTCCCAGTCTCACTATAGCACACAAACAGTAGTATATACAGTGTGATATAGAGTGTAACTGTCTTGTTAATGAAAAATGACATGCAGCCACATACTGTAGCCTACTTTCCCCCCACCATGTGTAAGTGTGAGTGTCTGCTGTGCCACTGCAGCCTCTGCAACCCCCCAGCCTCCTTTATATTTAATGTCTCCTTCATTATTCAGGCCTGCTTGTTTGCAGTTGTAGTCGTCCCGTCTCCATTGCAATTGATCTGCTGTGTGGGTACTCTCTTCATGTGTGTGAGCAGTTTTTTCCCTCTCCTGTCGTCACAATGACACCGAGAACAGACTGAGTTATTGCGTTGCTGTTGGCCATGCAGAGGATAAGAATAACAGAAAGCGAGGAGGGGAGGCGCAGGAGCAAGGACAGCCTCCGTCGCCTCTCCGTCCTCCATGCTTTCGTCTGTTACTATGGTCACCCTCTTTCCTTTTTTCTCCATCTCTTGCTCTCTTTCTCTTCTTCTCTCCCTAATTGTTACTCCCCTGCAGACTCAAAGCTTTGCACTCTGATCAGAATGAGAAGAAAAACAAAATGACACTTGGCTTGTCTGCCGCTGGCCTTTTTCTATCCGGCATCAAGCACCCTTTTTATGGTTTTTTTTCGTGCTCAAGGCTATTTCTGAGACACTACGCCGGGTTTGTTTGTCTGTTGTTTGTCTGGCTTTCTGCTGTTGAGGTGATCTCTATGGCTGAAGTTGAAATTAAAGGGAGCTTAACATTAAATCATCATGAAGAAAGATTGCATAGTGATTACATTCTATTCTTCTGGAGGAGCTTTTATAGATTTTTTGTGCTTTCATTGTGATTCTTTTCAGACTGTTTTTCTCTATAGGTGTTTTTGTGTCTCTCGTGTACTGTAACCTTCAATTAGATGAAATTCTTTCTTAACAAGAGTCATTGTAAGAGGTATCTCTCTATAAAACAAGAAAGTTATCACCATCATGCACCTAGAAGAATGGGGCTAAACGTTCTCGGATCCTGGTTTGAAGCTTCCTCTTTCTCTGTTTAGTTTGAATGTTTTTTTTGTGTCTATGTTGTTTTTTTCAGATACTTTCGCCTCACCAGTCCAAAGATATGCTTATTTGATTAATCAGAGACTCTAAATAACTCATAGCTGTGTTTATCAATGTGAGCTCTTGATTGTCAATCAGTCCTGTGATTGACTGATAACCTGCTCCACTTCCTGCCCAGCTACATCTGGAATTAGTTTCAGCTCCCTACAATCTTTAACAGGATGAGAAGTATAAATATTGGATGGATGGGTGGATGGATGGATGGATAAAGCTTGCATACAGTCCACACAAAGGTAGAAGTTGGACAGAACTGTAAGAGTGTACAGAATGTACAACAATTGGCTGGATTTGCATTTATTGTTGCAGCTGGAGAAAAAGTCAGTGGGATCAGGACTTCTACCCCTTTCCGTTTTTCAGCCCCAGCAGCAGCTAGGGGCTGAACGATTTATCATTTTCGGATCGCAGTTTCAGACACGGCAATCATATGATCGCCAAAGCTGCAATTTTTGGCAGCACTTCTGACTGACCCAGGATCTGTTGCGTCAACTATTTTTCACATACTATTTTACAAATTTGCAGCCAGTTTGCATTTAAGAATGGCTCACAAATGAACGGCTTATTAACAAATGCAAATCAGTTCTCGTTGTGCACTTAAAAGAGCAGTTCAAAAGAGTCAACTCATTTGCAAATACATCTTCACCCTGGAACTGCTGGTAAGCAGGTCAACAATACAAAACCTCCGTTTGGCTGTAGAAGTTGGAGTATTCCTTAAATCAGTGATTCCCAAACTGGGGTACTCGTACCCCCAGGGGTACGTGAAGTGACGTAGGGGGTACGCAAATACCTGTCAGGTTTCAAACTGTTGTTTCAGTAGTTAAAGTTCAAACTGGCTAATGTTTGTATGGTGATGGCCTGAAGTGTTGGCAGAGAGGCTGGAGGCCGGAATCGTGAGGCAACTTAGGGAAGGAAATCTAACCCGAATTGTCTAAGATTCTTATAGTAACTTTATGTTCAGTCAGACACCCTTCTCATTAGAGCTGTGGTGAGTTTGTAACAGTTTCAAGTTCATAACTGAATATGTTCCAGAAATGTAAATTTCTTTTTTCGAAGGTGAACTGGTGTTGCCCACTGAAATTGCTGGTAAATAAATCTATTTTGTGAAGAATAAATCACTTTAAGAGGTGTTATTTGTATGGTATGCATGTGAAATGTGGGAGGTGGGGGTGGCGGCAGGCTTACAGGCACATTTCTTTCTCTAGCTGCTATAAGTGGGGGGTACATGGCTGGAGGTCGAGTGTCTGAAGGGGTACAGGCCGTGAAAAGTTTGGGAACCACTGCCTTAAATAATGAAAAAGATTATTAATCATCAATATTAGATGATGAATAATGTGTTATGTGCTTGTGATCATTGATTTCTTTACGGTTGTCTATACTGTAAACATAGTGAATATTGCACTGAAGCTTGATTTGAAGAAAATCGTGAATTGACATGAAATCACAATATCTGCCAGAAAAATCGCAATTACATCTTTTCCTGAAATCGTTCCGCCCTAGTAGCAGCCTAAGTCAGCTCCCAGTTCAGACCTACCACTGTGACATGCTCCCATTGTCTCATTTAAGCCCGTTGGCTTGGAGTGGCAAACCCACTGCAGAGCAGACACTGTAGAATGAATAGACCTCTCCTCACCATGTTTTAGGTGACCGTAGCTGCCTAAAATGTACCTCTCCACCCCCAATTGACCGACCAGTATGATGTCCTACCATTGTTTAATCATCAGTTTGAGCACCTTGGCACATGATAGCAATTTTTTATCATTTGAAAGCCCGTTAAGTCACCTTTACAGTGAGGCACAACTTGTAAGGATGGTGTATTCCTGGAATGAGCATGTGGGTAACATCCCAAAGAATGCAACTGGTAGCTGGTGCTCTGGTACGCAGCACGGCAGTATTATTTGGTGGACCTGGTACCTTCTCCAAACTTAGGACCAAGTTCTGTGAGACTGGTAAAGTCAATGAAAGACTGCAAAATAGGCATCCCAGGAAGAGAATACACCAAAAGACCGGTTCCCTACCCTTGCTTAACAGAGGAACGGTAGGCTTTCTTCCAGGGGAAGAGGGGATTTGGCACTTTTTTGGGGACGCTACCAACACATTTAGCTGTTATTCATTCCACAAATGCACAATCTAAAAAACTAAAAGAAATAATCAACCAAAAGTAACACTTCCAAACTTTTGTTGAGGAGTATGGATCAAAGATTTGATGTGTTTGCCTGCAGTTAACTAATGAGATGATTGTATGTGTGTGTGGATCATTTGTACATGAAAATAGACTGTGGCACTTTCAACAGCAGTGCTAATCACACACTGAAAGACATAATGGAGGCTGAGCAAAACATACTGGCATGAAAATGTCAGGAATTATTCCCCATAACAAGAACGAAATACATTGACAACAGAACAGTGAACATTTGAACATTAAGCCAGGAAAAAGATTATTGATCAGGCCTCGAAATAAGATTTTATAATTTCACAATTTTTGGATTCTTCATTGGAGTTCTGATTTTAGAGCAAACATTTAATTACTCTTTTCACTGCAGGTGCAACAAAAGAAAGCTCCTTTCCTATTTTATTTTCACTTTTGCACCCCCTGTTTTCTTTTGGGTCTGACAGTTTCTCTTACAATTATGTTGTTAAGTCTAATTTTCTCCTTTGTGAACAGTAGAGGTAAACAGAAAAACTGATGCGTTGCTGCTGTCACAGAGAACCAATAAATGCATAAATTTTCAGCAAACACTGATTGCAGGGCTGGTAAAAAGGCAGCACAGATTTTCTCCTATGGTAGATTTTTAGGCTGCTGTTTGGCAGAGTTGCTGATATCCAAAGTTACATATGAGCTCCTTGAGTATCCTCATATTTTCCTCAAATGATCCCATAAGACTTAGTTTATTCATATTCAGCTGTAAAATGAGAGATTAGCATGTGCTGTATATTTTTCTTTGCTTTGTTTTGACGTGAACAAATCCTTACAGTGCAGAGAGACTCATCGGCAGCATGACGAAGGATCACATTTAGGATTTATTTTTCAGCTGCTGTATGGTTTTAGCTCAGTCTGTCATTCAGAGGCAGTAATTTAAAAGGCTGTAAGTAAATATATCCCACCGTAATGATGAAGCAGCAGCGGCAGCAGGAACCTCTCTGTGTGAATGTTTCAGCATCCCAACCTTTTCTCATTAAACACTCTGCATCGGTGCAGAGAGAAGCATCTGCGACCGTAGCAGGTGCGGCAGACGCCCCTCCCCTCGCAGCAGACAGCCAGAGGTCAGAGGGAGCTGAAGGCGCTACGGTGCTGCCGAAACGTGTAAATGAAGTCAAACAAAGCAACAGGATAATAAAGAAGAAAAACAGGATTCAGTGACAGCAGATGCACCGTGAAAGGTATCTGTACACTAGATCTATTACAGGTGAGACTTTGTCCATGAAACCAGACCTCATGTAACTGATGTAGTGTCCATCAATAAGTTTAAGACAAACTCTCTGTCTACTTTATTAGACACACCATGCTATTTCTGGGTTAGACACCCTTTAAGCCTCCAGACCTGCCTTAACTCTTTGTGGTAGAGGATCAGTAAGATGCTGGAAACATTCCTCACAGATTTTGATCCATATTGACATGGTCGCATCATGCAGTTGCTGCAGATTCGTAGGCTGCACACCTATGATGCAAACCTCCTGCTCCACCATATTCAATGGTTGCTCCATAAGACTGAGATTGATATGAAATCAGTTACCCAGATTTCCCTGAAAAAATACAACTATTTTTGTCAAACTGGCAATTTTTCTAATAATCCCAGTTTGTCCCCAAATGCATAAACTTTTATTTTCAGCTTTACACAAGCTCATTCAGGTCATTCAGAAGTGGTCCTCTGCACATTTTGGTCGTCATGAGTAGTAATTTGACCCATCTGTAATCTTGAACACTTCTGACCATACTCCTCTGATCTCAAGGCATTTTTGGCCTGGAGAACTCACTGGATATTTTCTCTTTTTTTTAACCATTCTCTGTAAACCCTAGTGACAGTTGTGTGTTAATTCCCGGTAGATCAGCATTTGTCCAAAGCCACTTGAATCTCCCTTTCTGCCCTGTTCTGATGCAAAGTTTGAACTGCAGCAGGCCGTCTTGACCATGCCTAATTGCCTTACTGCATTGAGTTGCTGCCATGTTATTGGAAGGCTGGCTATTAGCATTACCTAGCAGCTGAACAGGTATATATGCTAAAGTGGCCAGTTTTTTTTAACTCTTCCTTTTTTCAATAAACCATCAGAAAAATCACCGACACTTTGCCTTCTTCTCTTGAAGTTTGATGAGATTTTGGGCTCAAAAGAACAAGAGTCATTTCAAGTGTCAATGCTAGGAAGACTGTTAGCTTGAGGGGGAGATAAAGCAGTAGGCTTTTCAGGTGTGATGTCTGCTTTTCCAATTTCTGCCGTCATCCCTCTGTATGTGATTGTCAGGGATTAAAAACGATCGAAACAAAAGCATCCTTCTTCACTGGATGGCCTGAAGGCAGACCAGCAGCTGAAGCATTTTCTTTCTCCTCTGATTCTCAAGGCAGCCAAACGCAAAAAAAAAAAATCCCTCATAACACTTCCATTTCCGTTTGGTTATTTTTGTAGCTTGCTTTTCACTTCTCCACATGGTGATGTAACCCCAGTGGTGTGTCAGACTGATGGTAGGAGAGGCTTGATGCGGCCTCTATTTTTCTATTTTTCTACCCAGACTCTCCTCTAGTTTTTTTATTTTTATTTCATTTCCAAATGAAGCCCACCCACTCAGTGCTGCGACACACACTGCTTTTCTCAGTACTGGGATGGCGATGTAGGAGTCGGGGCATGTATCACTCTTTTTTTCTCTCTCTTTCTCTCTGCTTCACGCACACACTCTCTCTGCCTCCCTGCTTCCTCCATCATCACACCTCCATTCGTCCAGGACACTGCTGAGTCGTGGCGCTGTCAGCCATAGCCTGACGCACGCAACCACTCACATATGCGTCACCTCGCTGGCCCGGCGCCGCCACCGTGCTGCTCCCTGTCCTCCACGTACACCTCTGTGGCCCGCAGGTCACAGGCTTTGGGTCTTTCTAGAGGGTGGGAGGTAGTGAAGTGATATTTTGAGCCAAGGGAACACTCTTGTAGAGGATCACGGGTCAAGCTTTAGTCATCAACAGTGGTATGATATTTAAAAACATAATAGATGCAAATTTTTGATCGTGCATTTGGTGAGGAGGCCCGTCGGTCCAATATTCATGTGCATCTCTGACAAGACAAGTTACCCACCACAACCTAACACGTTGACCTCAGCTGCCACCACCACCCTAAGCTATGGCATCACTGCACTCACCTTCATCAATTTGGGCAACTTCACTACTTCCTCCTACTCTATTTTGGCCCTCATCTGGCAATAGTTAGTTTAATGTCCATATTTTAAACCTACAGACATCTTTGTCTCTATTTTGTCGATTTAAAAAAAACTACTAAACCTCATAATACCTTGGAGATGCTACCAAATGTATCTGTTCACTATTAAGGTTTAGATTATTTACTCCTTATTTATATCAAGCAGTTCATAAGTATGGCAGCAGCCATTAAGTGGAACTGAAGTGGTCACTAGTGGAGGACGGCTGCATGACAACAAAGACAGAGTATTTGAACAAGATTTTGGGCCTGTATGATAAGATATATTAAGAATTAGATTTAGTTTACAGATTTAGTTACATAACTTAACTATTTAACTGGCCAACTGCACACACCTCTCCTATGTTGACATGTTAAAATTTTGCCTGGGACCATGGTACATTATGTCATTCCCCACCATGTACCACATGTAGCCAAATTAAATGAAGCCTCCAAAACTTACCATTTTAGATACTTAAAATCATTTCTAATCAAATTTCTTACTAGGTGATAGAGCTAGATCAGTTTTCAATCTTATACGCTCATATACATGGAGAACTTTACCCTCACATTGAGCTGGCTGCAACATAGACATGAGCCATTTCTATGAAATCATTTCACTGTTTACCTCCTCACATACCTGTGGGCCGCATGTCCTTGCATATGAGTCTTGCACATTTGTCAGGATGGCCGCCTTCTGCGAATCTGGGGGGGCCTGCAGAGGAGGACGCAGTCGCATAGGGGTGACCATTTGACAAAATGCCTCTGGACTGGTTAGATAGACAAAAGGTAGACTACAGATTTGTCATAGATGAGGAGTAGGCCAACCGTTTTGCACATAGTCAACAGACAGACTTTTTTTTTTTTTTTAGTCTTTGGCGATGTGGAGCCTAAAGTGCTTCCACAGAACATAGACTGTAAAAGAACTGGATGAAGCCAATGGATGCTGCCATGCTGCTACTGCTATCTCAACCAGACTTTAGCTCAACATTCTCACAGACAGAGAGGCCATGTTTAAGTGGAACTTAAGGCCATCTGACCAATAGTGACTTTGCAAAACCAGACATCCTCAATAAATCCTCAATACAAGAAAAATGGTAACAATATGAAAAAATCCCAAACCCATCACAGAGCACGTCGTTGCAGTATATATTTAGACTGAAACCAGTTTTTGAACAAGGCTTCCAATACGTGTTTTAAAGCCGTAAAAAACTTATTTTCCCTGCAGACAATCATGAAGGTGTCAGGTTACTGCAGGCAGCCCCAAGTGGACACTCAGGGTACAGCCTTTAGTACTTCTGCATGGGCCTCCATTTACACCCCCGGCAGTTGCCACCTGCCACAGACTGGCCTTGCCTGTCGTCCATGTTCTTGACGGGTACTCCTTGTTGTTGAGGTCAAGAGGGCAATGGACTGTTGGCTTGCACAGGGAGCACCCTCTGTTGGATGGGGCGGTTCACTGCTCCAGGCACCCGAATGTGCTGCAGAGCTGTACATTTTCAATCCAAATGTATATCTACACTCAAAGTACAGCTTTTAACCCCTATGCTCCAAAAGATATTAGAATTTTGAGTACAAGGTGGAACTCACAGGAGGAGATTGAACTCCGCACAGGAATTTTAAGTTGTAACAAGTCAGTAATTAGATATCTACGCTCAGCAGATAATTTTGGTTCTGAAAAATCAAAGTGGCAAAATTAGAGACCAGCTGGTAAACATGTCTGCACGCCTGAGTTTCGAGACTTCAGAAACTACAAAACAGAGCTAAAGCAAGTCAATAGACAATCGCTGATAGAAACAATACTGAAAGTGTTTTTTTTTTATGCCATAACAAGATTGTTTGATGTGTAGTGGGGAACTAAATTGGAGCTTAAGAGGTCAAAATATGTAAATGTGTGGTTCATAGTTGTTGTTTTTTTTAAATGTCAGGATAGGACATGTTCAATAATTGTCCTACATAACAGAATCCAGTTAAATCATGCAACACCCTATTTTATTACTTGTTTAAAAAAAAAAAAAAAAGAACCATATAAAGACTTTTATGGCTAACTGTTGTTGGACTACTTAATTGTGGTACTTTTCAAGCACTTTATAACTTGAAGATTTTATTTTCTCAAATTGTAAGCTGTCTTTATCTTTAGTGTAGGTCATTAAGTCAGCCACTGTATTCCCATTATTCCACTCACAGAGTGCAATACCTGGACTGTGTTGTTTAATGTGGGTCATGTTGTAGCCGGGCTCTCAGCTGAGTTTCAAAAACAAAAAGGAACAGCAGCAGCAGGAGTAAGAGCTAAAAAAGGACCTACATTAGGGTTTTTCTCTGCCTGGGGATAATCAGCTGTTATGTAACACCGGCACAAATACAGTTACCCCTGTAATGCTTCAGGCTTCACTGGGATGGAGGAGTGTTTCCTCCTTTATTGCATCCACTGTTGCTCTGTAAATTGGAAGATGCCGCTGATTTACAGTTCGCTCTCGGCGTGTAAACCAATAAACAGAGAGAACAAATGAGCCAGGCTCACAACAACAGAGATTCATCTAAATTATTTGTGGAGCTCTTATCTGAGATATTTAATGCTCTGTGTTCAGACTGTGATTTTGGTGTTTTACCACTTTAAATTGGTAAAATTAGAGCACAATATACTTGATTAACTCTTGTGTATTTTAAAGAAAGAAACACCTCATGGTTTATTTTAAATGGCCAATTAGATGGCAAATTTTCTTCCACATTTGCAGGATTTGATACGTCATGTAGTTTTTGAAGAATTTACAAACAAAGGATGCTAATAATCCTGAATTATAGTTATATTTGCACAAACAGACGAAGGCTCAGGAGAAAAAGATGGATCGTTTTTTCTTTTTATATGATCTAATTTAGTTGTTACATTGCAAGACTCAGCATTACTGTATTTTTTTTCTGATCAACTAGTGATTCTAAATTGACTTTAGTTGTGGGTGTGTGTATGTAAATGGTTGCTTGTCTTTCTATGCTGGCCCTGTGATTGCGGGGCGACCAGTCGAGAGTGTACCCTGCTAGAATCGTATTATCATGTTTCATTAGAAACAGCAACATGTCAATAAACATCAGAGAATATAACAAAATAAGATGAGGTTTTACACGTACAGTATATTTTGCATATTCTTGTCATTATTTTATCCAATAGTTTTGTGTTTTAAGCTATTTGTGTCCATCTACCTGCATTTAAATAAAGAGTAACTGTAAACAGTTACTTAATCAAAATTTATAAGAATTTAAACTCAAATGCAGTTACTGTAGCAATGATAATCCAATAAACACAATATTATAGACAGTTTTAGCTACTTTTTTGGTGCAGATTTACTGGTTGTTAAAGCATATTTTGCTCATTTTTTACAGAGACAGTTACAGCCTGATATAGCTCAGTAGTTTGGAAATATTGCTATTTTTACAAGGTCGTGGATTTTTTCAGGTATGTCTGGTTTTCCTTATCAACATTTGTTTTTATATTTGGAACTGACTGGCTTGCTGCATTAAGACTGGAGGGGGGACCACATGTGGCTCCTGAGCTGCCAGTTACCTACTCCTGGTAGATAGAAAATCTGTCACAGCTGGCAGCTCATTATGGAGATCATAACAAGGGCAACAATAACTGAAGGCAGAATTTCATTCTTGATGTATTTATGTTGTCTTACACCCTTAAGAACCAAACTCAATGAACAGAACTGCAATCGAACCAAAATCTACAAAATCAAAACAGTGCTCATCCTGACTCTTGGTCCACATCAGTTGTTAGTAAGGCCTCACCTTCATGGTGTCTGAGTACTGGTTTCTGTAGATCTGTTGCATTGACTATACATAAAGGAAGTCATTTTTCATCCCCTGTCTACCAGAGCTCTGACTCTCGCATTCAGGTGAAAAACAAGTCCAACTAATTTCGTAAATGCAAAATTAAAACAATGGTAGAGAAATGACTAAATGCTTCTGCATTGCATTTTGTGCTTTAAAGTATGGCCCTAAAAAATAGATCAGAAACATTATTTCAGTTGATTGTTTTTCCCCTTTAATGAAACCAATTGGCACTTTTTTATGGGGGGGGGGGGGCAAGTACCATCACATTTCGCTGTTGCTCCTTCCATGAATGCACAATCCTTACAAGTTGTGTCCCATTGTTATGGTGACTAATTAGATTTCCAACAATACAATATACAAAACCAATTAGTATTGTTAAAAAGGATAAATCATCGACTTTAATATAATTTTAAAACTTCTTTTAGGAGTTTTATTTTAAAAAAATCACAATTAACACAATACATATGACTTTATACTGTAGGACCTCTTTGCATACATTAGTCTCTTAAGCACTGACAACTGTCTGACTCCTTCGCGGTACATGAGTTTCTTTGTTCTCCTGCTGGCTGGCGTGTTTCTCCCCGTCCCCTTCGTTGTAAAAGAGGAGGACGCTCTCCTTAAATCACAGATGATATGACCGTCGTTTTAAACGTGGTTAACAGCTTGTAAAACTGCTGGCTCGGCCGATCCTGCCTCCTGCCCTCAATGTTCTTCCTATTATTCCTCTCTGCAAACCTGCACTAAAGCGTCCCCGCAGACTCACAACATCATAGGTCCATAACAGCGTCTCTACTCCTATGGGAACACTCATAACTGCTGCAGTTTGTTGTCCCTCAAAGTAACATTACTTTAGGAGATGGCAGGATTCTCTTTTGGCTTGTCACTGCGGGTGAAACACAGAGTGACAAACAGTTCTGCTCCCTGAAAACTTGAGCCAAACTTCTTTATGTCCACCATAAAGATAAAACATTGAGACATATAGCAAGACTGTTTACGTCTACAAGCTTGTATTAAATTGAAAAAGTGTGTTTTGACACTGAAAGGCTGTGAAAAATAAAATAAAGTCATGAAGCATTGTTGCTCACAGATTTATGTGGTCGATTATTATTATTTTTATAAAGGATCTTAAAATTTGATACTATTACAGTTTGATATCAGTAATATTGATATACTTTGGGCATGATTTTCAGAGAACAATGCTGAGGTAGAAATCAAAATTTTGGGGCTGATCTGTCAAAGAAAGAGAGAAAAGAAGAAGAAAATGTTATATGTAACATAGTTTTCAGCTGTAGATTTGATTCAAGTTCATTCATGTCACTGTTTAGTTCCTGAACAAGCATGATGGAGCCCAAAGAACACTACAATGCATCGCAATTTTTAACCTTTTCTTTGCTGCTTACATCCAAAAAGAAAAAATGACAGAATTCTATAAAGCCCAATAGAAACATCTCAGGATATTTATGATGTCACTTCAGTTTTTTTTTAAGTGGGGTAAAAACTCAGACTGATGTCCACATGTAGACAGTTAATGCAACCAGCTCTGCTGTGCTCAGCCTCTCTTCCACTTTTAGCTTCACTGCTCTGTAGAGCCTCTGTACTGCTGTGTCAGTAAAATAATGAAGAGACAGAGGCACATACCTGCGCTCCAACCAGCATGTAACAAAATCCATCGTTTTCCACAATGTGGTGAGGCCTTGTGTCTTTTCACATAAGTTAGTCATAAATTAAGCTATTTTCCAGGCTCGCTCAGAATTTGGAGGCAGCTCTGACAAGCTAAGCATGTCAGGTGATGGCTGATTTATCAGTAGGGTTAGCTTAACATTGGCTTTACCTGTTAGCTGTCGCTTTCTCTTGGTGGTACCAAGTGAGGTGAACTGTATTTCCACAGTATTTTTTTTCCATACGTCACTCCTAAAATCCCATGTGACATATCCATCTCCTATGACCCTTTTAAAATCCAAAATAAGTCCACACAGTTGATTAAATGCTGAAAGTGCATTTCTTTTGTCTCTCTCCTGTGCTGTCATGTTTGTTTACTAACTCTCTGGTGGTCACCTCTGCTGAAAAATGACTCAATAGCACCATTGTGTGGACATAAAGCGTTATTTATTTTATTTCTATAGAACCAAAAACTTTGTTAAATGTTGGGAATTAAAACTTGAAAAAAATCTACAGTTGGCAGCATTGAATTAATAAATATTATTGCCACTCTATCATATAATAATACGATGGTGTCTCAATTTTTTCCCCACCCCTAGTGTTCAGATTGACACACTATAAACATGATTATTGAGTTAGTTGGTGTCTCTGGATTCCCCTAAGGTGTTAGTATGTGTTTATCAATTGTTTGCCTCGCTGTGTGATTAGCCCTGATGACTAGTCCTCTCGCCCTGTGTCAGCAAGAGTGGGTCTCAATGGGATATCCAGTATATATGAAGGAATAATGGATGATGATACTGCAGCTTGCCTTGTTTCTGTCATTTCTCTAAGTATCTTTCCTCAAACAGAAATCAGAGCAGCTGATTCCAAACCAGACGTGCCTCCAGTCCATGTTCATATTAAGCAGCTGAAACACAGGATATTACACACCGGATTTGCTTTTAAAGAGGTACTACATTTAAACTGGAAAATAAAACAAATACATAAATTATCAATATGATATGAGGGGAAAGACAAAATACGATAACATAGTTATCTGTTGAATGTCCAAAGGGTAGAGGTATAAAAACTACAAAGACTATCATACATGTCTCCCATGCTCCTTCATTATTATGTGTATGTGTACAATTGTGTGTTGTGGTTTGACTGAGTTGTCATAGTCATGTTGGCAAGTTGTCAGAACTATCTACTTCCTGTTTCAGACTGGGACTGTCTCAGTGTTATGCTTGACAACAGACTAACAGAAGGTGTGTGTGTATGTGTGCATGCATACTTTCTTATATTAGCTTCTGTGGTGGCTGATGCTAATGAAGACGTCGGCCAACTTTCAGACTGAGCAGATGTCTGCACTCTCGTACGGCTCACTGCGGCTTGCTGTGCTGCTGTGATTCATTAAGATGCTTCACTTTGTCGTGTCAAATCCAAGTAAAATGTATGTAAAGCAGAGGAGCAGAGTGTTTTTTGGATACACTGTTTAGCATATATAGTCACTAAAATATTTAAAGACTGACTGACAACAGGAATTGAGGGAGGGGATGTCTGTGAACAAGAGGTGGAAATCACAGGATAACTCGATAAATGAAATGATGCCGATGAAATAAGACACCATATGACACAATACAAAACCAAACAAAACAATACAACATAGCACCAAACAATACAATTCACTATAAAATAATGATACAATATAATACAACATGGCACTGTATAGTACAATATCACTTGTATGATGTGATGTATTGTGATATATTTAGTAACTATATAAAGACATACTGTACATCACAAAATAAGATGACGCAAAATACAAAATAATAGCAATAAAAACATGCACATGAGATATGATATAATGTTGAACAACACAGTACATTTTTATGCAATGTGACATCATGCAATGAGATACATTTACATGTAAAATGTTATGATATGATGCTTCGCAATTGGGGCAGCATCAGCTTTTATAGTTGGCTGGTTGCTAACTAATGAAGTGGTTAGTCAGCTAAGCAGATAATAATTTCCACAACTACGTAATGGCTACGATGTAAATGCATGCTATGAAATTTGGCTTCTTCAAACCCAAAATGTGTCATATCAGTGATCATTTATCCAATATTTGTGCTTTGCTTCAAGCATTACTGTTGTTGATGTGCTATGGTTGACTGTGTTTGAATGTGAGGCTTGCTAACCGTGGTTCATACAATATCAGCAACACAGAAGCGAGTTACAACAGTTAGAGGTTGAAATGGAGCAGAGAAAAAAATAATGACACATTCCAAGTGGGGAATGTGTTTTATAGTTAAGGAATAAAAATATGTAAGAGGAAAATCATAGATAAGACATAGCATGGCTTTATCTTTGAGCTTTTAATTAATGGTCTTCCAAAGAATGGCGTTCAAGAAGGGCTGGGAACTATGGACCATGTCTTTATTTTTATGCTTAATGGTGATATCTGATATGTATCTTGATATTTTTCAAGATCAATGCTTTTAAAGTAAGTAAAGCAGTAAAATAAAGCTAATGCTAAGCTAATGCCACTGATAAAAACCAACCAACACTGGACATGCTTAGCATGTCAAAGCTGCCTCTCAGTTCTGACTTACTAACTTTGTTTGCAAAGACTGAAGGCCTCACCAGGTTGAGGGAAGCAAGGTCTTTGATACATACTGGCTGCCATCTCTTAAGTGGTCATGGTTACATGATGTTGTTTAATTCAGAATTAAGTATTCAGAATTAAATTATTCGGAATTAAAGTATTCTCCTTCCCGTTTACATGCAAATAGTAATTCCAAATTGAAGTTTACATGGAAAACACGTTTATCTGCCTCCCCCCAGGCCTCCAGTTGATGATCACTGCCTTAGTTTGTAAAGGCCTTTAATCAGTCAAATACATTATGGAACATTACATCATCATGAATAAAAAAATACAACAAAATGCAGTGTGATACAATCCTATGAAGATGTCAAATGCTTTGGTATAATACCATATGATTTGTTACAGTGCAACTCAATAGGGTACAATACTCTTTGGTGTTTACGTTACAATACAATCAATACAATACAGTTTCATACATTACAATATGACACAATTCTATATAGTATCATTGTACTATATACAATAGTAATGATGTGATAGTACATTAAAAGTTCTTAAAGGGTGAAAAAAATGCAGGCGTTTACCTAAATCTGCACTCTGTTAGGAGTAATTCATCAACATTTGCTGACTTTGGCATCTAAAGTATGAGATTTCATCTATTTTCTGTTTGTGTCATAAAAAATTATATGTATAGATTTCTTGGCTGTAAGTCAGACAGACCCACTTAAAAAAAACTTCACCTTGGACTTTCTGGAAGCTTTGCAGCCATGTTTGTGCCATTTTCTGACATTTTATTAAGCGAAGGGTTCATTTAATTAAATCTTCATTAGTTTGAGACCTTAAGCAGACAAAAAGTCTGCAGCCTGTGATTCACTGTATCGACTTCGAGTTATTTCTCTCTCCTACTTGAGACGCCCTCGGGTTTGTGGTTTTAAGAGTGCCCTGCCCAAAGGCACTGAAGCCGTCACATCCCTGCCTCTTCTCTCCTTCTCGCATGACATCAGGAGCGTTAATTTGGCAGCAGCGATGGTTGCTCACAACAGGAATCAGCTGTGATTCACTAGCTGGCATTTACCTTTTCCAACTTTAATCACTCTTTAAATCAAACTCTGTTCTGATAGATTACCCATGCTACATCAGCTCACAAACACATCTATATGATGTATGGGATGCACATTTTTTTATTTGTGTGTGGGCTGAATAAATGTCAGCATGTTTTATTTATCATTACTTGCACATGATCCCCCGTTTCTGTTTCTACACGCAGGGATTTCAGATAGTTTAACATTTGGCTCTCTGGAGAAATAAGGATACTTGGATCATGCAAGGATGCTGTGCATGTAATTAGAAAATGTATCACTTCTTGCAACAAACTCGCTGAATTATTTATCATTCTGTCTCTGTGGAAGTCAAGCTTTTTCAGAGCGTGCAAAAAGGATTTCTCTGCCTGCTGTAATGCATCTCCGCAGACATTCCTTTTTTTGGTGAATGGTAAGAAAAATTTGCTCTGACAGGGGGAGTAACAGGGAGAATACAAGTGTTTAATTAGAGGTCCTAGTTTGTCTCTTTGTGAGCAACGGGGGGATTGACAACAAGTTGGCAACACAACAACATTAAGGCCCCGCGGAGGCAATCAGCCAAGGTAAGGAATAAGGTAGAGGGGGAACTGAATCACGGTGCTGTCACAGACTGAAGTCATTGAGCTGAGGGATGTAATTCTTCAGGCTCCTAATATCCGAGATGTGTCTCAGTTACACGGCTAAGCTGCTGTCTTTTTTGTTCTACCCATTGTTGGCTATTTTGGAGAGTCCCAGAAGTAAAAGATGGGCAAAGATTAGATTTAAGGGCTGAGTCTGATCCTGTTTTTCTGTTTGAAGTGATTGATCAGTCACAGAAAAAACAGTTTAATCCCTTAAAAATTGTAAAAAAAAAAAAAAAAAAAAAAAAAAAAAAAAAAAAAAGGTCCACCTTAAACTACCTTTGAGGTGCAAGTGGTGATTTATTGACTCTTTTATATTGGCTTTGACTCCACTGCTTGCAAATGGCACCAAAAAAATTATCTTTCTTAAAGATTCAAATCTGGTCATATTAAATCCTATTATAATCTTCCTCAGTTACAAAACGTGTTCAACAGGGTTCAGGTCTTGGCCCGGTGTTGTTTACAGTTTATTAGTGTTATTATCTTACAAAAAGTAGACGGTAATATCCGTCTGTATGAGGATGACTCAATTATTTGTGACAAATCAACTTTAAGAATTGCTTTTTTGGCTTGTTTTATGTTGTGTAACTGCATTTTTCTAGCCAAATATCATAGTTGAAGAGGGAAACCAATGTTTTCCACGGCTTATTAACAAAAGTTGGTTCACTTGGGCCAGTTCTAGGCACTGTGTTGTTTTCAATTTAAATCATTGATATTGTCCTCCATTTAACTGACTGTAGTAATCATCTGTATGCAGATGGCACAGTTTTGGTTTTTATTTTGACAGTTTAAGCTAATTGAACTCAGTTTTCACTGCTCTGTAGGGTTTTTTTTTAATTGTTGCAACTATTGTTTTTGTACATCAAAACATTGTAGTGGAAACAAATGTGTTTTTATCGCATTGTTGACTTGAACAATTCATTGCTATTTCATAATGAATCCAGGCTGAGAAAACACAATTTTACATGTATATATATATATATATATATATATGTATTTATTTTTTTCAAAGCATGGTACTTATTTTTCCATTTAGAGCCCGTCTCTTCTAGGATGCCTGTTTTAGGTATTAATATCTTGATTATCATCCATTTTGATTATCAAATACAAGCTTCAGCAACATTGTGAATAATTGATTACCCTTTTGCTCATGTTTTATGTAACATTAATGGAAGTAAAAAAAAAAGTTAATCAAATGTGCTGCAGATATGAAAAAAAGAAGAATAAAATCAACTTAAAAATGATATAAAGCCAAAAATATGTCCCTTTTTTAAATAATTTTATCCTTAAAGTGCTTACGGCCATACCACTCTGAGGGCAGTCTTATCGAATGTTTCTGGCCTGGTTAGTGGATGGGAGACTGCCTGAGAGTACCAGGTACTGTAAACATGGAGCGTCAGTGACTTAGTCTGGTAGTAGTCTCTACCGTTAATGGGTCAATGGTTCCAGCCCAGCTTTTGTCACATGTTGATGTATCCTTGGGCAAGACACCTAAGTTAAGTTGCTCCCACTGCTGCGTCAGTGGCACATAAATGGGTATGTAAGGGCGAGAATGTAATTAACTAATACTGTTGGGCAGGTTACATAGACTTAAAACTCAGGACCATCAATGAGTGAATATGAAGGCAAATGGGGGTGAATGGTAGATCTGACGTGCAGTGTGAAAGTGTTAGTAGTCAGTAAGAGAAAAAAAATGCTTTAAAATCTCATCAATTTACCATCCATTTGTTAAAAATACATATCTGTGTTGTACTAACATTTTTACCTGCAGGGGGCAGTTGCAGCTGTGTGAAATGTGTCTTTGCAGCTCAGATCCCTGTTCCACAGGGATCAGTTCTAGGCCTCTTTCCTTTTCCTGTACAGAGTCCACATATTGTATGAAAGTTTAGCTTTAATAATATTCATGTATGGTTTTTGGTCCATATTGCCAGCCTTAGCTTAAATAAAAGTTAATAATGTTCAAGCTTCCTTTCCCTCTTCTATTCAACAAAAGATGATCCTCCATAAAAGACCACAATCTAATATAATCCCACTCAGACAGTACCTGGAAACGAAGCCCCATTTAAGGAGCAGAGGTCACATTGAACACGGACTGGTTCATCAAAGTCAGCCCGAGCCGTAATGATAGCGCTCCTCTCCGCCATGCTCCACGGGATCACTATCAGATGTCACGCCGACTTCTCCCATAATGCCTCTTTGTCCGTGTGCGAAATTGGCCTTGCTCCTTTGACATCCTAACACACACAGCAGCGTGGCATTACAGCACTGCTAACAGAATGAGAGGAGAGCACCATCATTTCCTCGATGCAGGAGATGGTCTTTCACTGTCAGATTTAACAGCTGAATGAGACGTGGTTACAGAGAGCAGGCTGTCCTCTCCAGCTCTGCTCTAAATCTGATACTTAGATACTGAGTTATGTTCATGTTGGTGACAGATGCTCCCCAATTGAAACCTGAATGACGTCCACTGGTGGTCGTGAAAACATGTCTCTGTCATAGGTCCTCCTCTTTCATGTTTTCAGCTTAACAGGGCATTGATCTGTGTGGCGGCAGGGCATTGTGCTGTAATCACTGCTTAACAGGAGAGTTATCTGCACCAAAGAAAGGAAGTTTTTCATCCCCCCTAAAAGAAATACAAAGATATCCCTGGACTGGAAGATTGTTAAAGATCAGCTTATTTTAATCCCTATCACTAGTCAGGAGTGTCTCCACATCACCTTTTAATCGCTTATCAAAGGTGATTTGAAAAAAATCTACCAGGAGCTAGATTCGATCCTGAATAGAAAAACAAAATAACCAATATGAGTCAAGTGGGGTCAAGCTGATACCCTGTAGTGGAAAAACCTCATTAGTGTCGCTTTTTACTACCTGATGTTGTCTTATGAAGCAGAATGATGTCCTCTGACATATTGAAAATACTCCCTTAAATCATCTTTATCCCTCTCTTAAATTGTTCAGGGATATTGATACTCTGCGTCTTAAGAGACCCCAACAGGTAATTATTTCAGGACATTTAACAGTGTAACAGACACTACTATTAAAACCTCAAGGTGAAAGATGTGATTTATACAAGGGGTTTATGGTTCATATTGTCCCCAGAGTTCATAATCTTTCGAGCACAGACAATGGTGCATGGGCAATAATGTGCACTGAGGGCATGTTGCAGATTGAATATCTGAATACTTCTCGTGTAAAAAATAGCATTTTAATATGGAGTGTGTATGTGATTTGCAGTGACTTTGCAGACACCCTCAAGTAGACATTTGTGGAACTGCATTATTTTGCACTTGTGAATTGACCTTATTTTTTTAAACTGCAGGTTCCTGCTTGGTTTTTGGATGTATTTTTGCCAATATGCTGATATTTCCAAAGTCATTATTGCCTATACCAATACCCATATTTTCTGTCAAGAGCACAAAGCCTCCAATACACAAAATTGACCTATTTCTTTCACAACATTTTATTCTTTGATAAATCATAATTTTGGTTTATAAAAGTACACATTCAGTGATGATGAAGTAAACCATTATACTACATAATGGACGATATGTACTGGCAAAATTTTGGTTGTAACAGCAATATTTTTTCATATCTACCAATACCTATTCTGAGAGATGTCAGAGCAATGGCTACTGAGCAATTTGGGGTTCAGTGCATTTCTTAAGTACTCTTAAGCAATGCCCAGGAAGTCAGCTGGCACTTCTCCAGCTGCCAAACCAACTTCTAAACATTGTTCAGTCAGGACTTGAACTGTCACCCTCTGGTCCCAAACCCGAGTGCTTCCGGACTGAGCTACTGCCGGCCCCTTAACATGGGCCAAGCCAATGAAATCTCTCTGTGCCATTTCCTGTTAATATAGGGAAACTTTTTAATCTGGCATAAGTATTAGCTCATACATTTTGGTAATTGTCAAAATGTATGAACTGATAGTAAAGACAGGATCCTTTTTTGTATTTTGCCCCGGAATTGTTTGAGACAGAATTCTGGTGAAGTGGATCAGAGATAAAAGAACCTAAAAATGTCTTTAGCTATTTTTTTCTTTTCTCTAAGACCAAAGCCTCTCTGTATCTGATGCAGCTCAAGTCAAAACCAGAGAAACAGTCTCAGTTTTTAATTTAATCGATGAAAATTGAAGATGACGAGACCCAAGAGTTTCATGATCTGTAACTTCCAGTCTTTTTTCTTTGTTCATGAATCATAAATGCTTCCAATACAGCATTTCGGTTGACTGAACCTGTCTGCTGACAAACGCTTTTCTCAAAATGTCACCTGAGGTGTTAATCAGGTACCCTGCAGGAGGAGAGCAGAATCTGTGAGTGTACATCATTGAGCTTTCCACTCACAGTGTCACACTCTGTATTTGGACTTGTGCATGTGTGTTTTCACGCCTCACTGTGCAATGTGCTTGTAGCAAAAATACATCATTTTCAAAGCATGTATTGATTTTCACATCATTGATTTTACTAGACATACAGCTCATCAGGTACACAAGGTGAGGAGGAGCTATTTTTGGTGCTTTTGTTGGTGATCAAGAAATGGAGGTGAGAGGAGGTGTTTACAGCAGAGAATATGTAGATTACCAAACTTCACTGGTAGAAATATTTTAGAGTCACCTAAATTATGTGTTTTTGTTCACCGTTTGTTAGTATGCCTGTTTACTTGACCCATCTAGACATGTTGGCTGATTTCAGGGAGAGCTTCAAGGGTTAATCAGTCACTTTATAAAAAGAATCATGAATCAGCACCACCAGCGTTCAGTTCATCTTTCGCTTTAAAGGTCCAGGATTTTTTTTTTTAAAAAAGTGTAATAAGCAATCAGAATAAGCTGAATGCTTTGAAGATGAACTTTCATCCAGCTCTTCTGTTTTTTCCTAATAGTTTCTAAGACTGTCCACACATGTAAAAATGACAATAATGGCAGGTGGGTTGTGTTTAAAGAGTGTTGCAGACTGCAGAGTAAAAGCGGCTAGTTTCTTCTGATCATGACACTTCCTGAAGTGTTTTTTTTTGTATCACACACTTAAAGTTTATCATCTAGTTTGATGACATGAGCTCACAATTTACTCACCTGTTCAAAAGGTGATGTGGATTTCTGTCGCCCTTCAGTTCCCATAGCAGTTTCCCCCTTTTTTTCATTCTGACTCTCCATCTACAGAAGTTTTTATTGTACAAATGTACATATGTACTCCAGTGCATACAAGTATCTTAAAGTAAAAGCATGTGCCAAAATCTGCTTTTTTTGGTGGAAGAAGTAAGGGTGAGAAACCAGTTGTCTTGGGATGTTGTCTTCATGGGACGCCCATTTTGCAGTCTGTCTATGACTTCACCAGTCTCACAGAAATTGGTCCAAAGTTTGGAAATAGTACCAGGGCTGACACCAAATAATGAACCCACTCTGCATACCGGAACACCAGTTGCAGGAGGCTTTGACACATATTTTTGGGGATGGTACCCACATGTTTAGCTGTGTTGCTCACTCCACAAATTCTCAATCCTTGCAAGTTGTACCTCATTGTAAAGGTGACTGATCAGGCTTTCCACCCATAATACCAGTTGGTATTTCAAAACATTTTTGAGGAGTATATATGCAGATGTAGGCAACATCAAGTGACATTTTTATATTAATTGCACTGCTGTGGAATCATATTCTGAACAGACTTGTAGATGTTAACATGTAAAGCAGACCAGAGGCTGTCAGTGCTAACAATGCTATCGTAAGCCACTTTCTGCTTCTTGTTGTTCATAAATACTAGCTTGCTTACTGTTATGATAGTTGGTCAAATTCAAACAGAAGTGAACTGCTTTTTCGTTTGCATCCCCTGTTTGGTCCTTGTTGTTTCGGATGGCTTTCACACTCAGATGTAGGGATGGGAACCAAAACCAATTCCAGTTGAGAATCGATAAGAACTGCCTCAGAGAATCAATTTCATTAGTTGTTTTGCTTATGAATTTGTTTTTTAATTCCTTGCACTTTATTTTGCATGTCCCGCAAATCAAGGCAGTCAGCAGAAATGATAACAAAAAAGGCACAAACATCATGTGTGTCATGTGTTTGACATTGTTGCCCCTGAAAACCCATGGCAGGCCAACTTTGGTCTGCGCAGAATATTATCAGGAATTGATAAGGGAATCATTAAAGAATCAGATGGAAAAGCAGAACTGATAATGGCATTTGTATCAATAAAATTAATTCCCATCCCTACTCAAGACCTGAATTCTGGTTCACTTGGAAGAGTTTGGTTCATGTGCCACACCAGAGTTCTTGTGAGCTTTCACAACACCTTAGAGCAATCAAACTTTCTAAAACTGCAAACCAGAGTGAATTTGGTCCGATCAAACAAGTTAGATGTGAAAGCAAAAGATAGTTTTGGTCCAAATTTTCCAACCCTAACAGCAGCACTTTAAAAATCCCTCTGCAGAGGTCTCCCTCCTACAATCAGTGTCTATCTCTTCCTGGCATAGTTCTCAGTTCTCACACAATCATGCCCTGCAGCTTATTCTATCTGTCCATCGACAAGCTTGATCTTTCCACCAGCCAGCCGATCGAGCCCGCCGTGTGGCTGCTGGCTCACAGTGTGTGAAATCTGCGATGGAGGGAGATAAAACTGGAGTATTTGTTTGGGCTGATGGGAGCTCTGTGATTAAAAACACAATGTGGGGTTTTCGAAAACCACACAATCCTTGAGCGATAAATGGCTTTCTTTTCCATCTCTGCTTTGAAAATCCATCAGATTTGACTGGTTTTATACATCCTTATAGTGTTTTTATAAATAGAATGCTTAATTCCAGTGGGATGTATTTATTCAGAGTATAAATCATTTGTTTCACACCTCCTCTGCCGGCCTGCCGTGCTTTACAGTAGATCCATCAGCACTTGAACAGGATTATGAAACAATCCCCCGGTGACACTGACTGTGCTACCCAGCAATGCCGCCCCCCCCTCGTTACAGCTCCATCCACTGTGGCTAATTCTGCCTGCCTGCTCCCCTGGGCGTAATTGATCCTCATATCATTAAGCGTATGTGGATCTATCCAGGGAAACGCCCACTGTTTTTACAGCAAGCCCTCTCTCTGTGAACCAAACAGAGCTCTTTGATGGTCTCGGCTCCCTGCACGCTGTGATGGCAGTAATGTAAACTATTTCCTTATCAGGCACTTTACATAGAGGCTCACTAGTTGTTTAGACTAAACATGGGGGGGCGGAAGAAATGGAGCTTTGCGGCGCGGTCACCCTTCGCCACCGTTAGGAGCCGTTTGGGCCCCAGGAGGAAGGGAGTGGAGGGTTTGTGTATGAGCAGCCTCCTTGGGGTCCTACGCTCACACACCTGGCTGATCGGCGAGGAGGACGTGGCCCTGCTGCTGGCCAACGCTTCCCCCTCGCCGCGCTTCCAGCACCACCGCGCTCACTCCCTCTCTTTCTCTCTGTGCTCCTCGTCTGCAGATGGCGGAAGTGAGGACCTGGCAGACCCACGCTCGCCCGGTCTAGACCCTCACCTGAGCCACGTTGGCCAAGGTAAGCAATAAACAATCATACAAACTTGCCCTCAAACCTGGGCATAATCCCGCCTGTGGCTACACTCCCTGCATGTCATTCCCCACTCTCTCTCTTTCCAGTTTTGACTCTTTTAACTGTCTTGTCCTTCCTTTAAAGGCATGACAACTAGGAAAGTAAAACGTGTGTGTCCAAAAAACCAACAAAATACAGGAAGAGTTTTGTTTTGGCACTTTTATTTCAAAATATTGGTAGCACAGTGTTTTTGTTTCAGTAACACTTTATCATGCTTCCTTATTAGTGAGAGGAAACTTAATTATTATGACCCATAGGTGTGAAATGGTATCATCCTCATGGTGCTTTTGTGGCCGCAAAATACCAGGTCCCATAATATTCAGAAATAATTTTTACTGTTTTCTTGCAAAATATGTGCCCATGGCCTCTCTACAACCTCCCCAACATGAGAACAGTTGCACATCTCCCTCTATTGCCTTCTCCACCTTTTAGAAAATAAGTGCGCAAAGAGACTGTTGGGAAAAATCCCCCTGATGATGTCATTAAGGGATATGTCACCTCCCCCAGATGGAAAACTCCTCAAGTCAGTGTTTATTTGGAGGTGGCTCAAGTAAAAGGAATATGTCCAGGCATGTGCGTGCACCCACAATAAACATTAGAGCACAGCCATGGAAGCTGATTACACATTCCACACTCCATCCATACTAAAGATATTTAGTCCTCTCATCGAGTGCTTATGATACAGTCCTGAGCTATATCCAGGTGGTCACCTTTACCTCCTTGTTTGCTGTATTATTCTTCTCCTTGTGCTCCCCTCCCAGACTTCATTTCTCCTCCATTAACGTTTCCACAGCAGAGACCCACAGAGGCTTTGTTTACCAGCCTGTATTTTCCTCTCCTTTCTATCAGAAACTTTATGACCAGTGAAAATGAAGTCGTATTTACCGTAAGAGAGCTGTATGAATTTGATATTCTTGTAATTCCCTCTGTTAATCTGAGTTTCTTCTTGGAAGAAACAGGCTGTTTATGACAGAAGATGTTTATCAACAACAGGAATGTCTTCTTGGCAGGAAATGTTCAGGCAATTATGATTCCATGTTTCTCCCCCCTCCTCGTTCATGTTTTGAGCCAAACATCTCGTTGAGTAGGTGTTTGTGTTTACTTCAAGGCGTGGAGTGGCCCTTCAGCATGTTTCCCTCATCATCATCAGAGCCCAAAATAAAACACCATCATTTCCCCCTCCTCGACGTTTTTGTCCCCCATGTTTCTGAAGTGCGGCTTCTCCTCCTTCTCCATCCTCCCTGTCTGCCCTCAATCACACCTTTTGATTTCTACATCAATACGTCACACTTTATGTTTTTATGGCGTTATAGAAAAAAGTCTCAAGATTTAGAAGAGCTGCTTTTCTTCAAGTATCTCTTTTGATTTTGGGGTGAATTTGTTAATGTGAAGTGTCACTTTTTTCTCCAGCTTTATGGGGAGTAAGTGCTTAATAGCAGCATAATTGTGTGTTTTCATCCAATATTGAATGCATTAAATTGAGTTGCATCTCCATAATTGCTGCCAGAATAACAACTCCCCTCTTGGTATTCAGACCAGACTCTGCACACACCAGGAGAATTTCTGTGCTGCGGCTCAGGCTGGATGTTTGAAACCAGATTTAGCAAAAATGCACATATTTTTGACTCAGCCAGAGAGAGGTAAAAAAGGTAGAACTACTGTTTCAACCTCTGTACTAAAATAAAAGTGAATAGGCACAGTGAGGTATTCGTGTATTAGGGCTTATGCAGGGACTGGTTCAGGAGACCTATTTTATGGTGGCGCTTAAAATGCACAGAACAACATCAATGAAGAGAAGACACAACAAATTAGAAGATATATTAAAAACACACCAGAAAATAAACAAAATTACAAATAAAGAAAACCACTACAAAATCAAAGAGCTAAATAAGTAAAAAAAAATCTAGATTAATAAAATGCAACAACAAAAGAAAAAAACAAGTTAAAAATGAGTTACAACAGAAAAAACCCTGTTCAAATTGTATACACAAAAAAATAACACCCTCAAATACAAACAAAACACTTCAAAGAAAAAAGTAACCTGCAGCATTGAAGGAAGAGCAATAGTTAAAAAAACAACAAATGAAAAACAAATCTTAAATCAAAACACAGCAAAAACTCAAAAGTGCAAGGACAAATGCAAAAGCAAAACAGGGAATTACAAATCACGAGGACAAACAAGAAAGTACTGCCACAAATTAAGAACCTACAGTAGAAAATATATAAAACCCAAAAACATGAAAACAAAAAGAAAAATGTCATTTCAACTCAAAAACTACACAACAAAATATTTTCAAAACAACATATCAAAAATCAAAGGAATTTAAAAACAACAAGTAAAAAATATCAACACAAAAAATCTACAAAAAAATAAGAAATGCCAGACAAGACACAAAAACATCAAAAGCACCACACCATTTAAGATAAAATAATGATGACAATAAATGAGAAAATACCAAAACAAATTGAAAGCACAACAAATAAATAAAACAATAAATAGAAAACACAGAATGATCAAAAGATCAGGATCTTAATATATGACTTGATGCCGCCTAAAATCCAAAAGGTGGTTCGTGTTATATATTACAGAAAAAAATCTAGCTGTTGTTTTTGACAGTTCATTGCAATCACAGCAGCGTTTGCAGTTTAACAAACCAAAAACAAAGGAGAAAAAAGGGAAATTAGGAAATCGAAGTTCAATCACATTAAGCAACAAGGGGTGTACAATTATGAGGTTTTAGAAAGATATGCAAAATAAAACTTTTGAAAATAAGAATCAAAGCCATTTCAACAAGTTAACCAGAACATATTTGAAGTTTCTTGCCAAAATTTACCCACAGACATTGGAATTTGGCATGATTATTAACCCTTCTGTTTCATCCCTGCTTAGAATAATAAGTTGTCAGTGACCATGCCCCTCCTACGAAATGAATGGTCAGCTTTTTAACGTTGTCCTCTGATGTTTACTGTGGTTGCACAGACATGCCTTGACATGCTCTGTCTATAGGTCAGTTATTAAAACTAATTTCCTTTTGCTCTGTTCCCACCCAAAACCTGAGTTATACATCATGGATTTAAAAAGATCACCAACTCAATCAATCAATCAATCAATCAATCTTTATTTGTATAGCCCCAATTCATAACAAGTGTTATCTCAAGACACTTTACAATAGAGCACAAAGCTCTTCATATTCAGACTCAGACTGCATTACTGTCCTCACTTGCACTCAGCAGATATGTCTTTGTTGTTTATGTAACCCCCTAGAATTTAAGGTTGCAGTGGGGTCTGAAAAGTATAAGAGAAGCTCTAAAACCATTAACTTCAGATTTGCTATCTATACACCGATGTAACACAGGGTCACAAACAGAAGTGAGGCTCCTTCAGTACAAAAACAAAGTGTTTTGATGTAGCTACATGTGGTTTGACCCTGGCCTGACCATCATTGAACGTCCTCTGGGTTTTGTCATGCACTGGTCCTGATAATAGCTCCATTTCTCTCTGCGGCGCCCGCTATCTGATGCAAGACCGCTGCCTGACCAGTGGCTTTTGCAGCTTCGTCTGCAGGGAAATGTTCAATCTGGGCGTCTGAAGTTGATTCACAAAATGAGTGTTATGTTTACAGACAGCTGGCTGCTCCTTGTTCACCGGGGAAATGTGTGTGTGTGTGAAGTAAAAAAAAAAAAAGAAGAAAGAAAAGCAAATCCCTAAGTCGTCATAATTTGTGGTTTTTGAAACGAGAGGAAAAGGGGTGGGTGGGTTCACAGAGTGGATGTTTGTGCTCCGTCTGTAATTATTGCTCATTGTGGGAGCTTTTTTTTTTAAATAAAATGTCTTCTTATAGTCATGAGAGGGCTTCTTTTGGGTTTGTTTAAACTGGAGTCAGATGTTTAGAAAATCCCTCTTTATGGCATTAAAATAGTGGGCTGTTATGTTTGTGTGGGGCGTTCTGAGGTCAGCCAGGCTGCACTTTATTACAGTGAATGTAAACGGCACGTGTTGCCTTCAGGCCTATTTCCTCTTCTGGGTCACGCCAACTCAATACTGCTGTTTCACTGATATCAGGACACAGGACCAGAGCTGAGGTACTGTTAAAGGACTCTTTCACACACTTTGTTCAGGAGGGAGACAACTACAAACACCAATAGCTTGTACCAAAGTCTTTCTATAGGGCTAAAAGTGCAGTACAGTACAGTAGTTGAAATTTGTTTTGGACTAGCTAAAGTAATTTGAATTCTCGTATTAACTTTTAAGGACAGAGAAATCTTTATTTTTGTAGTTGTAATGGTCCATGTCTTGTCATGTTGGTCGTCATGACGAGATGTTCATTATTACCAAGGAACACCTGGATGTTGAGTCAAGGACTGATACATAACAAAGCTTTCAGGTAGTAGGCTTTGAGCATGGTGCGCTTCTACCAAACCTATTCATATAGGTCTTCAGTTGAGTAATGCAAGAGCAAATCTAAGCCACGCCAATCTGCCCAGTGATTTCCATGTCGTCCCCTTTTGTAGGATTCTGTCAGTGCTGCAGTTTTGCTCTGACCGCTGACGCATGCCTTTGTCCAGTGAAAGAGTGTTAAAAGCACTGTGCAGCCCTGAGGAGCTTGATAAAGGAGATCACTGGATACTTACAGGGACTGCTTTAAATTGGTTCAAGTCCTACTTCAACTGATTGGTATCAGTTTGTACACCTAAACCAGTGATTCTCAACTGGTGGGTCGTGACCCAAAAGTGGGTTGTGGACCCTTTTCAGCAAGTCCCAAGTCTTTGCCTGGGCACAAAATGACAGGAAAAATTCCAGTGTTTATATTTGGAAGGGAGTTTTTAAGCAGTGGATTGCTGTCTATTCACACTTCTTAACAACAGGTGGCGATAATACCCTGTAATGCTAAAGAAACATGTTTTAATAGAAAGGTTTTTGCTAAATATTCATAAGTAGGTACTTAGCTTAAGCTACATATTCTTAAGATTTTTAAAGCAACTTCTCAGTAGCTGGACTTTTTTATTTCATGTTTGTTCATGAAGCTCTGTTAAGTCTGTTAAAAAAGGCTGAAGTTACTGAAGTGTTTTGTAATAGCCTCATGATGAATGGCTTATTTAGTGCTACTGGTGAAACCTTGTGTCTCTAAGATGCATGTTTTGTTTTAAATTAAAATGCAGCTAATTGAATGTTAAAAAAGAAAATTTTCCTCTCTAGCATCACCAGATGCATGCCATTTTGGTTCTCATTAAACTTGTTTTCGTGTTGGCATACTGTGATGTTTTTTACTACCTCAGGTTCAAAGCGCAGCATCTTTTTATTAAATAAACATTGAATGTTTTCCTCCATTTGGGTTGCAGTGGGCCATTAAGAGGTGATGGTGGGTCCCGAAGCCAGACTAGTTGAGAACCACTGACCTAAACAATAAGTCTTCTGTGTACACTTGAGTCAGTTATGGAGTTCCTCAAGGTTCTGTGCTAGGTCCAATTATTTTCTCCTTATATATGCTTCCCCTTGGTGATGTCATGAGGAAACCCTCAGTCAATTTTCATTGTTACAATGACGATACTCAACTATACGTATCAACGAAGACATGTGAGACAAATCAGTTATCTAAACTAGAGGCATGTGGATGGCCAGAAAATGTTCTTCTTAACTCAGACAAGACAAAAGTTGTTGTTCTGGACCCTCAACACATTAGAGAAGACTTTTTCGAAAGATTTAACCACCCTTGATTGCATTAACCTGGCACCAAGTACAACTGTTAGAAATTTGGATACTATTAGGTCAGGATTTATCCTTCAACCTTAAATAAGGCAAATTTCAGGAACAGCCTTTTTTCATCTTTGTAACATTGAAAAAAATCAGGCCTGTCCTGTCTCAGAGCAATGCTGAAAAGCTAGTCCATGCTTTCGTTACCTCGAGAACGGATTATTCTAATTCTCTTTTACAGGCTGTCCTAACAATTCATTTAAGACTCTGCAGCATGTGTACTGACTAGAACAAGGAGAAGAGATCACATTACCTCTGTATTAGCTTTTCTGCATTTGCTTCCCATAAAATTGAGAATGGAATTCAAGATTCTTCTTCTCATGTATAAAGCTCTCAATGGGCAGGCTCCAATTTATCTTAAAGAGCTTGTTTTGCCTTACAACCCTTCTAGGACGTTATGCTCCCAAAATGCTGGCCTGCTCGTGGTACCACCAGTCTAAAAGTAGCATGGGAGGGAGAGCCTTCAGTTGTCATGCTCCTTTTCTCTGGAACCATTTACTGACCACGGTTCTCTACCTTTAAGGTTAGACTTAAAACATTCGTTTTTGATAAAGCTTCAGTTAGGGCTGGCTCAGGCATGGACCAGCTCATAGATCATAGTTAATCTGTAAAAGGCTTAGACTGCCAGAGAATTTGGCACACTGAGCTCCTCCCAGTGCCTCTCTATCTGTCTAACTGTTTCTCCACTCTCTCCTGGAATACCTTGCCCATTTTTGTGCTCCTGTACTCGTCTCTTTTTCCTGTCTTGGAGACTGCTCGGGATCGTTGGTATGGATGGCCTGCTGCTGTGGACTTATGAAACTTCAATAACTACTATTACGAATATTTGGCCTTTTCTTTCACTCCATTATCATTACAGTTCCTCATAACCTCAGAGAGATCAACAAAATTTAAGGATTTCCGCATCTCTCCCAGTTTCCCAGCAGTGGTCACCAGTCGATAGAAGAGCAAAAACATTATTTCCTGCAAGAAAAGCTTTAAGTGACGTTATTTGCTCCTCTTTTAAAGAAGAAGTTGAGTCCATTTCTTATAAAAAAAATAAAATATTGCCACAACCACGGAGACCGCTTCAGAAGCCGCCATTCTTTTCAAACGTGCAGTCACTTCCAGTTGTCGTCACGTGTTGTTTCCGCCTCTCTTCCCTGATTGGGCTGTCTGGATTTTGGCCGATGGAGTCATTGGAGCTTGGAGCTTGGCAAGATGGATCTGCATAATTTCAGTCAATATATCAGGCAGGTCCAAGTGGCTGTCCCCATCATATTTGTCCCTGCTGAGACAAATATGATGGGGAAAACTTTATGGTCTGGGCGTCCATAAGTTTGTCACTATCATAAATAATTTTTAGTCCCTTTGTCTCTGCATATCTACAGACAAGGTCAACCGTCATCTACAAATCACCCATGTACACGGTCACCAGTTGAATTATTACACCAAGAATTTTTCCTTTTTTTCTGACTTCCAAAGTAGAGTATATCTGACATCTGCTGGATGAACTGTTACGTTTATGTCAGTGCAATCTCACACATTACTTAGATGTTGAAGATTGAGGTTTTGATTTATCAGTTTGTCTTTCTATGGTCTTCTTTAGAGTATAGAACACTCATCATGAGTGTCTTTTGAGACCTTAGTTTTGTTACATTCATTTCACAAAAACTGTCTTTATTGAAACAACCACAGACCCTCAGCCAAACCATCATCAACCTTTTAGAAGTTAAAAACACAAGACTGTTCATACCTAATGAAGTGGCTGGTGAGTGTATATACAAAGTATATAGGGCTAAAGCTTAAAATATGATGGTGTATGATTTTTGGTGAATATCTCTGTCTGTATCGACAGATGTTGTCTCCTGGCCTCTTTTGCTGTGCTGTAACATTTCCTGAAAGCAAAGAAAAGCCTCTCACAATTTTTTATCTCCCCTCCTGTCCTGCAGGTGGCAGCATAGACAGCGACTGTGCCTTCGAGGGAGACTACGCCGTGCCCCCACTCCACATGACAGAGGGCATGCAGCACATTCGCATCATGGAGGGCGTGTCGCGCTCGCTGCCCTCTTCACCGCTGCTCACCCACCAGACCATCAGTGTGAGGCTGCAGCCGGTGAAGAAGCTCACAGGTAAAAGAGCCACAAAGAAGAGAGGATTTTTTAGAGCAGTGTTTGTGAGAGGACAAAGCATCAGCTGACAGAGTGAGCTGTGGGCTGGAACTGGTTCAGATTTTTCCTCCCCCGTAGACTCACTGTACCAACACAGCCTCCATTAACCCTTCACTGTACCACTGCAGGCAGTCACGGCTTCAACACAGAGTCAAAACACTAAACTGAGACAAAGCAGAAAGGATAAGAGAGGATTTTTCCTCTTGTTTTTTCAGATAAAGACTATGATTTCAAAGTCATAATATTCCCGATTATCAGCGTCCTACTAAGTAACATACTGGCTCTTGTTAAATCAGTATTTAGCATCTAATAGTACCTGTTTCTTAATGACTAAATGCTAAATCCAGAGTGCCATTAACTTAATCATTCCCCACAATGCCCTCCCAAAATAATACGTAACGATCATGGTAGGTTTGAATTTTGAAAGGGTATTACTATGAACATGTATCAGTACAGGGCAATTGTACCACGTTTATTAAGAGGTTAGCATACATAGTAATAGTGGTTTAATTTTAATGTTTTTCTGTTCAAGGAGCCAAATTAAGCCAATAATAGAATTAATTTAGAATAATTAGAAAAAAATTAAAAATTCACAAACAAAAAAAGACATCAACAAATGAGGTAGCAACAAAAACAAACCACAATAACTAATTCTTAACACAACTTCAATTATAAAAAACAAGAACAAATTAAAAACACAACAATAACAAAACCACAACAATAAAATAATAAGAATCACAGTCTAAACAGCAATACAATTAAATAACACTGCAAAAAATAGGAAACCTTTTTACCTCTGCCAAGGATGTTATGTTTTCGCCAGGGTCTGTCTGTCTGTTTTTTTGTCCGTCTGTTTGTCTTGTTTGTCTGTTAGCAAGATTACGCAAAAACTACTGGATGGATCTACATGAAAATTTTACTAGTGGTGTGGTTTGGTGCAAGGAAGAAGCCATTACACTTTGGTGCTGATCCGATCCAGACTTACATCACAAAAAAACATATACGTTTATAATGGCAAATCCCATTCATTTACGGCATTATGGGAATTGGAGTTTATTTATAAATTGACATTGTTTTTCAAGCCTATGTCACTACATTTCCCAGCTCCCCTTGCAATGCCAGCGGAGGAGTTCTGCTAACACAACGGCTAACAATAGCCTGGTAGATCAGTTTTTTCTGACTTTGTAACAAGAACGCTGATAACGTAGTATTCTCCACATGGAAAGACATGAGTGGAGACTCGGCTGTCCATGTGGAGCAGAAGAGCCACTGCCGTAACTGAGCTGCTTGGCCACTTGGCTGCTTGCTCTCGGAGTGCTTTTCTAGTTTGTTGTGTTTTTGTTGTGCTGTTGTGATTCTTTATTTGTAGTTGCGTTTTTATTTACTTTTGTGGGTTTTTATGTTGCTGTACTTTTTGGATTAGTTGTTTCGTTTTTTCTGTTTTTTCAATTTTCTGTTTTTTCATTCCTTATGTTGTAGTTTTTATTATTTGTTTTTGCATCTTTATATTTTTTGTGTTTAAATTTTTGGTGTGTTTTTTAAATTTGTTAGTGATGTTTTGCTTTGATTTATTGTCGCTATTTTTTTAATGTTTTTTTTTTTATTTTTAGTTGTTTTTTCATATTTGTTGTTGTGTTTTGCACCTTAGGGCCACCATAGGCATTAAAATAGTTTTGATTCAGTTTTAAGTATTGATCTTATGATATTGTGATATTAACTTGATACAAACTTTAACATTTTGGTATCCTGACAACACTAGCTGATGGAATGACTTAATGGGTTTGGCATTTCGTTTTCCGGATGCTGTCACAAGTGTTGCAAAGGAAAGAACTTCTCTCATTAATTCTTAAGTAAAAGCCATGATTTCAAAAACTCCTTAAAACCAACTACAGCGACAGTCATTTACCACTCTTCCTCATTATCATTCCATTAAACAATCTCTAAATGTTAAATATGTTCACCTTTAATTTAAGTTTCAGTTTAGTAATCACTCACCATATCTTAGCCCTTTGAATTTAAAGTGATGCCCGGCTCCAGCCTGCAGCAAACACTGCAATTTCCAATTTCTTGCACCCACCAAAGTCCTGCCTAATAACACAGTGAACAACAGCTGACCGACTGCTTGCTGTGGTCGTCTCTGTCCTTTCTTTAGCACTCTCTATCTCCCACCACTAATCGTTTCCTCACACACTCATCTCCGACACTCCCTCCTCTGTCTCCCCATTAACAGCATTATGAGTGTGCCATGTTCTCTCCGCTGTTATTAGCAGAGGAAGCTGTGGTTTCGTACACACAGCAGCGTGGACGCACCGGCTCTCAAACTGCATAAATGAAACAGCAGAGGAGCCTCCACATAGCAGAGCACAGAGTGGGTGTGAAGGACTTGATTCAGGAGTCGCCACTAGGGTGCACTAGCCTCTCAGCTACCTCGAATCATTAACCATTTGTGATTCGCCGAGGGGCAGCAGTTTTTTTTTTTTTACATCACACAGAATGATTTATGTTCCCTCTCGGGTCATCCAAACTGTGGGTTTTTAGAAACTGATTTTCTTTCATTGGTAATGGGTGTGCCACACGGGTGCTGCAGATGGGCTCTGTGTGGGTGTGAGGAACAAGATGAGGCTGCTTTTAGGGGGATCAAGACTTGAAAATTGGATTTTAGACCAAGCCAATATTATCACATGTTTTTTTTCTGCTGTTTGAGGAGCCATTTTTGTTCCATTTCAGGCTAATTTAATGTTTGCCCTTTTATTTGCGTGAGTCAAAGAGAGTTCTTTATAACTGGAGAATGTATGCGGAGCTAGAAATACATATAATTATGCATGTGTATCAGAGAACAATGGAGTTTAATAATAGTTTCATCAATGATGAGTAGTGGCGTCTCTTTTGTACTATTTTTATTCCTTGGCTGATGTGTAGAGAGACCACTTTGCACTATTGTCTCACGTTTTGTCACTTTGCTTTTCATGATCTGACAGACAGGTGCTGCAGGATCTGTGGGCTGTTTGTATTTTTAGGTTTAAACTCTGGGAATTAGGGATTTCATCATTTTTAATATCCGGTACATGCTCTTGAAGCTTCTCATCTTTGATTTTTACCTTTGCTGAATATGTCATCCAAAGTGTTCATGCTAGTCTGACAGTGAGAAAAACAATTTTGGCAGGATTAGCTCTTCACTGTGTTAATCCTCACAGATTTGTGTCTCTGTCACACCACCTATTGTGTGTAGTAGTGTCATCTGTTGTAATGAGTAAGTCACTGACAAAGATAACATAACATTCCTTGACTTCACACAGCTATTGTTCCCACACTTTCACTCCAAACATGTCAAAAACTGCCCTGTGCCTCAAAATCTGATGATTTAATTACCACTCTGTCATCAGTTTGGCTAATACAGGGTTCTTCATTGAAACTCAAAGTTGCTCTTCGTCAATTTTCAATCAAATATCGGGGAGTTATCCTGGGGAACAAATACATTCATTTGAATGATGTCATTTATTTATTGTTCCTTTCACCTTTCTTGTTTTATTATATTCCTTAGCATTTTTTCTTTGAATGAACTTGTTGCACTTAATATTTGATGTTTGTATTTATTTTTGGCGGTTCAGTATTTACCTGCCATTTGTCTCTTGGGTGTGGTTTATACAGGCCATTTGCAGGCCTCTCCCACTCCCACACATATGCATTTCTAAACATGTTTTCATGTGCATTGTGTTTCCATACCTGGGTGTAAATAAATAAATAAACAAATAAAAAATAAAGCGGTCGAGTTGTAACAGGAAGAGATAACGGTATCAGGTTAGACAAAGGTTATCACAAAAAGTTTAAAATTGCTTTTTTTCTTTTAATTAAAGGAGCTAAATTACTTGGTGGCAAATGTTGATGCTAATCAAAACTTATTTGTCCAACTAATAAAGAGTTTTACCAATCAGTTATACTATAGGTTAATGCTTAGCATAATTATCAGGAGATTTTTAATGTGATCCACTGGCTCAAAATGGCAGGTTCAAAGAAAACATTATCTTCATAACAAAAGAACAAAATACTTTTTGTTAGTTACAAGTCCTCAAAGAGTGCAAACCTTTACCAAGGCATTTCTGACATTGTTGGCTAAGTTATTAAAGTTATTAGATTATTCCTGGATCTGCACCCATATTCATATCACCACTAAAATGTAACCGCTTCTCCCTTATACCATGACCAACATTCCCTGAGAATTTAATTAAAATCCTTTTGAGAATATTTTAAGTTATCCCGTTCACTGACAGAAAAATTTATAACCTCCGTGAGTTATGTTGCATCAACTTGATTTTATTTATTATTAAAATTGATACTCCAAGTTTAAAAAATAATAATTTGATTTTTTTGGAAAACCTGATCGTTTTGTAGGTAGAATTTTATTTTATTCATCAGGCAAACATGAACTTTACTTTTTCACTTGGTATTTTTTGAATACCTGATTTTATCTTTTCTGACATCTTGATATTGTTTTCTTGAAACTTGATATCAATTGTCAAACAAAGTCTCTTTTTCTCCAGTGTTCTTACTCATTATTTCTAGTTGAGAAAACATGGCACTTTTCCAGTGTCACAGTCTTTGACTACATAACAACACGCACAGAGGTCCTCATGTGATGGCCTATCCCCCTCTGTCCTACAAATCCACATAGACCTGCTTTCAGTTGGCACGGAGCACCAGCTTGCACCAGGGCTCATCCACCCGGACTTTCTCACCCTTTAATTAATTCAGCAGAGTGCCACTGCCTGCACAGCTTGAGTGTGTGCGCTGCCGTCAGAGGCCAGAGCCCCTCCCAGGCCTCAGATGGCAGAGGTGGCAATGACAGAGAGATACAGAGATACAGGGAGAGAGGGAGAGCGAGGTGGCAGTAAAGCACATTAGAGAGCAAAGAGCAGCAGGTTTAAAGGCTGCAGCACTTTGATCTCCCCACGATGTCCCCTCTCTTTCTCTCGCTCTCCTTTTCATTCCCTCTCTCTATCGGCCCCCCTGCATAGCCTCTGATTACCCTTGGGGAGGCAGTCTGCTGGTGTTGCCGAGGACTTCTTCAACCACAAGGCTGTGACAGAATGAAAGAGCTATGAAAGCGTTGACCTTTTTAAAGAATCATTGAGTTTCTGATGTAATTCCCCGCTGCCTGCATGAAGACTCTAGAGGGGGGCTCTCAGGAGCTGGAGGGGTCAACTTGTGAAAAGAGACATGCCGCTCCATGCGCTAGTGCTGTGCAAATTTTGAATATTTGTTGTTGTTTTTGGAATAATAAGTAGATAACCCATGAGTTCCTATGGATCTCAAACCATGTTTACCTTTTTAATGAACATGTAAGGGGATACTTGATCTACACAAGTGACACTCGACCATGCAGTGCTTAAGAATATTATACATTTGCACAAACAAATACTCTGAGATAAAGATACTTCTAAAGTGGGGTACACACATAAAGATTATCGGGCTGTTTTTGTCCCGACTTTCCCCCTTCCCGACCAAGGACGGCAAATGCCTGATTATCTTATGTCTTATAAGAGTTTCTTGTAAGATAATCCTGTGGTCTGAGGTGTGTTAAGAGTGAATTTGTCCCGATAATCGGCTCCGAAATGGGTCGGGGCTGACTATCGTAAATATTAAACTTGTTCAATGTTTACGACCAAAAATCCTCATGTGTGTGGGGAAAGCCGACGACTCCCGAGTCATGACTCCGTGAATTGTGACGTGGAACGGAATGTAGTCAATCAAGAAGTGAGCAGACTGAGGAACAAGGAAGCAGGCGTAAATAAAAACAAGCACGGCCGACCTGAAACATAAACATAAAGTTCTGTGGACCTAAGAAGCAGAGGACCAGCTCACGTGTTCACGCAGTCTCCAGGAAACTGTTCAATGCCTGATTTTTTATCTTCATGTATGAGGTCTCTAACAGATAAACAATCTCTTCAGATTTATAAAATCCTTATGTGTGTACCCTGCTTAAAGGTAGGGTCTGCAGGATTTTTCGTTACTTTTTATAAACACAACATTCATACGAAGCCCCTCCCCCTGAACTCCAGCTCCGAGCAGGAAAATGAATCCATAACCTACTTGTCCAACAACATGACGACTAACTCTGCGTCGCTTTTCATCCCGAGAGGGTCCTTCAGAGCTCAGAAGCGGGTGAAAGTCAACCCTAGGTTCACTCTGGTCTTAGACAGAGCTTTGTCCGCTTGGCGTTTTGCTTCTGCCTGATTGTATCATCTTTTCTTTGCTGTAGCGTCTGCCATCTTTGCTGGTGTTCTGTCGAAACACGCTACCTGTCGAGATGAGTTACCTAGTGTTACTGTGCATGCGCCCTACATCTTCACTCTCTCTCTTGGTTAGGTTTAGGGTAAGGGTTGGGGTGAGGGTAGCTTTTTTTGACGGGAAAGAACACCAGTCTGCGTAGCGTCCTGTTAGTGCATTTCATTACACTCAAAGTCGCTTGCGCACTGGGCGCGCTGTGATTGGCTGGGGTATCCCAGCCTACTCTCTGCCCAAAAGTGTCCAGAGACAACCAAAACATCCAAATACAGGCTGAGGAGGGGGGTGAGGTAAACAAAGACACCATCACACATCAGTAGAGACCCATAGGAGGCGATGGAGCAGGATTTCTCCTGAAAAGTTGATATTTTATTTTTAAGGAAAATCCTGCAGACCCTACCTTTAAGGTAGTTGGTAAAAACATGGAACAAATAATGATATAGCACTTTTCTGTCACATGCTTTGCATTCATGTAGCTACAAGCATATATACTGATCCTCCTAGCTTCTATGTGTACATGCTTCAACTCACTTTACTGTTGACTGAGACAATAAGTGGCTATGATTGCTAATTCTCCGCCGCTATTATGACTTGTTATCTCTGATTGCTTATTTGTTTCTTAATAAGCACCTCCTTCAAGTGTCAGGCTCTCCGACACGCTGGCCCTTGTTGATTGATTGGACTAGCTCCACTCCAAAACATTTAAAGGGAAATCATTTCTCCATCCCTTGAAAGATTACGCTCCTCTGCCCTAATTAATGGCAGCAGTCAATACAATTATTGCCTCCTGATGGGTTCCCACATAAAGCAGGAAAAATCACATTGCCCTTAAACCGAGAAAAGGCTTGATTTAATCACACCACCTCATTTTTCTCCCACTCTTTTGTTGTAATTATCTCAGTAATATGAGTGTATCTAAAATCAATTGTCTTAGTGGTGCTTACAGTGGAAGAGTGATATGTGAATAAGTGGCAATCTTCTACAGTAAGCTAACTTCCAAATGGTCAGGAGGAGCAGGTGTGGTGATACTAGGCAGCAGTGTTGATGATCAGGATTAAACAGGAAGAGTCTGCAAAAGTGCTGAAACAGGATTCTAAGCTCAATGTGTGAGTGGAATTAAAGGAATCCACATTAAAACACTCAGGCTCAGATAAATTAGCTGTAAGTGATGAACGCTTCAGTCCAGTGAAAGTATTGAGCGTCAAAGTGTCCCGATGTTAATGCCATGGTTATTTGTCTGGAAGTTTCTTGCATGGTTGCACTGACTCTTAAAATTAGGTTTTCTTAAAAAGGCTGTCAGATCAGAGCTGGTAGATATGACCAAAACAATTCTTGAGTCATTTGCTGAATCATGGCACAAAGTTTGTGTCTTTGACTTTTTTTTCTGTGAGGGAAAAAACAAATGGCTTCACAATACATGTAATGATCCTAGTGTAAATCATGTTATTAAGGATGCAGGATATGAAGGGAATAATATCGTATCTGCAGATATTGGCCTTAAAAATTTAATATCTATATTGGTTGATATTGAAAGTTTTGCTGATATATACAGCCAATATATCTGCCATACATATCCTTTATATTGGCTGTAATGTTGACAACTGTACCATAATTCTTTTCTTTATCATCATTGCACAAGTACATTTAAAAATCAGTTCTTGTTTTACAGCTGTTCCTTACACAAATAGACTTTATCAGAGACAGCAACAGGTCAGTTTTCTTTAAGGAAAGACTTTGTGCTCTTGACAAAAAATATATGTGGCTTTGGAAATATTGGCATATTGGATATTGGCAATAACCCATTATCAGGCATATACTCCAAGTTACCAATTTACAGTCACGAGGTGAAACTTTACACCAAACTTAATTCCTTGTTTCCCAACTTCAAATTTATTTGTCATTATTTGTTTTTTTGATGAACAGACATGTTTGTGTCGGAGCAGTCTCACACATTATTCAGATGTTGATGATTTTGGTCTTGATTTATCAGTTTGTCCTAAAACATTCCGTTATAGTAGTTTTTGCTGTTATAACCAATGTCGTGTCTCCTTTGCTTTTATGCTGACCCCACTAGTCATGCTTGTGTTTGTGATGCAGTAATTCTAGACGTCATGCATGAGCTACGCAATGAACCAAAGAGGAGGCATATTGCGGCCATTATGCATCCACATAGTTTATCACAAATACAGTTTATCTCCGGCTTAATGTGTCCCACATAAGCCCATTCACTTGTGAACTCCTTCCAAAGGTTTCATCTGTTTTAAAAGTTAATGACAGTGTAATTAAGAAGGAGTTTTTGTGTTAAAGTTGATCTGCACTTTAACACAAACATGTCTGTGTGGGTTCTCAGTCATCCAATTCATGTTTATTCAACACTGAGAAAAGTGGAAATTGTATTGGTTCAGATTCTTGGAGAAGTTCTGCTTCTTCTCCAAAAGGCTTCTTCTGTTCTGAACTTTGGAACTTCTGAGCTGAAGAAGCCTTTTGGAGAAGAAGTAAAACGTCTTCAAGACTTTGTTCAACATTGGATATGGAGACTACAGTACTTGTTGCACAGGTTACAGATCCAATTATATCCTGATGCTGCTTGAAATATGTCCCCATGATTACATTTTCTGCCTCTTTGTAGCTTTCCTATCTAACAAAAGCCAAAATTCCTCCAATATTGTCATAAAAAATGACATTAACAGGACTGTTCCTAAAAGTCATGATGTCATTGGACTCAACCTTGCATTGTGCTATGCCTCATGGACTTTATGATGTCTCGTCCCCATAGTGTATTTTTAATGGAGTCTCCTATTTGGGACATTTTAATATCCCCCTCTCCACGCCTCTTAAACCAGCCTCCCGTTTTACTCGGCATTTGCTATCTGCTGTGAATTTTTAAAATGAACACTGACATTTGGGACATCTCAATCTCCACACCCCCTTACCCAGAAAGCACCTGGAGAAAATGGTTTTACAATTATTGTGATTATGTCTTCCCTCAACCGTCCCAGCCGGCACGGACCCCTCAAATCGTTTGTTCTGCTGAAAGGAAATGTGACATTTCCAGCTCGTCTGTCACAGGTGAAAAATAAAGAGTGAAGGTTAAGTGTGGAGAGGAATAATAGAAATGGAAGTGTGATATCCTCGGGGGAGAACCAAAGATCCTTTTAGATTAAGAGCTGTGACAGTGAAATCTTGATAGGATATGAGCATACACAAATAGTCTAGATGTTCTAAAAATGAAATGTAATAAAAAAAGAAAAAACTGCCTGTTCTTATTGTTACCGATGGTTGCTGTGAAATTACATGAGGGAACGAGTTTTGACATGAGTGAATAATGAAAGCACTCAAAGCCTCTCTGTTAAAAGAACTCCCAAATAAAAACATTTGAGGCATTTGTTTTTTTCTCAGTGTTTTCCAATATGCAAATGACAATCCAAAATTATGATACACATGGTGGGTCATTTTTTTGAATAAAAATACAGTTGCAAATTTCTTGTTAGTGGAACAAGATAAGGAAGTCAAATTTAGCTTAGGCTAGCAAAATACTGCTCAAGTGGGCTTGCTGTGCTTTGTTTACTACAAACACTCACTGTTTCCTGAACCTGTTAAGCTAGTTTATTCACTTGACTGTTACGCACGCAAAATATTTCTTCAAAGATGATAAGTACACAAAAAGATGAAGTACTGAGGCACTTGTCACTTTTGTCACCATTTAATCAAAACCTGGCTCTGCTTGAGACTTAATTTCTAGCTTAGATTTACTTAAATCTCGGTTTTTGTAACATTTAGCTTCATGTTTAACATATATACTGAATGTAGTAAAGCATGGATCAAATAAAAGGCCTTTATGATATCCAGTTTGTTAGCTTAACTTAGTTTAGCTTAACTTAGCTTAGTGCTTAGCATAGAAACTCAGGCTCTACTTTGTTTGTTCAGTGCCAATAATCTATGCCATGGGTGCCCATAAAGCAATTATAAAGAGTTAAATACCTTTTTATTAAATGCAAGACTGTGTTCTTTTTTCAGCTAAAAAACAACAACAACAACAACTCATATTTGGGTTGATTTTGCTATCATCACACAAAACTAGGCAAAATGTTCTCCTGAGCAGTCATGGTTTTTGCTTGGCTTGCTAGCTTACTGACTGCAGCCTTTTAGCACCTGAAACCAAAGATGGCCAACTCTACTAGAAGTACATGCAGATTTATTATGTTATTATTATATTATTTCTAAAAATATATAAATAATAAACAGACAAAATAAATAAATAATAAAACAGCATGCATCAGATCTGTCTTGCTGTACAGGGTTTCCCACATTCACATTACATTACAGGTACATTTAGAGCTCAACATGGTGGGACAGCTTTAGCTTTGCATGTTAGTTGCAGTGTTAACATTTATCATTATTATAAATGCTAATATTGGCAGAACACACTCATGCTGTCATGTATAACAATTTACAATTGTGATTAAGCTAATGTTATCAACATAGTTCATTAAAAATGAATATATTAACAGCTATATTTAATCTAAAACTAGAGACCAAAAAACAAGGTGATATAAGCCCAAATCAATGCAAGAAAAACAAAGAAGTGTCAGTTGTTCCACATCCTGTTGAATGCAGAATGCAGGTCTTGCTGCTTCGGGCAGTAGTAAGTAGAAGAAAACGTATCCCTCAATCTGCACTAAGGGCCTTAAACTTTTGTAGTGGAGAAGAAGGAACAAGGGTTAACCTGTAGCTATCAATGCTATGTACAAGAACCAAGCATCATGCCAACTCACTAACTAATAACATTTTTCATGTTGTTTGTTTTAGGCTACAGTCAGTGTTGGATTTCCCTAACAAGTCAGAAAATCATAGTTGCTGTATTAGCTTTTGCTAACGATTAACAGTGCCACATTAACCTTCTCCCTTCTTCCTGTCTTTGCGTTAAACTACCTACGTTTGTTGCCTCTGTTTAACAGAAACAAAGGATAGAAAAGTCATCTCTTCATCCCACAAACATAAGGCTACCGATTGACAGTTAGCTTTACTTACAAAGAAGGAGGCCTGGGCTAGGTTAGCTCTGTCCTATGATAAACTATCTTCAAAGCTTGTTGCAGTTATTAATGGTCATCAACAAATAAGTTGCAGCATGCTGTTACAGTATGGTGCTTAATTCTGACATTGTGCTGTGTTCATCCTTCCGCCTGCCTTCTGTCTTTGTGCAAAGCTAAGCTGATGTTTGTTCTTACCTTATTCTTACAGTAAACAAACAGAAATACAGCAGCCTTGAGATTTCTTATTTGAACCCTGGCATGAAAGAAGACTGATCTCCTCTGTAATGTAACATTTACATAAAAACAAAATGTACCTGTGGTGTGTTCCATATGTTATGTTATGCTATGATATGACAAAGCACTTAATGCACACTTCACCAGGTGAATACAAAAGTTCAACAAGGTACTTCAACATCACTCCAACATCTCTTGACTGCTCTATTTTCAGTTTAACTAAAGGGTTGTAGTTAAAGGTTTATTTCACTGTTTAATAAATATTTACTCTGTACAGCATAGCATACACACAAAGCCAGGAATGAAGATGACTTTAAGTAATGTATCAGCTAAGTTTTAAGGAAAACAGAGTGTGTAACTTAAAATTATCAATTAAGAAGATAGTTTTTAGGGAAAAGAAAGAAATCTTTTGAGAAAAAGAGGCAGCACTTAAAATATGTTGTACTGAATTAAAGGTAAACTCAGAATTACTCTTAACTTTTTTCATTAAACCACTGGGAAGTTTTTGATTTGTCTTTTGTATTTTATAACATTTTATAATGATAATAGATTAAAACTAATGTTACTTTTGGAAGAACTGGCCTGTCAAAAATAAAGAAACAGTAGTTGTATGTAATGTCCGCTGCTGCTGTCTTTGTCAGGCAAATGTAGAAAAAAAAAAGACTTAGAAAAAAGAGCTAGATCTGTGACTGATACACATATGTATTAGGAAGTGGTTTATTGATTGCAAAGTGGATAGTGGCTGTTATTTACTTCTTTAGGGTCAAACTTCAGAGTCTGTATAGGAGAATTAAAAGATGAAACTTTTGCTCTAAATTTGTAATCCTTTGTAAGCATGTTCATAATTTCATTAAAAAGAAAAAACTCAGGATACAACTGCAATCGGTTCTAATTTTTTCATAACCAAAAGCACTGGTCATTATCGATGTCTATCATACTGTATCCTGAAGCTTATTATGCAGTCTCTCTGAATTGATTTGTCATGTGAGCTCATCTGAATGATAATGGTGTCCTACATTTAAAGACGGGCATGTGATCCAACACCTCTGCCCCGGCCCAATGTATTATCTTGCCCCATGTTGTTGATAATATGCAACTATCAAACAATTCACATAAGCCATGCAGCACATGTATATAAATTGTTAGTTTTTCCCTCAGGTGTTAAATAGAAGGAATACATTTAATTCCCTGTGGCAGGGAGAGGAGCTGTAGGTTTCATTGGGGAGAAAACTGAACTCATGAGAAATGTTTACTTTTTATAGCAGCAAAGTGTGGTGCGTTTGGTGCTGTGTGACTAGATAAAATATGATTCAATACAATGTGATAGATAGATAAAAAACAAAAGCATTAAATATCGTGCAACACAATGCAAAACTAAGAAACATAGCAATGTAGCACTAAAAATTGTCAGATGGATTTACTATATTTTTAAATGGTTTTTACTGTTTCCTTATTGTGTGATTTGTTTGATGTTACATGTATGTTGGGTGGTTGTTTTCTATATTTTATATTGATATTGCTGAGTTCCCCGATCTGTTAAACAAATTTACCGTCTGGTTCTAATAAAGAAACCTTGAATCTTGAACCTTAAAAAACACAGAGATGCACTAGAATTCAGATGCTAGCTGGCGCAGAGGGCTTGAGGGCAGAGAGAGTGACAGCAAGCATTGATCACTGCATAGTGCTGCAGCACAGGCTTTTTAATTTTTCACTGACACAAAACTACATGTTTAGATCCAATCAAATCACAGGATAATAGAGACAAGAATGCTAACTTTTAAGGGGACATTACCCCATCACCTGTCCTCACGTTAAGCTGCTGCACAAACACTGAAGGTATCAGATCACTGAGTAGAACAAGGCCGTGGTGTAAAAAGGTTGGAGACTGCCGAATGGGGGGAACAGCAGCACATCCTCTCTGTTTGTGAGCAGAGAAGCGGAAGTCATACCTCTAAAACTTGTTGCTTCTGCACAGCACGTGCCGTTTGCCATGCCACCCTGGGGAAATAAGTGACTGAAGGAGATAAACAAAAATAACTTTGGCTGCAAGCCTGTAGTTTTTAAGCGGATATGAGCCCCCAACAAAAAGCTTAGGCGGTGCACAATAAAGTCCTAACCCTGTGGGCTTGAACCCCTAAACAGCCGTAAAAATGGCTGCAGCTGTGCAAACATACTTTCAAGGGTAAAACAAGGACAGACAGGGATGCCTGAGCCCTGGAGGACAAGAGAGTATTGAAACCCATGTTCCATTCAGATAATATCTCTCACACTTCTGATCTGATGTGTCCCCAAAGCTCCCTCAAAGACCGGCAAAACTGAGTCCCTTTAATAACCCCCTCCCTCCCTCCCTTCCTCAACTCCTCTTCTTTCCTTTCCTTTTTTTTAATGCCATTTTCTTTCCTCCCTCTATACCCACCCTTTTTCCTCCCCCTCCTTTTTTGCTCCACGGTTGCTATGACAACAGCAGCACTGCACCATTCATCCGTTGGAGACCTGGGCTCCGGTTCCTGTAGCGAGAGTGAGCCTCTCAAATCTATACATAACACGCTAGGCGCTAATGCACGGAGGGCAAATGAACGAGGAGAAGGGTGCTCTCCGTGCTCCTCCCGGGGAAACCTCCTCACGTCTTCTTCTTTGGTTTCTCCTCCTTAGCGTTGGAGGTTCAGTTCGCTCACCTCTCATCCCCTCTTTGGTGCAAACGCCACACCAAGGTGTCACCTCTGTGTCCCCCGGTGACACAGTGACTGCTGCACTCTTCCTTCCTCCTTCTCTTCTGCCTCTCTTTTACCTCCTCCTCCTCTTCCTCCTCCTCCACTCGCTCCTCCCGCCACTGACATATCAGCCTGGCTCTGTATCATTTACTGCGACTGAGCAGAGCAGGCAGCATCAGCACTGAAACCTGTGGAGATCCTCTAATAGGAGACGAGGTGGAAGCAAGAGAGGGAGAGCTTTCCCCTCTTTTCCTCGGCTGTAGAGTCCCTCTCCCTCTTATTTTCTTTTCCTTCTTTTACATTGGTGTGTATTTTTGATGAGCTGGTCATCACTCCGGGAGGAAGGACTGCTCGTGTCGCTGGAGGGTGAAGGAGGGGAGCTGGTGCCATACTCCAGCCTTCAGGAATGTGCGATCTGGCTTGAGAATGGTGAGCCTCTGCCACACCCTCTTTTTTATCTGCTTGTGTCATCCTCCCATTCCAAACTCTCCATTCCTTCTTCACCTTTCACCTGCTGCTCCACCTGCCTCAGGTCTGTCTGATCATGGCAGCCGGTTTGAATGACGTTTGTGCAAACTGACGGGGAGAAGCACAGGAAAGTAAATCCCCTGCGTTTGTCAAAGGGCCACTCTCTAATGACAATGTAGGCTCAAGGACCTGTGAATCAACCCCAAGTGCAATAATGTAAGTGTTTTTTTTGTGGCGAGCTGCTCTGTTTCATGCGTCAGCGTGGGTGAGCATTCAATTGTCTTAGAGTGTGTATGTGTGTGTCTAAGCACAAGCTGTGGGCGGCTGCTGGTGCTTGTTCTTGTTGTTGTGTGGCTCACTTTTCCCTCCAGAGCTCAGCATCATATGGAGCATATGGTTGCATAAATGGGTTGAAGTTGTTGGGGGATAGTTGTTCCTCTTTTTTGTCTTCCCCCACGCCTTGCAGTAAGTCTGCAGCAGCTGCAGCTTGTTGTTGTTGTGTACCAGAATCACCCCGTCATACGCTGGAATACGCTCCCTCCTTCAGGATCCAGTGCTGCAGGCTCCCTGCCTTCTCTCGCCTCATTCCCCAGGGACGGCGATCTATCTGGAGTGTGAACAGAACAAAATGTCTCAATAACAGCGTCTGCATGTGAAACACGAGCACCTCATCAGCAGCTGCTAGCGCTAGTCTCAGGTGAATGCTTTTGATGAGGCGCCCACGGCTACTTTTTCTCACCACTTCGTATCACCACCTGGAGAGAACTGTGATGAGCTCAGTTTGTCAGCTGTCATTCAGGACGTATCAGACAATAACACAATGAAGTTTAGCTTCATGTTGATTAACAAAAGTCAGGCTGATTTGGCCATGAATGAAAATGTCTTGAGTTTCAGCATCTCTTATGATCATCACATGTCCCAACCATGGGGATAGTCAGCAGCCATAAATGCTGAATTAAATTTCATGGAGTGTTCATCACCAGCAGCACATCATAAATGCTTTCCATCCTGCATTTGCAGATTCATCTGAATCACGCTTTGTATGATGTCAATGTTAATGACATGAGGACATGATGATGATGGTTTTCTGTCTGTTGCTTGGTTAGAAAAAAATGCATTACCTCTAGCGCTACATGGCAGCACCTCTTACCAATCAGACTAGAAGCAGTTTGTTACATTTACTAATGTTATTTCTTCGAATCTAGATTCTAGCTTGTGTTGTACTTAGTCTTACATGTGGATTGCTTTGGACAAAAGCATCTGCTTAATGAAATTGTAATATTTCAACTTCATAGGGTTGCATGCTGGGACTGATATCAACTTTTTTGTACAGTGGCCACAGTTTTACTCTGAGCTTTTCACTCTGAACTCTGAACCTGTAAGGGGCACTTGTAGAGTCAACCATCCTGCCAAACTCTCTTTGTTGGACAAGTACCAACAGATTCCACGCCATGAAAACTGCAGTGCTTTAATGTTCTCTTTTTATATATGTATATGTGCTTTGACAAAGCATGATGTCTTTATTTCAGCCTATTTCCCCATTAATATACAGTAAATAAATACAGTAATGATTACACTATGCAGAGGTGCTATAGAAATAACACTGAATTAGTTGAAAATATACTCTGAGAGACAACATCCCTAATACTGCATGTAAGTGTTGATCAAAAGTCACACTTGAAAGTAATAAAAGTTTAAATTTTAACTCCAGAAAGAGTCAACAATTGCACTTGATGAGAGCTGAAGTACAAACTCCATAAAAACAGTGAAAGCAACACTGTGGTGTGGACCTATACAGACACCAAAGTAGTGTTGATATTAACTCTTATAGTGTTTATTTGTCTCTGCAGATTTTGTTGTGTATAGGCAAAGACGCACCAGGGCACAAAGAAACTGAACCATTACGCAGCCCACAGGGGAAAATGTCCCCTTTTATCTGCAGAGTTGAGTCATTGAAAAGGCAAACAGTGGAGCCAACAGCCAAGCACAGTTAGAATGAAAGTGTTATTTAAGGGCACATTCACTATAGACTTTTTAAAATCAGCACGCCCTTCAGGGCCCACTCCTGATCCCTTGTCCCTCGTTATTAGATTGTTAAATATGAACACATGCACTTCATCAATAAGCTCACCTCCATCATCTTGCTCTTGGGCAAGCATTTTTGTACGAGGACTTTGACATGTGCCTGCTGCCCTCACTGTATTTCCTCCACAGCATTTGTGCTAGCCTCCTCGCTTAGATTTGGCTCATGCTGACCAAAAAGAGTTCATTGGAAGGTTATTGCTTGGGTCAACCGCCTTTGCCAGTTCCCTCTTTTCCCTTTTGATACTGCCGACAATGTTAATATTCCAAAAAACAAGAATAAAGAAAGACAGAAACAAGGTAATACTGTCTTAGTGAAAACTGCTTAACGTCATTTTGAAAAAATCACTTGAATTTTTACTTCAACTGATTCAGTATGTAACGATGAGTATTTTAGTTAAAAAATGTGCTCTGATTTTCATTGCTCAAATATAGAGGACCGTTTCATAGCTGTTCTCCTGGGCTCTCCTCTGTGGCTGCGCCTCAGAAAGTTTTTCCCTTTTATCCCCGTTTATGGGAAGCCTTGGCGGGACTCATTTTTTGGACCATACATTCCCAAAGTTCTCTTGCAGTTGGCAGGTTGGCAGGTATTAACGTCAAGCCCTGGTTATATGTGATGGACCAACTCAAAGTAGTCCAGAATAAGTTTTGGGAGAATTATTTGTTATTACAGATATTGGGGAAAGGAAAAATGAATGCTTTTGTTGCTTCAAATTACCAATATGCAACCCTTTTTCCTGTAAATGGTATAGTCAATGTCCATTTCACAGTTTTATAACTCCACAACAAATGGCATCCATCTCATTACCACAGATTTGCTACATACAGGCTTTGAGCTCTATGAAAAACAGGGCAGACACCACAAGATAATTGGCCTGTTTTTGGCCTGAATCAGTCTTTCTGACCTAAGCAACAAAGGCTGATAAATCCTGATGTGTGTAAAGAGCACTGAGGAACTTTGTATTTACCTCATGCAATAGCCAATCAGGAGGCAAGCTGTCTAAAGCAGGAAGCACTGCCACGGCAACAATATCAAACAGGAAGCATAAAGTTTGATGAACGTTGCAGATTTAAAGCAAATCACTAGCATTTATACATGTCCCCTAAAACATGGTACGACCAAACTGACAAGGAGAGAAGTTAGATGGAAACTGCAACCCCTAAGGATGTCCTAGGAAACCAACACCTAGCTGCATTAGCTTCAAGTCATCCTGCCTGTTTTCCACCATGTTTGTCTGTAATAAAGTCACATTTGACCAGACAGATTACAAGCTGTGGGAGTGGAGACCTTTGTTATTGATAAGTGAATCTGCCAGTGTGTGATATGGTGTGTTGATCATCCTGTGGCATGCCAGACACATAAAAACAAAGCTTCTACATTTGTCAGTACTTTCTTATGTGTGAGATCTCGAAAAGTTTTAGAAATGGTTAAGTTTTAAAAATCTGTGAGTGTGCTAGGATTCCTTTAGATAATAGGATTAGCTTTAAGGCACCAACATGTTTCTTTTTCACCTGTAAATAGCATTGTCATTGTCAGTTAAACATTTTGCTAACTTTCAATGAGAAAAATGGCGTCCATCTGTGGTGCCTGCTTTTAGCACAAGATAACTTTGGCAGTGGGCCCTGGTTTTCAAGCCCAAACTACTACTAAAAAGAATCCAGTAAGCCATCTCATCATTGTTTGATGCAGTTGCAGAGGCTCAGGACACCCTCACACCACATGGCATTCTGTGCCATGCTCCAGCCCATTCCACTCCTTAAGTCCGGTTCATACATGTAGCATTAAGGGCAAAAATCAAAGTATAGCAGTGGCAGTAACATGATGCCTGTAGAGCAAGATTAAAACACTTTTCTGTCCATATGCATGTACGTACTCTATAATGTCCGCGTCTCTTCCTCTCCTGGTAGATCAGTACTTTCATATCATATTTATTTCAGATGTTTATGTATAGCACCCTGACAACAATCTCACTTTAACAACTCAGCATTTAGCACATAATGAATAAATTATACATTCACCACCTATGTTTATTATTATAAATAGTCTCGGAATTTCTCAGTTTAGATTTTAAAAAATGTACTCAAGGGTGGCAGACATTGGCCCATTAGCCAATATTATGGCATAATTAAGTGACAGACATTTATAGTTTGTGTTGTTTCAATCTAAAGCTAGCATCTAGCCTTACCGCTGATTTAGAAAAGGGTTTTTCATGGTTGCTGAAGACGTTACTTTTATCCATTTTTTGAAAATGTGAGAAATTATAGCCAATGTTGGAGTTTAAAACCAAATATGGTGATAAAAAAAACAGTTCCTGCACCCTATTTTAATACCACCCTCATGGATCAGGTGCATACAACTGCCCTCAGGTTAAAACTGCATTAAAACTGCCTCTAATTTTCAAACTTTGTAAGTGTTTAAAGTGTTTTGATAAATTACAGACAGATAAGAAGCATAAAGCCAAATTCCCATGGCAGCCATATTACTGTGATGTCACATGTGGTTGGAAACTCTATATCTCTATAGTGTTGTACCATTACGCTGTTTATAATCAACGTTGTTAGTCATATAAATGTTGGAAATAATGTTTATGAGATTGAGAATGAGATTGGGTCAGTTTTGAATGCAAGACAAACAGATCATATAAGTAGTTTGAGCTTGGATACGTGTGAGTACGGTGTCCTGTGCAAGTGTTCAATGTATTAATAGGAAAAAAAAATAAAGCAACGCAGGTGATTAGGCAGCGAAGAGCAGAGTATGTCCAGAAGCTGGCTTAGATATTCCTGGAAGAGCAATGGGCCCAGGTGTTCCAGATTGAACAGATGGACGCTGTTTCGTGGTGCCTTGGAAAATAGACATACATATTACCATACAGATTAACAGACAGAGACTCTAGCAGGGGCCATCACATAATATTCCAATGATCCTTTTCAAATAAGTCCAGGAAGCAGGCCCACTCGCAGAAATGGCTGGGTCCCTGAAAGGACTATTACAATTAGTAATATGATTTGTGGTGAGGGGGTTGGTACTTTTTGCCAATGCCTGGAGCGCCTGAATGCAAAACAGCTTTTAATTTTTCTAGATATCCAAAGTTAATATCCATAGATTTTGACCTGGTTTCATGTTATCAATTAACTGTTGTGGTTGATTAGGAACTACTAATAGAATAGCTAGTATAAGAGATAATACAACAAATATGATAAAGTCAAGTCCTCATTGATAAGTGAAAATAATATGATCGATGCTATCTTAATGCTTCTTAAAATATGGAATTTAATTTAAGGATCGTTATTCAAAACTGCAACTGGAAACATTACTGGAATTGATATAAACCAAATGGTAATCTTACATAGTGGCACTTTGGAACCCCAATGGAAAACCTCATCCCTCATAGCAGAGGGATATATAACCCCTACATCCCAACATACTGAATTTCTAAACACAGGGGCTTTGAGAAGAAAAAGTTCAACGCTGTAAAGAATCTCACTGTAACGTCTTGTCAAGCTAGTGCTGTTTTTTGAGTAGTTTTAATTGGTAACCAAAGTTAATTACGGGGCTTTCAGTGGCACCATGTACTGCTATGTTTTGGCTGATGTCTACCCATGGATATCTCCCCTCAGGGACAAAACTCGCAAGTTCCTAGTCGTTCCTGCAGTTATATTTACTAGTGCCATGAGCCTCAACCAACCCCATTTGAAAAAAAAAACTGAACTGACCTGTTAAATAGTCTCTTAACTTGGGTCACACAAACATAAAGGTGTAAACCGGAGTGTGTCTTTGGTCCATTTCTGATATAACTCCTGGTACTTTGAGAAAATCCATTTCAATTAAGCCCAAGTGTCTGACTTTGTTACAAGGTCTATTTTGGTGCATATCTCCCTCTTGTTGTCCTTAGAGCTTCCTCTTCTCGTCTCTTGTTTTATCTTTCAGGACCAATGTGACACAAAGGATTTTTGTATCACGTTTCTGCCTCTCTGGACATTTTCGCTGAGCGATGATTCAGACATTTTTATCCCAAGAAAATCTAAAGATACTATTTCAGCCGACTAGACCATTTCATGTCTTTTTGAGAGAGCTGGAATGTAAAAAAAAGTCAGTGATGTGGCTGATATAGAGAATATTTTTCCAAGGTTATCCTCACTTCTCCTTTCTCCTGAGATCTTCACATGTCTGGTGTTTATTCACAAGACAAGTCAGCCAAGGTTCTGGTTCTAAATCAAGGGTTTCTTCATTGATGTGCCCCACTTATGTGAAAATCAGCCAAATCAAACCTCATATACCCTCTGCGGTGGTTCAGAGTGCTATTGATTTTTATAATTGCCCAATTTCCCTCCCTTCCTATCCCTCGAGTGTGTGTCAGACAAATAGCTTCTGCAGCTCACATAGTTATGAAATAAATGCCACAGTCTCAAATCCGGTGCCTCTTGGGTCAGTGTCGAGACCTCACTTGCCCCGCTTTTAAAAATTAAACCCAAGCTGGACTAATATTCAGCGCCTCTTAGAGTAAATGTGACCATAATTTGCTGACAAGAGGATTAAATGCTGTATGCACCATTTAGAGGCGGTCTGACGTCTGGGCTTCTGATGGAGCTGCAGAGCCTTTTTCGGCACTCGATCCTGATTACAAAGCAGCCTCCTGAGTGGCTGTATTGGCAGGTGGGCACAGCCTGTTCCATCCATGAAGTCCTGGCTATAAATCAAGCATTGACGACACCAGTGTCCTTTAAAACCCCTTTTTCTCTGAGTACTAAAGGTTAGGAGAGGAATCTGATTATGAGCTCAACACTGGAGTTGTCCAAACTAGATGGAGGGTGTCATGTTCCCCCATGTCTTCAAAAAGTGATACAGGGGAGAAACTTTGAACCCTGTCCAGAAATGAGGACCAGTTTCAACCAAAATCCTAAATCAGACCAGTGCACCTACTAAAACTTCTCAAAAAGGAGATTGAATCCGGAGGAACAAGCATTTCCATGGCCCTGGAGTTACCATGTTTTATTTCAGTAAGACCAGACAAAGTTATTGCAGTCATTTGGAAGATAAAGTCATCCTCCAGTGATCTTGATCCTCCTCCAACCACCCTCTTTGAAGTCAGCTCTCAGAGTCAATGCCAGGTAACAACATGCAATTAGAAATCTCTCAAAAAGCTTTCAAACAGGCTACATACATCCTCTGCAAATAAATAAATAAAAAAAAACAACCAAGACAGTGCAACCTCAGTAATTATGGGTCCTTTTTAAGTATTCTTCCTGCCTGAGGTTGACTTTTTAGAAAACACAAAAGCAACCAGAGAACTTTTATTGGACAAACAGCCATTGTGAGCAAGGTTAAACATGTTCATATGTTATAACAATTTAAGTGACCTCTGTGTCGAGTTTTTTCAAACTTCAGTCTTTTTCTTTGTCATACAATTTGGTATTCCTTAGGAAGCCCATTTTAGTCATTTGTTTTATTTTTAATAAAATTGCCAGGCTTGTCAGTCTGGTGTATACAGTTTGATAGGCTAAACAATTACTTTTATTGAGGCGGATGAAAGTGTTGGTGTTACTCAAGAATTTTTTCAGGGTCATTTGCTTTTTGTTTATATATACGATAAGTTTTCTCTCTTTCAAAGGCACATTGTTGAGAAAACATTTTTGTATCACATGAATAATGAATGTCCTAAAAGAAGATTTTGCAGACATAACAGCTCTGCAAAAAAAGAACCAAGGAACCATTCTTGATGTTAACATGTCAGTAAACATGGTTGACCGTCCTATTTCTATGGTTTGAACGACTAGTTGATGTTTTTTTTTAAGTTAAATTTTCAAAGTTTCTTTTAAATTTAGCCTAGATTTATAAGCACCTTGGCGTTGTCATACTGTCAGCTCTAAGTCTTTTGTAACCTCCATCTAATGTATTATCTAATGATAACCTCTTAAATAAGAGAAGCACACAGAGGAAGATTCTTGTGTAGAAAGCCCTGCAGAAAAGTAACCAAGCAAGCACGTTGATGCGAGGCCCCTTATCTTTCCTTAGTGTTTGACAGTGTCCTTTAAGCTTACCTGTCTTTTTTTGTATTATAAACTTTGGTGTTCCCCAGGGAACCACACTTGGCCCTTTTTAAATTTTGATTTTAGAAATTTACATAAACTTGATGATCTCTCTGTCCAAGGCAAACCTTTAAGAAAAGAGTTTTCTATCATTTGAGAGAAACCAGAGAGATTTTACTGCTGATACAGCTCTTCTTCAAACCCAGTATACTTTTCTGTGGTACACTGTGGGTTCCTCAAAGAACCATTATTGGCTCATTTCTATGTTTTTATATTAAAGTAGCTTGTCTCTCTTTTCTTCAAATTCAAGGTGTTTATTTCTGTGATATACACTTTGATGTTCCTGAAGGAACCTTACTTTTTCCTTTACCAATGTAATGCTGACTGTCATTTTTATAAGAGTGGAAGCTCATGCTTTGGCAGCATCAATTTAAGACAGGTGCAGCCTATATGTGAAAAAAGAAATATCATTTCCACTTTGACATACTTTTCACAAGAATTTGGTATTCAGACTGAATAAGATGTCTGGTTCTTTGAGAACAGTTTGATAAACAGAAAAACTAAAGAGGGAAATTGAGGTTTATTACCTCTGCCAAGAAGGTTTGCTTTTGCCAGTGTTTGTTTGTGTACAAGAAAACTCAAAAAAGTTATGAACAGTTTTTGATGGAATTTGATGAGAACAGTGATTATATTTTGGTGGGGATCCGAATCTGGATGAATCTGAATTTTGTAAGGAATTTGTTAACACTGCAAGATGGAACAGTTTTCCACATTTTCACTAAATACGCAAAAAGTTCTCTGTAAATCATGAGGACATTTTAAGGAAATGTTGGCATGACACAAGGAAGAAGTGAAATGCAGTTTTCCACATTTTTGACAATAACTTGCTCAACAGTGTTGAAAATGCCTTGGCAGAGGTTTGTGCTCCTGGAGCACTTCTAGTTTTTTATTAATCAAAAGAGGAGCATTTCAATCAAGGTGTTGCTATCTAGCAAACTAATTTAAAGCACCTACAGAATATAAATGGATATTCAGACTCTAGACCCTATATGCCTCATGTTCTGATTCTTTATACCTCTGATACATGTGCTTAAGATATAAATTTGAATCCTTTGACAAATGGAGGGGTTGTATCTTTACATGGAGAAATGACTGTTTCTGTTTCACTGCCTCTTCATGTGGTTGTCACCTACTTCCAGTTTAAACTCAGTATTTAGTGGTACCTGCTGAAAAAAGAACCCTCTGGAGTGGAGAAGAGAGGCCCGCAGTGTGCTATTAATAGCCATGATAATGATTTTGCTTACAAAACAGAGCAGTGGGTTACATATACCACCTCCCTGCTTTCTGCGAGCGCTGATGGTGAAGAGCTGAGCAAACATTTCTCCCTCTTCACACACAGAGGCTTAAAGAAGTGTGCTATTGTGTGTGTAAGTGTGTCCATGCGTATCAAAAAAACCCTTACACACCACTGCGCAGGGCCGCACAATGACACCAGCCTCAGTATTAACATTCACCGCTTGTCTGTCTGCTGTTAACTTATTTGCTCAGTCATTTCAGGGCACTGATCCGCTATGAGGCGTTTTGTCTGGATCACAGCTTCGTCTTTTCTGTGGCTGCAATCAGTCTGCCTACAACAGTATGGGATTACATAAGAGCAACAATTGATTACAGCTTTTATCAGACATGAAACAATTATTAAAAAGGCTTTGATGTTCATTTATGTGCTGCGGAAGATTATCAGACACATCTTAATCCACAGCCTGAAATCATCTATGAAATCTTTTTTCTTATTTTCTTCTTTAATTAAATATCTTAACTGAGTAACAAGAGGAAAGAGCAGCCCATCCTGATTCTGAATGAATATCTTTTGGTTACATTTATCTTACCTGATAATTCAGTGTCAAGTGACAGGCATCAAGTACTGCCTCCAGTCAAGAAATGAATAAAAAAGCTAGTATGAGGTATCATTTGCCTTTCTCCTCCACAATTTCCCCTATCAGTGCCATTCAGTTGATGAAGAGTGCCTTGCAAAACAATGCCATCATGCTCTTGCAAGAGGAAGTCATCACAAATGACAAAAAGGATTCAAGAAAGTGATAATGAACTCTCAGAATGCAGGGTTGATTTTACATGTGCTCAGTCATGACGCCAACAGTGCAGTGTGTAATGTCTGTGTTTGTGTGATTTAAAACAAGGGTCTTTCTTCTCATGTGTTGTGCCATGGCAGATGCTGCTATACTCTGGGGTTCCCAGACTTTTTGTTCCATATCTGCCACAATTGCTATACCAGTGTCCTGGGACTCCTGTTGTATGTGTTTTTTAAGAGCAGCAGACCTGCATTATTGGTCAAATGTGTACATTTTTATTCTTGAGGATCTTTCAGTCCAGTACCCCTAATTTTAACTAAATCCCATCCAGTGAATGCTTTTTTTTTTTACCTCTCAAAGCAAAAAAACAAAACTACCAATGACATGTTAATAACTCAAAACAATATTTGTCTTGAATCAAATATTGCACAGTATGTCACAAAATTAAATTGAATATCCCTCTATGAATTTAAGTGCATGTACTGTATATGCACAGGTTTTTCTACATTAACTGTGAAAGCTGCCCTATTTTCACAAAACATTGATGTAAAACTCTGATATCATTATTAAAATCTCACGATAAATACAAGCCTAGAAGTGTGCAAATTTGTCAGGTCCTGCCATCATTAAAATCTGCTCTTTTCTGAAAGTCTGTCTTCAATCAGTGTAACAAATTTAAGCTGTTGTTCTTTGTCTCTGTTGGAAGGAAACATGGGGGAAGGTGTTGATAGCTGCAACCCATGTGTAGCAAATCAAGCAGTGGAGTAAATTGCAGAAAAAAAATCTAAATTTTTATTATTTAAATAATCCACAACAAAGTAATCAATTTAATCAATATATTGTCCAGGCATCATAATCAGCTATCATGACCCGTTTTGATCTATCAGATGCTTAAGTTTGAATAATTCCAGTCCCGGTTTTTAGCTTTGTGGATCTCCACAGGTAACTCTTCAAAGATTTAATTCAATATCAATGTTTTTTGTATAGGCATATAAAGTGGCAACCCCTGATGTTGTAAAAATAAAGCCGTACAGAGTTGGAAAATGTGTAGTACTTCAAGTGTCCACTTGAGGCTTGCTACAGAAACGACAGCAGTCACATACACATCCCATGTCAAAAAGCTGATTTTTACAATAGAAAAAAAACATATTTACATCCTGATTAATGAAACATTTTTTTAAATGGCTACTTTCTTTATGGGTGCACACTGCTGGGGTACTTATGTTTATTTTACTCATTAATTATAATCTGATGAAGGATTTGAGATATGTATAATTAGGAGCTTTGAGGATATGACTACTAGCCCACATATTTTGACTGTTTGTCAGGAGGCTTAAGGCTTGCCACAACCTTAACCCTTTGTCACTATGTTGACTAAAAGTTAGTTTGAGACAGCATTTTCAGCGTGGCAGCTGCTGCAGACTGGCTTTCAAATCTCTGTTCTGTAAACAAGCACTGATATCACTTAACTTCATCCTATTTCTAAAGTCTGTGATAAAAATCCATTTTATAAGTTATGTCTAAACTATTTCCAAGCAAAACCTCCCATACCATACTGTTCACATTTCTGTGTATGAAAGAAGTGATAGGTTGCAGTGATGCTTTGCAGGAGTCAACAAACACACCTACAGTGCACTGTTAGTATCTGCTGTTGTCCCTGTATTTTCTACAAACTCCATCACAGCTTTTTCCTTCATTGACAAAGGTGTGGTCTGCTGCCTGGATGTTATAAATACCTCCTCAAGGAGCTGAACTCCAGTAAGAGCAGAGGTCAAGGCAGTGTAGCTATTATTAGACGAGTGTATGAACCGGTGTACTTGACAATTACCCGACTCTCACTGGCGCTGTATATAACACTGCAGATTGCTGTCAGGCCTCACGAGTGTGCGCAGCTCCCCTGCGTCTTGCTGAGGAAGCATATGTGAAAAGTTCACTGTCACACCTCAGTGTCACTGCGCTACTGGAGGAGGGAAGCCATGACAAAAGAGAGTTAATAGTGTCTGAAGTGCTCAGCGTTAACAATAGCCGCTGTGCTTCTGCAGCTGAGTCATGAGGGCCGGGTCCTTCAGGAATGAGGAGTTTGTTCACTGGAGGAGACATCAGCCTGGAGAGCTCACAGTGTGAACCAGGGTTGTCATGATACCAGAATTTTAAAACTATGATATGATACTTGTTAAAAATCAAACCATTTCATACCTACTGGCAACCCACAAAAGTAAAAGTCTTGAGCTACCACTTTGGTTCATTTCTGATTGTTAAATAATACAGGCCCACTCCTACTCACCTTGCAGTAAAACTGGATCCACCTGATTCAATATCTGCAATATCTGCCATCTTGCCATGCTTCAAACTACAATGACTGTGCTCAGCCCAAAGCAGCACGGCCCAATCACCGTCTTTTAAATCAGGAGGAGGTGGGAGCTACGAGTGAAATGACAGCAGGAAGTGACTGCTTGTACAGAGATTAGCATCAATGCTAACAGTTTAACTAGCGGTCTTATCAGATCTGGACCACATTTCTTCGCTCCACTTCCAGCATGCCTTGGCAAAAGCTTTTTCTACTATGTGGTTCATGTTTTGTACTTTACTAGGTGGCAGTAGTACCTGCCTAATATATTTTCTGATTTGCCTGTAACAAACGTGATTGACTGGATAATTTTCCAATCACCTGCTGGATATGCTTTTGAAAGGTTCTGCCCTTTACCAAAGACTTTCTGATTTATTGAAATATATTGAACGGTCCATCTGGTGTGTCAGGTTCAGTCACTGTCTCATTTACATTCATACATTGGTAGTTTTGGTATGGGCGCAGCAGATAGCACATTTTACTCATAGCAAGAAGGTCGCCAGTTCGATCCCTGGGTCGGACAGGGCCTTTCTGTGTGGAGTCTGCTTCCTGTGCATGCCTGGGTTCTCTGCAGGCATCAGACCCCTCGCCATGACTCTGTAAGGGTTAAGGATGGATGGATAATGGATAGTTTTGGTATCCAAACTTCGGATTTATGCAATTAAGACACTGTGCAGGTGTTTGCAGGTGTTTACAATGACTGGAATTGTAGCCCCCTACTTCTAGTTAAACTTACAATAAATTATAAGTAACCATGATTAAAACCACATACACACTTTCGGAAAAATCCCACATTTACTCAGATGTGCTGCATTTGTGTACGCGAACAGTTTTTCTTTGTTTTTTGTTTTTGCCCAGACTCTGATGTTACCTTGCTGGTACCCCAGTGGTCTCACTCCACCCTCAACCCACCCATCCACACGTCCCACCACCACCACTTCCCCCACCCCCTTTATTATGAGAAACAAGTATAAAAAAGAGAGAACTGCCCCTGAAAGCTTCTGTTCTGTTCTTATATCTCATTCATGTTTTGTGCTGCTCTCTTGTGATCACTGTTTGGCAGTAACTAGTTATTTGTAATGTATTACTGTATTGAGATTTCTTTTTCAGTGACATGTATAGTTAGGGATTACAACTTTTAAAGCAGTAATAATGTTATAGTTACTAAATCTCTCGCTTAGTAATTGGTCTTGTTTGTCTGAGTATAGTTTGGTACAGTAAACCATAACTTCAATCGTGTTTCCACAGCTGATCATACACGTAATTTAGGGGAGTTAGAGGTACACTGGAAAATGATAGTCACATCAGCTAAGGAAACAAAGCACAACAATGAAGGACAGCCAGCAATTTTTGATATTTCTTCTTGGCATGTGGTCATTAATCACAAAAAGAAATCAAGGTTTGACAGAAAGCTGCTGGCCAAAAGTAAAAATACAAGAAAGTTTAGGAAGTGATTCTTGGGGCCTTGTTGAAGGAAGTGGCAATTATTTTGGCCACTTTCAACATTTTACACTGGAAACACCAATAATTGCATACTGCACTGAACTTAACTGAATCGCACTACTTTGTGGAAACATACCATTAGTCAACTAGAACTGTACAAGTTAGAGCTAGATCTTTTTAGAAATAATTACGGATGCACAATATTATTGGACCAATATTGGTATCAGCAGAAGATTTCCCAGAAATGTTCAATAATGGTTCACCTCTGCATCACTAAATAATCCCTTTTATAAATCAAAAGGTCCATTTATTAAAGAACAAAATCTTTTTCTTGCTGTTCTGACACAAGTATTCTCATTAAAAAAAAAAAAACAGGTCAATTTGAGTTAAGTCGAGGGTTTCTGCTTTTTGCAAAAATGATCGGTACCAATATTGGAAGAAATGAATTTGGAAATACCGGCACATCGAAGAATATAAGAATTTATAATTCTCCTTTGGCAGCTTTGTGTGAATGAATATCTGTAGTTTTGTTTTAGCTGTGGTTCTTTTGTTTTTAGATGCAATTTTATGTCTATCAATAAAATTGCATCTATCGTTAGTAAAAATGTTACATAAGCTGCCCTTGTTGATTCAAATCCATGGCATCAAAGCAATTAAAATAGTGACAACCTTGCCTTGGACAAATATTAACAAAAATGAAGAGGTTCTTTAAAAATCATGTGATGATAAGATCCATAAACCGTGTCATACAAGGCCAATAGTCAGGTAATGATGCTGCTGAAAATAAACAGTAAAAGCGTGCTTAAAAAATTGTGCTTGAGATGATTATATTTCAACCTTGACTGCTTGAAAACCACCTCACAGGCTCGGATGACTAAGTAATTCTCCCTGGTAAGTTGCTCTCAAGATCTTTTAAAATCAAAGACTGCTGCTTGTTTCAGGCTGGACTGCTGCATACTGATTTGTTCTTTGGGAAAAATCTCTGCCGTGTTCGACTCTTTGATGGATGGACAGCTCAAAATATTTGAGACCATCAACCTCTGTTTGTATTTATCACAGGTCAAGCAGGTAAATTCATCCATTTGTTGACTTCTCTACAACATCAGCCCCAATAAGATTTCCTGAAATGTTGAATGGGGATTTTTTTGGGCTAGAGAAGCTCAGCTAATGAGCGTTCTTAGAAATGTAGCCCCTCCCTCCGCTCCTCACCTTGCTCTGCTAATCCTTCCAAGGCTGTAATAATAGATCCAAATAGTGTGTAGATGTGAGAGTGTGTGCAGATGCTTGCACACATAAAAGAGGGAGCGGCAGTGTGTCTAATGGACCTGCTCTCGCCGCTGACTGTCAGCAGCCGTGGTGTCTTCAGGCCCGTGAGTGAGCAGCTCGCCGTGTTGCACAGGGACATCTGCTCCGCATTGTTTTAGTTCAACAAGTCAACAAGACGAGCTCGCAAAACCATCAGTGGTCTGTGAGCCGGATCGCTGTGTGCACACTGAGAACAAGCCTGTGGGCCAAACAGAGGGACTAATGAAATGAATGTAAAACAGCAGTTCTCTGTATCGAGCCCACATTTAGGATGAGACCCATCTGTGCTCCACTCTTCTGTAAAGCAGAGATCAACTACATTTGTACAAGACACAGAAAATCTGAACTGAAAATCACTGTAGATTGTGAATGTTGTCCAAACATTACTTCTGACTTGTTTTTGTGCATTGTTGTTTTTCACCGGTGAAATCCAAGTGTTCTCTTAGTGAAGACTTTCATGATACTTGGGCACAGGTATGGTTTGGCTGCAGTGCTCCAACTTGGAAACACTGATTTGAAGTATAGTTCTGCACGTATACACATTGTTGTTTGATGCACACCTGCACCAAATCAAATGTCCTGTTCATGCTTACTTGTGTAATCTGTTAATCACATATTTTTGATTGAAGATAGCTAATAAGGTTTGGTACCTGATAAGTTGGGGTATTTGTAAATATGTTTGTGGGAGGAAAAAAGACCTGTCATAAAAATTATCCATGTCCCGACTCAGTAGTCCCTAACCTTTTTTGTACCATGGTGTAGCTTTATGTAAAACAGTATTATCAGGGGGGTTGGAGGTCCTGGATCTGCATCCAGATTGCGATCACCACCAAAATCTAATGACTTTTTTCCTGTGCCATGATCAAAATTCCCTGAAAATCATCCACATCCTTAAATCAGTTTTTGAGTTATCCTGATCACAAACTGACAAACAAATGACAACTAACTACAACGGCAAAAACGTAACCTTCAGAGGTAATAAAGCTGATTTTGTCCCCTTCACAGCACCCTGGACTTCTCAGAGCTGAATTCCTTGAGTGGAGGTGCTGAGGTGAAGGTCTGGTCCTGCAGAGCAGCTGCAGTTCTCAATACAAACCTGTTTGATGACATTTGAGCCAACATTTTGAAGCCTTGAAGGTTTTTTTTCTGCTTGTTAAAAAAATCGCCCTCTCCCTGCGCTACCACCACCTCTGAAAGGTGGACAAGACTTGCCGCCCGTTTCCCTCTGCTCTGCTGTTGCCATAGTGACCAGGGCTGCACGCGTGCTTGTTTTTCTGTAAAGCTGTGTTTGGGTAGCAGACAGCTTGGTAATATATGTCCTCACCCACATTTTTTATGCTCTGTATGTGTGTATGTTAATGTGCTGATGCGTGGGCGCGTGGGTCTTTGTCTGAGTGGCTGCCTGAGGTCGTATGGAAGTGAGACAGTGGAACAGACAGTTCTTTATCCATGGAAAGACGTCTCCTTTCACTGCACTATCACTCCATCATCAGCATATAGGGAGCTGTGCATTCCATATTAGAGGCTCTGATTTATATTCAGATCTGGTTATTTGATATGCTGCAAAAGCAGGTTGAGTCTGAGGGGACTGTCATGTTTTAAAGCTGCTCTCCTCTTGAACAAAACCCTGCAGACCAGGATTCAAATCACATCCTTGACTTAAATTACTGTTGTTGTGAATATATAAAATAAGAGAGATTACAATTGCATATATTAGGATATTGCTGTGTTTTCTTTGCTTGTGCATGCAGGTTTGTATTTAAAGACACAATATATACAATATATAACACAATAGATAAAAAATCTTAAATAACAATTTTGGAAATGTTTTTCAAATACAGAGTACAGAGTACCCCGATAGTGCTGAATTCTCAGTCAGTCTGAGATGCTATAAAGCTACTGTCCCATTTTTTGCATTTGCAGTTAAAAAGAATTCTTTGTGTTTTATGGGCCCTTGAACTTGATGTATTGCTGACATATTCTGAAAGCCAACTGTTGCCAGGATTTTTTTTTGCCTTGCCTTGCCTCGTCTATGTTGCTAGTAAAGTTTGAGGTATCATTACAGATAAAATTTTAGGTATAATTTTGAACAGGCAAAGTTTTGGCCACCCATTACTGCACATGGATCTTGGATATTTCTTTGCATATATGTTATTGCAGGCAAAATGTTGTGCACGTATCATTGCAAATAAAAATTAAGAATACTTGATAACAGATTTAACTAGTTACATTCTGCACCTCTAGCACTGGCAAAGTTTTGCACATTTATTATTGCACATCAGTTTATTCTTATGACCGCACCATAATCTGTACACTGACATCTTGGGAATAGAGATCATCTTATTAAACGTCTCTCAATGCCCTTTAAGATTATTTGCCACCGTCATTCCCTTGATACCCCCCCTCCTCTCCCTCTTATCCCACATGTACACTTGCTTGCATGCCTGCATGCATATTCATAATCACACCCTCACATCCAAAGCATGTAACAGATATCCATTTCACGGCCACACGCATCTGCACAAACAAACCCTGTATATTTATTCATAAGCTCATTTGACGAGTGGATTTGCCCGCTGCCATCCATCTCGCTGTCACCCATCCCCAGCCTGGCACATGCAGTGACAACAGAAGTGCAGAGGAGAAAGTCCCCGGGATTTAGTCTCCTGGAGCCGCTGCTATAGAGGGGATTTACTGCGATAGACAGAGGCTCACTTTTATAGAGGTGAGACCAGAGAGACAAGCACCGAAGGAATCAGTAATCTCCCATTCACCATCCAGAAAACTGGTATTCTGCATGGGAAATTGAAAAACAGCCTGTATTCTGCTGGAAAACAGTCTTTGTCATACAGTGTTTGGCAGCATGAGAGCTCTGCAGATGCACAAATGTATAGAGGAAGATTTAAAAACTGTGGATGTATAACAATATGGATGTGGAGGCTTCTGCAGACACATTGTTACATGAAATCTCAGTCTGTCACTCTCTCTTTGTCGTGTTACAGGCTGTTGCAAGTTTGACTCTGCAGGTGCAAGAGCAGCTTTTTGGGAAAAGGAAGGAAGTGGTTGGAAAAAGAAATTACACTTTTGGACATTTTTATGCATGAAAAGAATGTCCACTGCATCTGAAGTAACAAGAACTGAGAATGTTTTATAATAGTGGTGAAAGGAAGCGAGAGAAAACCAGTTCTGGAAACACTTCCTCCATTACAGTAAACTAAATTACATTAAATTACATTACAAAATGCAGCAAGCAGGCTCTTCCTGATGATCTGAGGAGGATCTCACATCATTCATGTCCGATTTTTTTACTGCATTAGCAGACAATGATGTCCAAAGATTGATTTTAGGATTCTTTTAATCACTTCCTGGATTGGGTGCTGTCTACGTTCTCTGAGCTTTTAACCTCTCATTTTACAGGGTGAACACTTTGGTCATCTAATCAGAACCTGCTCGCCAAACCATCCCAATCAAATCAGCCGCTGAGCAGACCTGTGAAGGTTTTTTTTTTTTTTTTTTTTGATGAATCAGGGTGTTGTAATATGGAAATTGGGATTTATGATAGGAATTTTGATTTTGTGACAAGTCTGGTGACCCTATGTGAACAAATGAGACAGCTTTACATGTACTGCTCATGTAATACCAGTGTTCAGGGGGCCGTAAAGGGGGAAAAGTTAGGAAGACTCCAAGGACCCATAACTGATAGAGGCCCCTAAACTAACTTGTCCTTATTTATTTTATTCTATTGCTTGTTTTCATGGTAAAAGAGCAATTTCCTGGGAATGCTGGTCTGGCAGAGTGGTGGCAACTGTTCGCCATATTCTGAGACTCTTGTATTGTGCTGGCTGTCTAGGTTCAAATACGACCTGAGGCCCATCTGCCACATGTCTTCCCTTCTCTCTTTGCCCCTTTTCCAAGTCCATACACTGTCCTTATACTATCATCTTTTATAATGTGTTAGCGGTTAATGGCAGTGAGAGGAAATCACTTCTGGAAGCACTTCCTCCATTACAGTAAACTAAATTACATTAAATTTCATTATAAAATGCAGCAGGTAACCTCTTCCTCTCAACTCTCACTTTAGTGGGTTAACACTTTGGTCATCTAATCAGAACCTGCTGGCATAACCATCCCCAACAAATCATGTCGAGTAGGCTTGGGCAGAAAAATATATTTTTTGACGAATCCGAGTTTTTTAAATTGAAAATCTGGATTTATTATTTAACTGTCAATTCTGTGTCATTTCTGGATGAACCAATCAGACAACTTTATACATGTGCTGCTCACCAATATTCATGGGGGGGAGAGTTAGAAAGACTGACAGAGCCCCCTAAATTATTTTTTAATAATCAGTTTATTATGTATTTGTTATAGTTATTTGAAGATTTCTTTACTTTTCACTTACAAAGGTTCTGGGGAATCTGGGACTAGTGTAGACTTGATAATAATGTCTAAAAAACAGGGCCTGTAATATCAACATTAATGTTGTTACTTGTTGATTTGGTCCAGAGTTTTTATACCAATACAATCTGACACTGTCTCCACACAACTTTTTGATTTTTGAATCAAAATACTGTCTTTATACCTTTGAATATTAGTAATAGCATGTATGAGTTCAAGGCTGTCGGGTCTGTTTCTGTGCTGCTGTCATGTCGATGGATCCAGTCGTGGTTAATTCAGTCCCTCCCCCTCCTGGCTGTCAGTCTGTAGCATCTGTGCTGGCTCTTTTCCTAGATGTGGCCAATGAGATGAGTCCTCTTCAAACCATACCAACACAATATTAGCATTCTGTGTCTGGCAACCAGACTCATTTACTTGACACACACACACATGCAAACAAAGCTCAGAGGAGTTTTTATTTTCTCTGCCAAAGAGATTTCGTTTTTGTTGTTTGACTGTGTGTTCATCAGTGAGCAGAACATCTCAGATCTTGACAGCAGATTGCAGCAAATGGGGGAAAGTTGCACCATGGGACGAGCAACAAGTGACAAGTGATGAGGTTTTGGCAAAGACTCGCCCAAAGATTTCCTGTCACTGAAAGTAAGGCATGATTAGATTTTCTATTCCAAGATTTTAGTTTAATTAAATGTCTCTCTCACATGGTACAAAATCCAATTTAGTGTTTTCATACAAAAATTAGATTATCACATTATGAATCTTATTTGCAAATCTGAAATTAAGGGGAGATTTTTTTCAAACATGAACAAAATCCCTCATCTCCCTTTAATGTTACTTCTACCTTTCTGAAAATCTCTCCTGGATCAGTCAGTTTGATAATTTTCCCCTGATGATATCAATATGAGTGATATGCCACCTTCCCTTAGATTGGAGATGTTCCTTCAAGCCAGGCGTTTGTTTGGACCACATGTAGCACACACTTACTTTCAAGTTAACATCAGCCTGTAACCAATATAAGATATTTTGGTTTAAATTCTAAATTAGAAGAAACTAAACTCAGATGGAGTAAATAAAAACAACTGCTACCAATACTTAATAAAACTCAGGAGACTGAAATTGATTTCACCAAAATAATTGTGTTGATAAAGTTAAGAAAACAAAATACATGAACAAAATATTTTTGAAACAACCACAACAAAGAATTTTATGGTTAAATGACCAAATCTAATTCAGTTTTTTCAGTCACTTCAATTCCAGATAATTTCAAATTCACTTCAGAATCAATATTATCTGTTCATTTAAATAAAATAGTTTGGTTTGAGTTTGTTCAGTCCTTAAAGAGGAAAGATGATAAAAAAAAAGGTCTAATCCTCCTGCGGCTGGTGGTGATGATGGTTTGGAAACTGTTGTGGTGGGGTAAAAAAAAAAAAAACTGACCTATATGAAACAGACCAGAATGTAAGATATCTAATCTCTATAATAACTTTCTATTTTCTCAACATTTAATTAAACAATCACATCAATGGTAGGATCAGGGCTGAAGCAGTGGGTTTTTTAGGCATAATAAAATAAGTATGTTTCTTTACAGAAAATAAGCCAAGGAGGAGGAGCAACATGAAACATGACGTAGTTACAGTGTGTTCTAACTGAATGCAAAAACTTCAAACGTCATCAACAAAATCATGCTAATTTCACTGAATCATATGTGAGTGTCCTTACTGCCCGCGAGTGACGCAGTGCAATGCTGTGCAACACAGCAAGACCATTTTGCTTCAACTTCCCCTCTTTATTTGTCTCTCAGCCACTTGTGTCGGCAGAAAGGAGTAAGAAGAGAGTGATTTTGGAGAAATGTTGGAGGGATTTTCTTGGTTTTCTTAGACTTTTCTCACCCAGCAGAGCTTTTTGATCTGTTTTACACAGCTGTGATAATGCAGCATTCACCTTCAGTGAGCAGAATAATTTACTTCGGTTTCATCTCAAAGGGATAAGACTTTGTTTTGCTCTCAGAGAGCTGTGTATTGAAGAGACTTGGAGTCAATCACTTGTCAATGCAAAGCAATTCATGTCAGTTTTTCCACCTGTATAGTTAAAGTGCTTGATGCATGACATAGTGCGTGGAATCACATGCTCAGCAGATACAGCGTGGACAGCAAGTGTTATAAAAGCTAAAAGGCAGGAGCTTATTTTGGAGTCTTTGATCATGTTGTGTCTTGTCATGGCAGCTCTGTCATCCATTAAAAGATGTGGACCATTAAAACTTAAAAATTTGTCTGGATTTGTTCATTACTTGAAATAATTGGGCCTTGACACTCAATAAATCTTCAACTAGGATCCAGCATGATAGGACTCTTAGGGCTGTCCACATGAAGACGAATTCAGGCGTATCCGCACAAGTTTTTTAATCATATAGGCATTTCATCCACAAAGATACAGCATTTGGGGTGCCTGAAAAGGACAATTTATGAAAACAGGTCCCGGAGTGGATAAATCTGAAAATGCTGGACTTGCATTTCTGTGTGTAAAAAAAAATACGGATACTTTCAGAAACAATGACATCATAGGCCCACTTAAACTGAAAGCATAATCAACAACAGAAACAATGGCAAAATACAGTACTGCAGAAGCTTCTGAGCTTGTTATGGCAAGATCGACTGCTCCTCTACTACCATCGTGAGCAGCTAGTGGACACAGAGAACAGCATGCTATGTTGTTTGCTAACATGTCTCGTGATGTATGCGCATGATCTATGTCTTCTTCTCTGGTTTTGGTGTATGTCTGCAGCAGCATTACAGTGCCACTTACAGGTCTGGCATATATACTACAGCATTTTCTTGAGGACGGACACATTTCATGAAAAAATGCCATCTTTACAGAGATTGTTTTGACACTAGAATGTTTTTGCCGCCATGTGGACAGGGCCTTAGATCATGTATAGGACTTCATGCATCCTCTGACCTCAGATGTTACCACTGTTACATACTCCCACTCCCACAAAAAATGATGTTGTGTGAACATTTTGAATACATGTGGCTTTAATCTGATATACAGAGTCAGTTTCTTCTCTTTCCAAACTAAAGTCTGAGATTAAAATGGCAAGAACAGAGTACCACGGTGCTCATTGGGTTCGATACTGCAGAACTGTTTAATTTCATTAAGAAAATGTCTGCTCTGCTTCAGTCTATTTTTGTCAGTCTTCACATAGACTAAGACAAACAGTCCATGAACGGACAAACAGTTTCTTTCTCCACCCGTAATGCACACACTGACACACTGAGGCACATAATCCTGGTATTAACAGTAACATGAAGCTCATTCAGCAGCAGTGAGGAGTCTCTTCTTGTTATGCTCTCTTTGTTGCTTGAACATATGTTTGAACTGCTGCTCGTGACTTCCTGCTCACCCCACCAGCAGAGTGTGTTTCTGCTCCAGCATTGTGTGTTCCTGAGTGTTTCTGCCGCTGCTCCACATAGCTCTGGATGTGTGCACTCACCCAGAATAACACTGGTTAACAGTTGTAGAGTACAATAATACATGTTCAAACCCTGCTCTGGCAGACACAACAAAGTGATCCCAATATCATAGACATAAATACACTGCAAAAGTCTGAATAAATTACACTTGAATTACAATGCTTAATGTCATATGATAATTGATTTTAATATACTGGTCATTTTATTAGGTACACCACTTTTGCCCTCTGAACTGCCTCAAGTCTTCATGGCATAGATTCAACAAGGTGCTGAAAACATTCCTCAGGTATTTTGGTCCATACTGACATTTCACTGCAGAACTGTTGGCTGCACATTCATATTGCAAATCTCCCATTTCACCACATCCCAAAAGTGCTCTACTGGATTGAGATCTGGTGATCATAGAGGCAACTAGACTTCAGTGAATAATAATATAATACATTTAATTTAAAAGCGCCTTTCCCACCACTCAAGGACACACACAGACAAAAGTGACACAAAGTTAAAGTGGAAGAACATATGCAACTTGGAACAGATGGGTTGAGAGTCAATGTTTATTTTATTTATTTATTTATTGTTTTTTTTGATATGGACAGCACAATTACATTGGACAAACCAGATGAGTGTTTTAGCATAGGTGCTAATTCACAACGCTTGTCCACAGGAGGCTTTTGAGATGATAAAATAATAAAAGTAATAAGAGAAGGGAGCGAAGAAAAAAGTGCAGTGTACAATAACATCACAACAATGAAAGAGATTCAGTTTTTCCAGATTAAATATATACATAAGCTGTAAAGCCAAGGCAACATGGTCAAGCAATCAACTAGTTAATATTATTCATGTGAGCACTGTTGTTTTGATTTTATCCATTGTTTGAGTCCTTTGTTAAAAGCACACAATGTCTCTGATGTCCGGTGGGAGTGAGCTACACTCTGAATGCACTGTCAGGTTTAAGAAAACAGATGATTTAGATGAATCGAGCTTTTTGACATGGTTCCCTATCCTACTGGACGTATTCATCAGAAGATGGGTACACTGTGGTTATAAAGGAATGGATATGGTCAGCAATGATACTCAGGTAGGCTGTGGTATTTAAATGATGCTCAATTTGTGCCAAGTGGCCCAAAGTGTGCCAAGAAAATATCCCCCTCACACCATTTCACCACCACCAGCCTGGACTGTTGATACAAGGAAGGATGGATCCATGCTTTCATGTTGTTTATGCTACATTTGGGACCAGGAATCAAGACTTGTCAAACCAGGCACCATTTTTCAAATCCTATGTTGTCCAATTTTGGTGAATGTGTGCAAAGTGTAGCCTCAGTTTCTTGTTCTCAGTTGACAGAAGTGGCACCCAGAGTGGTCCTCTGCTGCTGTGGCCCGTCTGCTTCATAAGTCAGTGTGTTGTGCCATCAGAAATAGTCTTTAGTGAGTGCTTATCTGAGTTACCGTTGCCTCCCTGTCATCTTAAACAACTCTGACAATTCTTCTCTGACCTCTGTCATCACTGGATGTTTTCTCTTTTGTGGACCATTCCCTGTAAACACTAGAGATGGTTGTGCCCGAAAATTCCAATAGATTGGAAGTGTCTGAAATACTCGGGCAGCAACATCAAAGTCACTGAAATCACCTTTCTTCCCTGTTCTGATGCTAGGGTTGAATTTCATCGGGTTGTCCTGACAATGTCCACACGCCCAAATGTATCAGTTGCTGCCATATGATTGGCTGATTGGCTATTTGTGTTAAGCAGTTGAAATGGTGCATCTAATAAAGTGGTTTGTCTGTGTGATTTAGTGATTATAACTTGATTAACCTTTTAATGCCTTTAATTGGGCAAAACTTAGTGAGGAATAATTTACTGTTGCATGAGGAAAAACTAAACTCTGGACTGGCATTACACTGACCTCAGCACATGGGAAAGACCAAGGCTGGATTATCCATTCAGAATGCTGGACAGTGGCTAGGGGCCCAAGACCTGAAGGCCAAGGATGAGTGAATAAACATAAAAAAAGGTTTGATATCACTACACTTAAATCTGTCTATATCTTTGTAGCTTCTCATGTCACCTACCAATGTGTTTTCATCATTTAATATATCTCTGGGATAATTTTGTCAGGACCAGTGGTATACAACAATGTAAACATGAATTTAAAAGACCAAATCAAACGTACCATGTAGCGCGTACTTGAACTCGATGACCATGGACTGCACCTACTATTTTGGCAGCCTTGATGAGATTATGATTCGATATGATTTGATATGATAATATCATATTGTACTGTAATCAAGACTTGGCAATATGATTTCAAATTCTAGAAAAGTGTAACAGCATAAAGACATCTTTGGGCGTCTTAAAGCACCGCTCAGAATTCAGTGTGGAGATTGGCGGTTTCTCCCCTGCATTATTTTATAAAAAGCTTTATTTTTATGCTATTTAATGCACTCCAAACACATCATTTGTGTCTTAAATGCCCATCCCTGGCCCTATTGATGACTATTTGATATTATGTCACTCACTGGACTGTACATTACTGATCTGTTTTGCTAATTCTGTGGTTGTGTGGGCAGTAGGTGCTGGTGGGTTTGGTGGGCAGCAGATTACAGACGTGGTAATTGAAAGTTGTTGCCAAGGGGCACCAAGCAACTGGATTTTGGTTCATCCGTCTTGCAAGGCTTCAAGATGAAACAGTCATTCCTGGCCAAAAGTTATCTGACTGACTTGTGTTCTTTGAGGATACAGAAGTAAGTTGAGATACAGACAACAGCATTTTTTCTCAGATTTTTCGTGCATCACATTGAGCATCACATCACATTCTTCTTAAATCAGTTTAGGTCTTTAAGTCTTTTCTTTAAGTCTTTTTTCAGTCAGGGACATAAACATGATTGCTTATTTTGCATCACATAGTATAACAGTTACAGCAAAGAGTGATTCAATACAACCCTGTAAGGGCAGATTTCAGGTCATATCCCCAAGAGAGATTTACTTTATAATTTTGTTGGTTCCTTAGGGGAGTGAAAACCCTTTGACCCCTGCATTTTTCCATTTGAAAGAAGTTCAGAAATCATAAAGGTTGTAGTTGTTGCTGTTGCTAGCCAAAGGCAACATACTTTTATGGCAACATCCTCCTAAAACTGGTCATCTCACTTTGAAATGCCATTGAAAGGATGGTTGAGATTTGAATGTTTTGCATATCTTCTTATGTTTGTGTGTGTGAGGCATGAATATAAGGCCCTCTGAATCCTTGTGCTTGCTTCGCCGACCTGGGACTGCTGCCACAATCTAAACACATATGATACTATAAGCTGCTTTGGGTAACAGAGCCTACAATTCTTCTGTGTGCTGCAACCAAAAACCTAGAAAAAGATCGTGTCACAACCACCACCCCCGTCTCTCCCTCTCTCTCTCCCTCTCTCTCTCTGATTTGCTCTTGTTGAAGACACTCGTTTGATGTCTCAGACTTTGTGCTTGCGTCAGGCGCGAGAACAGTCCAAAAATGGATCTCATTTGCATTCCTGGTGTGATTATGACACTGGACAAATAGACACAACAAGGCTCCATCTTTGCAGTGAAAAAGTCCATCTTGTTTGGTGCTTTTGTGAGTGAATTGAAGGCTGTGATGGAGGGAATATTTCTTTATTTTGCAATATTGGTTTTTGTTTAGCTTTCCTGCTGGTTTAACATAACCCAGTCTACCACCTGATTACCCATAATGCTTGTTTACTCATTCTTTAGCTCTATTTGACCCAAGGTAAACAGCAAACTCCATTTTAAAAAAGTTTAATGTTCATTTTATAAGTGCTGTGCCTCAAGTTCATAAGCTCTCTGTCTCCCTCCTTCTCTTTCCTGTCCCTGTCGCTCCTCTCTTCTCTCTCGTCTCCTTCCATCTCCCTGTTTGTTTGTGTGTGTTTGTGTGTCTCTCGTGTGCGTCCGTGCTGTCCTCCTTCCCTCTATATGTGTGTTCGCTTTCTGCTCCCAGCCCCTCTGCGGAAAGCAAAGTTTGTGGAGAGCCCTCGCATTCCACAATCAGAGCTTGGCTCCCCTACACACACCTCCACCACTGCCAAGAATCCAGACCTGGACACATACTGCCCGGGTAAGTGTTATAGCCAGCTCATCCCTCATTTCCTCTCCTTACTTTGCATGTTGGTTCCTGTAAAATTAGGGCTGGGCAATATATCAAGATTTCAAAGATTTATCAGTAATCAAGCAAAATGTAGGGTTGGAAATGGGCATTTATAGTTTAATCTAACTTCTCAAGAAAAGTAAAGAAATGTTATTTTGGTTGATTATTTCTCCCCTTTACTAATATCAATTGCTATAGTATTAAATCATTTGAAAGCCTGATTAATCACCTTTATATCGAGGTGTGACTTGTAAGGATTGTGCATTCATGGAATGAGCAACACAGCTAAACGTGAGGGTAGCACCCAGAAGAAATGTGCAGAAGTGCCCCTGCAACTGGAAGCTGATGTTCCGGGACACTGAGTGGCAGCATTATTTGGTGACAGCCCTGGTCCCCTCTCCAAACTTAGGACCAAACTCAGTGAGACTGGTGAAGTCAAGACAGACTGTGAAGAGAGTGTCCAAGAAAGACAGCACAGCACCCCAAGAAGACAGGTTCCACATTCTTGCTTGACTAAGGAAGCGTAAGTTTCTACCAGCATGGCAGCGTGGCACACTTTTTTGGGGGTGCTTTTACATCCATTCCTTTAGTGCACAGTCCCTACAAATTGTACCTACTTGTACAGCTTCATCCAACCACCTTGATAGACAAGATTTTTTTAAAGGAAAGACTCAAACAATCATTTTTAAAGATACCTGCCTGTGTGGACATAGTCTCAATGATGGTTAGCAATAAGCCTAAAGATGTTTAGAACAGAGATGAGCAACTTTTCTAACTAGAGAGTCACACTAACATTATTCCTGATTGCTCAGGAGCCATATTGTTGCAATTTTAAGGCTTCTTTCAACTTAACCATTACAGTTACTTATGATCTAACGAAAGACGCACATTAATAGCTGTTGAAAAAGATTATTTTATCAACAATATAGCAACTACATATATATATATATATATATATATATATACACTCAGATGCAAGTAACAAAACTTTTGAATGCCATACACACAGTTTTCAGGCCAACTTAACTATTTTTGATGCATGTAACAGAGAATTTACTGGTTAACAAAAGTATATTTTACTTATTTTTTAACTTTATCTACAAATGCATAAAAGAAAGTCCATAGAACCATTTACATCTAGTTTTCTTGAAAATATTTCCATTTTAAATGTTGTCATGGCAGATTTTGTCACATTTCATCATGTCCATTTATTTTCTTCTTTATGTTTTAACCCTTAAAGCCTGAAAACACAAATTATAGCCAGAAAATTCACATTTTTTGGAGCTGAAATGTTTATTTCAAAATTCCCATTAATTTACCATATATATTTTTTGTATCTCACTTGATACATTAGGTGTTTTTGGCACGGTAATTCATTAAAGACATTTTTTATCATTTATCTGATTGTATTCAGATGTTTTTTTTAGTAATTTGTTGATATTTTTATTAGATAGAGGTATCATAAAAGTATGTATCAAATATGATACAACAGGTGTTAAAGGATTAAACTGACTTGTGGGCCACACTGAGGGAGTGGGAGGGCCGCATGTGGCCCCTGGGCTGCCAGTTGCCCACCGCTGGTTTAGAGGTAGTGAGGTAGTACAACTTTACAACTCAGGGCCAGTACAGCAAATGAGAAAAACATATTTTTAAATGAAGACAAAATGGCATGAAGCCATTTATTTTAATAGAATACCTGCTGTTCAAATATTTCAGTATAACTTCTCATTCCTAATCTTTACTGTGATCATTTCAAGCTTCTGATTCTTGTTGGTGTTGTTTATGGAAAAACATGAATCTATGTGTCTTATATTACCATTCAAGCAAAATATAGATATGGCTTTTGATGATCCTGCCCACCCCTAAGAGAGTTTATGCTTTACTAACATGACTGAAAATCTTTGGTGGTCGCCCACAGAGTCCATCCTCATCTCCTCCCTCTCCTCTCCTCTAATCCTCCCTTCGCTGCTTCCTCACTCCACTCCGCTTCTTCCCACGGACTCAGAGTGTGTGCAGGTGCCGCCTCTGTTTTCTGTCAACTTCACAGTCGGAGGTAGCTCGGTAATCCTGTGGACTGTCCAGATTTACCTCTCTACCCCTCTCTGTCCATCCATCCCCTCTCTTCTCCAAACCCCCCGTCCCCCTCCTGGCATGCACGAGCGGGAGGGACAGCGAGGCGGGTCACTCGAGGATAGCGCCCCGCTGAGATCTGCTTCTAGTCTATCTGCTTACTCATCTCGCCTCTCCTCTTCCTGTTGCCACTGTGCTAGCTTTTCTTACACATCCTGTTGACTCAACCTCTGCTGGTTTGGGAGACCCTCTGCGAAACTCTCCAGGGTTGGGTGAAGATATGAGGGAAATTTTGATGTGGGGGTTTTAGTGTTTTATCTGAGCGGGAATGGTCGACAGAGTGCTACCAGCCTTCTCCGTCTGTCAGCCTCTCCTGCTGAGTCTCTGCTCGCTGGGAGCTCTAAGTAGGTGATCTGTCTCTATAAACACACTAGAATACACCTTTGATAGTCCTCCCTTCTCTCTGTTTGAATCTAAAGTGCTGTTTTAGCTGTGGATTGATGCTTCAGTTTGGTACCGGGCTTTCCAGCTGATATTGTACACAAAAAACGAACAAATCAGGTAGCATTTAGCATCAGCCATGTGATTGTGGAACGACTTGATTCGGGTAATCCTTTAGTTTTTAAGATAATTAAAATATAGGGAAAGACAATAAGTTAAATCAGAATATTTTATTCAGTGTAACAATTCATTAATGTTTTTATTCTTGGCATCCATGAGTGCAATGTTTAGTAAGTTAATTAAAGGAAAATTAATACCAGGCTAAATGTTCCATTAGAAGTTTACATTAGAACCACTGACAGTAACATACTTGGCCAAAGTATAATCCTTAAAAATATTCATCTGAAAGGGGAGTTATTATTTTATTATTTTGTTTAGTTGTATTTTTATTATCTGCAAAAATCAGTTAATTCTTCTGCCTGTTTGATCCCACTGCTATCAAAGTAGTAGTCCTCAACACTTAATACTGAATACTTTGTGTTTTCTAAATATCAAAAACTGAGTTTGAACATTTTTAAAGCCCATTTTCTCAGCCTTGCTTCCTAACCCGGGTTTGGGCACTGGCAACCAATTAGGTTTACATATGTCACTATTGGGCACAAACCACCTGAATGAAAATTGTATTGTCCTGATTACCTCCGCTTTGCCTGCGGTTTGTATGTTTGTTTGTTTGTTTGTTTGAATGTTAGCAAGATTACTCAAAAACTACTGGACATATTTTGCTGACATTTTCAGGAGATGTTGACAATGGCCTATCTTAAAAATTATTTGATTTTTGTGGTAATCTGGATAACGACCATTGATGAACAATCGTTTGAGTGTTGCGTCTTAACGGAGCTATCACTTATGGGTGTTACAGCAATATTTGAGCTATTTTGGCGGAGGTTTATGCTCTCTGAGTACTGTTTAGTTTCTTTTTTTGTCTGTGATCAGAATAACTTTAACAGTTATGAAGGAATTTTGATGAAATTTTACAGGAATTTTAATCGTGGCACAATGAAGAGGTGATTAGATTTTGGTGATTTTGGATCCAGGAATATTTTAAAGGATTTGTTCACATTTAGAGATACTGTAGGGCAGTTTTTTCACAATTTTACTATCCATCCATTATCTATACTGCTCATCCCTTTTGTGGACCTCAATGGGCTGGAGCCTATCCCAGAAGACACTGGGCGAGAGGCAGGGTACATCCTGGACTGCTCATCAATCACAGGGCCACATAGAGAGACAGACAACCATTCACACACTCACCCACACCGAAGGGCAATGTAGAGGCAACAGTTAACCCAATGAGCACGCATTTGGTCATTTGAAGGAAGCCACACATGTACAGGGAGAACATGCAAAGTCCACACAGGAAGACCAGCAACCAAAACCAGCAACTTTGCACCACCTGCTGCACCAACAAGCTGCTGGACACATGCACCTATATTTCAATAACTTTTCAACAGAGTTTATGAAATTTTTTAGGGGCTGTTGGTGATGGCACCAAGTAGGGGTTACTTTAAATGTTACAAGTCTTTCTTAACATGGCAATTTTCTACAGTTTTGACAATAACTTCCCCAGTTATGTTGAACTGCCTTGGCATAGGTTTGTTCTCTATGAGCTCTTCTAGTTACAAATGACTTTTTGTACTTTTATATGTTAAAAATAGTAAAACCCACATACTAAAATGAGAGGTGACTAGTATAGCTGATTTATGGAAAATGAAGAAAATTATAAGAAAATGGTCATCCAGCCCCAGGAATAACCTGTTAGCTGTGAAAAGCCTCCTAAAGCTCCTGCAGATGTGTCATGTTTGTTTAAACAGAAGGTTCTGTTGAGACAGGATCATAAACTCAAACTGGATGATAGTTTGTAGTCTCCCAGGAGTCAGAGCCTCTCAGTGGACAGATGGACATTAGCTCTTTATAAGGACTCTCTGGCATGAAGCAGCAGCAGGGCCGTGACTTAAACATCTGATCTGATGCCAGCTCGCTCTCTGCTGCTGCCTCTGTCTGTCGCCTGGAGGAGGGCAGGTATCAGCTCAGCTTTATGGCCTACAAACAAAATTTGTGGTGTTGTAAATATGGTTTGTGAATATTTGTTAGATAGCTTGTAAAATTCAAACCCAGACACCCTCCGTATATAAATCTAATTCAGAACTGTTTTAGTGATGTTACAGGGAGATCTTCCTACAGTTGCAAGGCAGACCAGAGGTGGCTGCTAAGAATGAATGCATGGATCTTGAAATATGAACTCCATCTTTGGCTTAACTGTCGTCCAACTAATAAAAAAGACCCCCTTGTTGTTATTAATGATCATTTTACATGCACTTAATCTGCTGTTTTGTGCTGACTTCTCCATCTCAGACACTTAAAGGCTTTTGTTGGTGTCTGTGTTTGATGGACAGCAGCTCCCAGGCTAAGCTCCAGCAGGGGACAGTGAACTGTACAGCAGCTTTAAAGCCACAGGCACACTGAGATGTTGTGAGCAGTTGAGTTTTAACAGCAGTTCGTGAGTATATTACTTGAGTAAACTGTCATTTATATGCATATCAAGATGTTAACTTCATGCACAACTTCATTGACTTTACTGCTCTACAGGAAAAGAAAATCTCCATCCACAAAACTAGTTTGAGGAACAGATTTGTACTTGAAAACAAAATAAATACAGTGTTTTACTTTGTTGGACAAATAAGAGAACATGTACAGATAATACAAGTAGCAATTAACTTGAGCTACAGTGATTGATTTCTTTAAAGCCCTTGTATTTGGATGATTCTTTCGTTTTACAGACTTTCTGGCATAATGCACCAAGCATTGATAAGTCCAGCAGACAGCATGGTCTACTAACAAGCGTTTCCCCTTTACCAACGATTGCACAAATATAACTCAAGAGTTTTTATGACTTAAAAGGGTTTGATTTAAAGGGCAAACATTATTAACACACTTAGCTTTTCACAAACACAAAAAATCTGAGATTTTTGATATTGGTATAAGACCAAAATCAAACTGAATGGCAGAACCAACAGTGATTTTGTCAGTGAGGAACATACAGAGATGCCCAGGGGAAAGATGATTGACTTAAAGGGTGCACTCACTCACACTTGACCCACTTGCTCTGTTCTCTGCACTTATGCTCAATATATTTAAGTTGAATTTTTGTGTGAATAAAACTAGACTTATTAGATGCATGTCCAACTAAAATTGTCCTATATCGAGTATCATACGTCATGGCTTAACATAGTTTAGGACTGCATGTATACTCCTCAGTTGTACCTGAAAAATCAAACTTTCATCAATGCTCTACTGCCTCTGCACTAGGCATCTTTGTCCTGATAACTATACCATTCAGCATTTACCCAAAAGTAACTCTTCGTATGCTAGTTTTAAAGGTCTGTAGATGGTGCATTAGCTTCTTTCTGACAAGAGGGAGTGAATATGAGAACATCAATCCCACGCTGGTCTCTGTTCCTTTGTCCTCCCTTGTCAGGGTAGAGCGGACTTTAAGGAGTAGCCAGGTGTTTGTTTAGCCTGCAGCTGCCTTTAGTGAAAGGAACTAGAGGTTAGATTTTATACTTTAGCTCAAAACTGGCCCAACCCTGGAAGCGAAGCCAGGTTGGGCTGGGGATACACCCACACTTCATTTGGGTCCGGTTGAGCCGGATCTGCTTTCCTTTTTTGTGACTGAGAGGAAATGAGCTATGGTGATACTCATGAATAGCAAATGTTAGATTTGGCAAGCAACCCTACTTAACCATAAAATTTACAGTACACATATTGAGGCTTCTGCAAATTAATGTCAGTGAGCATGCGCAGCTCCCAGAGTACTTAGAAAATGGAGCTCGAGGTGGGGAAAAGAAAAATCTTTTCTGGAGAATTAATTCTGTCTCAGTGAGGAAGAAACTTAAAGGTCTTCAGCTTGTTTTTTTTTTGGATAACGTAAGCTTCCATGATGCACTCATTCAGGTCTCACTCGTATGGATTTCTGCCACTTACAAGCCTTAATTATTAAAGCCAGAGTGTTGAAACAGGACTGCTTTGAATCAGGCTCGAGCCCTTAAATATAGTTTAACTGTTAGGACGGGTCGGCCAAGGCTTGGACCAAACATCTGCTGGTTTGATTCAGGTTGGGCTGAATTTTTTTTGGTCTGATTTTAAACTCTAGAAGGAGCATGCCAACACATGTTTGTGCATCTACAGGAAGCATTGGAGCACTGCACTGGAAAGTCAAAGCCTTATCTACTTCTTTCAAGGGGTGTGGTCAACCACATCCTAAAAGGATTTACACTATAACAGAGAGCTGGACAATTAATCAAATTTTAATCAAGATTGTAATTACTCCATTCCACTATTATGAAAACTGACTAATCAAGATTAAAAGATCACTGCGCCACAATATGTTAAAAATTGTTTTTCTTCTCCATTATTACTATTAGAATTATTTTGAGGTATTTGTATTTTTACAAGTAAATTTCTATGTATTATCCAGTCTAAATGTTTAAAATGACCGCATCAAAAGTTTTAAAATCACTGAGTAATCGTGGGCATGTTCTGGGCAGAGATGAAGCAGGGATTTACAGATATGCCAACTTTCAACATCTGGATGTTGAATTTTTAGACTAGACACTGTAGAAATGTGTTTTTGTGATATCTGGGACCAAAGGAAACTTGTTGATGATATCAGTTCCAAGGAAGTGTACCGTGAGCAACACATGAGGCACTTATGCTAGTCCAACAAACTGGATTTTGGGGATCAAACGTACCTTGACACCGCACAGATTGAGTGAGTGCACCCCCATGGTTGACCTTTACCCCTCATATCATCCACTCTTATAAGACCCTGTGTTCCTTGCCCCAACATGCATTGTTTAATCATCTCAATGCTTTAGTGCAGATAAAATTACTTTGATGCACACAAGGAATGTAGAATTTACTCCACTGATCCTTTGATTAGCGCTCCAGACTTTGATGTTTTTGCCTCGGCATATCTACCACAGATATTTTATTGACGCAACACTTAAAAAGCTGTGAATCTACCTTGTTTTCATTTCCTGTAGTCGTCATTAACACTCATGTCAGTTTGTTTTCATCTTTAATTATGGTCATCACCTTCTCTTTGAGCTTTCTTCCCTGGAAGTCTTGAACTATTATTGTTCTCTCTGCTACTTGATATTGATTGTGAGCAGAGCATTGTCTCCTTGTAGACTTGTCCCACTGAAGCTAAATGTATATAGCCCAGGTGTAGGTGAAACAGGAGCCATGTGTTATCTTACCTGCTGCCCCCCCCCGGCATCATGAATGCCCCCTCCTGTCCGGTCGTGTCCCCCCCACCTGCAGCACACATGCTCCCCCGTCCGTCTCCTCTCGACTGCTCTGCAGACGCTCGGAGAGAAACAGATGCGCTTACACTGAAACACATTCCTGGCTGTGGGTTGAGATAGTTGCCATGGTAACCATCTGTCTCCCTCACAGCTCAGGAATCCAATGGAGAGGAGCGTGTGTGTTCGGATGCGTGTGTGTTTCTGTGCGTAGAGGATGTGTTTTTGCCGTTTTTCCTGTTTTTTTTCATATACTGATGGTAATATAAGGTGTCAGTATGTGAGTAACGCCTTCTTTAGGTGCTTGTTATGTTCTGGATGCTGTCATGTAGCTGCTTAGATGTGGAGTTCTTCCGTTGTTGAAATGTGGTTGTCAACATCTGTATTTTTAGAACAAAAGGTAGAACTATAAAAAGAAGTCAATACATACAACCTCTGCTTCATGATGATTTGGCGTGATTCTACTTTAATGGTGGCTAAAGATAGAAAGGCTTATCAACAGATTGATTTGATATTTCTGGTACATCATGATGTCATTTTGTCTCTTTTGCTTTTTATAGATGCTGTTTTTTCACACTTGCATGTGTTCCATATGTTTGGCAGCGTTGTAGTTATTTCTAAAGCAGAAGAAGCCCAAAGAGATTGTCTATGTTCAGCTCAGGGGAGTTACTGTGGACTCCAGCATCCAGATTAGAGATTTGGCGCCCACATCAAACGAAACTCAGACAAACCGCTCACCCCTGCAACAGCTGGCTGCCACAGAGGAGAGGCTGTAAGAAGTGACAAAAAAGAAAAGAGAGAACAGAAAGCTGGAAACTCCACAAAAGAGCAGAAAAACATTGATCGCTTTGAAGAAGTGCAGTGAAGTCAAGCCTGCAATTGGTGTGTTGACATGCAGGGAGTGACTCCAGTAGTTTCAGAAAAATGTCCAAATGGAAGATTGTTACCTAGGACGTGCAATTTCGGTCTTATTTTGTGTTGTATATCTTAGAATAAGATGTTTGTCTGGACTTGTCTTGTGATTGTGGCTTATTATAAGTGTAATTTGGCTTCTTTTTTTGACTGAATTTAAAAGTCTACAACACATCATCACTTCTTCCATGTACAAAAGGGAAGCCAAAATATCACATGCTATTACTCATTAGACTGTTGACAACACTGCAAGTTAAGTCATTTATCTCTTCTGTAAGTCATGGTCCTAGACACCTAACACATTTGGTTCAGACTAAAGAAACTCTGGCTTGCTTTTTTGGGAAATTTCAGTTGATTGGGGGAGCTCACACGTACTCTGTTTCATGGGCCAAATAATCAAACTCTGGTCTGCCTGAAAACAGGTGGTCTTGCCTCACTTCCAAGCGGACCAGAGTTCAGTCGGTCTATTTGTGTGAGAGAAAGATGTTGAAACAGGGAAAATAATGTATGACTAGGGATGGGCATTGATAAGATTTTATTGTTACCAGTGCCTTTATTGTTTTTGCTTATCAATCAGGTTCTTTAAAATTTTCCCATATTGAATCCTGTAGATTTTAAGTGGGGGCAAAATTTGGCTTACATAGGTTTTCAGTGGCAACAGTGGCGAACTCATGGCATGACATTAATTTCCATGCTGCACAGATTAACGTCTCTGCAATTTGCTGGTGTTTCCGCTCTTTAAACATTTTGTTGTATTCATCATTCTGTCAAAAATTAAGCCACAATTTCTACAGCTTCAGTCCCCTGTCTGCCATGAATGAATAATTCAACTCTTTCTTATAATTTCCTCTAATTAGACTGTTGTGTCCTTGATTTGCAAAACATGCAGAACAAAGTGGAAGGAATTGCGATTTGCGTCGGTGGAGCAGTCTGATAGAGCGCTTAGTCTGTAATTGGAGGGTTGCAGGTTTGAGCCCAGCTCCAGCTTTCACATGGCGATGTATCCTTGGGCAAGACACTCAACCCCAACTTGCTCCCACTGCTGCATCAATGGCCTGTAAATATGCCTGAAAGTGCGTGAATGTGTTAGTTGATACAGATGGACTACTGACATAGAAACTCCAACCAGTGAATGTGAGAGTGAATGAGTGTGAATGGGTAGATGTGACCTGCGGTGTAAAGCTGCTTTGAGTAGTCAAAGACTAGAAAAGAGCTGTAGAAGCTCAAGTCCCTTTACCAAGTCCATTTGATGAGAGAATTGACAAACAAAAAGATTCTCTACTGGAATTGCTTTTTCAGTTCTCATCCCGATGTATGACTCAAAAATAGAGATGCACAATATTGGATTTTTGTGAATATCTGATATGCCGATGTTTTTTAACTCATTATCGCCAATAACGATATTTCTGGTCAAGATTACAAGCTCTGTACTTAACAAAAACTGACTTGTTTCTTTCAGTGTTACAGTATATTTTTGCGAGGAACGAGATGTAAAACAAGAAAAACAATATTTAACTCTTGAAAATATGAAACCCTGGATTTTTAAATGTACCCATGCAGTAATGAGAAGGTACATCAATATTTTACATTTGTGTAATTTGCTGATATTCGAGCCAATATATGGCGGATATATGTGGCCGATATATCGACTGTTAATATCTGCAAAATTTTCAATATCGACCGATACCAGTACTTAACTTATTAGGCTGATATCAGCAGATACCGATATCAAACCGATTTTATCATTTATCCCTACTTTTAATAAATGATGCTGTTGTTTTTAGACTTTCAGTGATGATAGGGCAACACATTATGGTGCATTCAGCTGATATTACAGTCTATATGTCAGATATATATGCCCATTTTCTACAAGCTGTTAATACTGTCAGAAATGTTATATTGCTATTACAATTATTAACTTTTTGAGAGATTATTGACTGGCAATTATATTGAGTTGATAGTATCATGTATCCCATACCCACGACTTCTATTGTTGTTTCTTTGGTATTAAACCATCTGTCATAAGTGTCTGAATGACCTCATGTTCCAGTTTGAAATTCCTGTGCAGTGACGACTTTAAAAAGGACACAGAAACACTCTGACAGATGAAGATACAGAGAGACAGTCAGAGCCCCTGTTTGATCTCAGTCACGCCTGCAAACCTCTCTGGAGCGTTTGACTAATCAGCACTAATGCATTCACTGCTTACTACGATCAGTCTGTCAACTGGGAAGCCCTCACTGCCTCCATGTCCTCACATGCTGCAGCTCGCACATACAGAGCATATACTTGAGGTCGTCTTAGCTTTTGTTTGCCCGCAATTTTCTCCTCTTGATGGATTCTTGTCCCTGGTGATGTTCACCATGAGGAGGAGGAGTAAATCTCGTGACGTACATCTGCTCCATTACTGCATCCATCCTCCAGGGATGAACGGGGATATAGTGACCTTGGAGGCCCTCGTAATGTATTCTGCTTCATATAAAGTGAATCCAGCTGCTGCGCCGAGCTGCTGTATCCTCCTCATCAAGGCTCATATAACTAATTAGCTGCTCTAATGTGAGCTGTGATTACTTCATTATTGGTCACTGCTGTGTGCTGCTGATGGTTTTCTAGAGTAAGTTTTAAGATATATTTTGAGACAGGGTTGGATAATATCGCTTATTTTTATGATTTTAGAGTATAGAACTTTTGTGCAAAATGATCGAACAATTTAGACGACGTATAGAAGTTTCTCTGTGATTTTTGACAATTAAAAGGAAAAAATACCCATTACCAGTTTTTGAAAGTCTTGTTTTGCTGTGTATCTAAGAGGTCTCAGTGTGGATGATTTTTAATAGAATACTCAAAATGTATTATTCTGGGTTTGTCATGCCCTTATATCATTCATATGCAGGAGTATTTACACTGTATCTTTTGCCACTGAACCAAAAAAATGAAATATGATTTTTGGTCTGTATTTTCCAGCCCTAGAACTCAGCATCTATATCTGTCTCATCAAGCCTCATACATAAGTAGCTTCTTTGTGCTCTAACGTGAGCTGTGATTACCACATTTGTCACTGCTGTGTGTTTTATTCAAGCCACACTGCTTGTCATTGCCATGCTCTTCAAAGCTTTTCTCTCACCCCCTTTAAGAAGGAAGGTGCCCGTCCTGCTTACCCGCTCTGAGAGACTCTGAGTCAATCTAATGAGTATCCTGACAGCGCCCTGTCTGTCCATCCAGTGACCGAGTAGTAGAAGAGAGAGAGTGAGCATTAGATTGCCTGTCTGTCTGTGTGTCTTTGAACAGACGACTGAGAGAGAGAGAGGCCACAGGCTTTAGACAAGCTGTCTATCTTCAGAGAGGTGCTGCTACAACGGCTGGGACTGTCTAATGGTCGTCAAGTCAGGACTTAGTACAGCTACCTGCCAGTCTGGTCCGACCTGCCCGGCAGGAAAACGAGCAAGGGAGAGGAGATGGGGAAAAAAAACTGGCCCTGCTGCTAGCTGCTGTTTATTTAAACTGCAGCTATCTCATACAGTTCACCTCAGTGTCATTGATGTCTAGGCCAATAATAGATGCTTGTATCGAGGTACTAGTTTTTTAATAGAGGAAGTAGTAATCAAAGGCCTGTATTTAAAGAGTTTTACTCTAAATACAGCATTTAAAAAGGTTTTGTGGAAGGGAGGGGTCATGATATAGGTAGATTCTCATTGCATACAACGAATTTTCAAAACACAATATACAAGATTTTTGGACTGAAATATCCCAATTAGGCAAAAATGACTAATTTCATGTGTATTTAGTTGAGCACTTACACTACCTTAAATATTTCTAGCAGTGTTTAAAGCCAGTGAAACCTTTGATTTCTATGGCAGTAAAGGATAAGGCAGCTGTCATGACAGAGTCCCCACATGTCATTTCAATCAAGGTACTGCCAATCTATTTTTATTTCTTTTTCTTGTTTTGTGATGTGTTTTTTTTAAAGACCACAGTTAGACTCTGCCATCAGATATGCATTCATTTGCCCATGCTTCCTCCTGTGACAGTGAAATTCCTACCCCCTTGTGTAGCTCCACCTACCTACGATTTTTTTCCTAACCTCCCTTTTTACTGTATTTTTACATCTGCCAAGCAGGTTATGTTTTTGTCTGTGTTTGTTAGTTTCTTTGTAAGATAAGATAAGATAAGATATTCCTTTATTAGTCCCACAGGGGGAAATTCCAAAATATACAGCAGCTGCAGGATACAAGAGAAATATAAGAAAGAAGCATTATAATTAAAATAAGGTAATTACAAATCAAATACAGTAATGTAAAAATAGAAATAAAATTTTAAAAAAGTTTTAAAAAAGTATGTACTATACAGTAAGTGGCATATTTACAGTCCTTATGTACATGTTCGTTATTTAACAGATGGTTATGTACATGTTGATATTTTACAGGTGGAGATTTGAGATATTATATATAAAAATATGGTGGTTATGTACATGTTTGGTATTTTTACAGTGAATAGTACAACTCAAAAACTGATGAATAGATTTGGTTCACGTTTTCAAGGAATGTAGGTCCTTGTACTAGAGAGAAGCAATTCTATTTTGGTGGTGATCTGAAACTAAATGTGGTTCCGGGATTATTTTTAAAGGTTTCTTAACACTGCGAGATTGGACAGGTTTTTTTGGGTTTTTTTGCTAATAATTCAGTTAGTTCTAAATGGATTTTGATGACATTTTCAGCCTATATTTGTGATTGCACAAGGAAGAAGTGATTGCATTTGGTTGTGTTCCAGACATTGCAACACATATTGCAACTCAGCATTTTTGACAATAACCCGCTTGACAATGTTACAAATGCACTTCTGCTTCTACTCTTGTTTATTTAATGGTTTGAAAGTAAAAACGTAGCAAGCAAAAATGAAAATGACCACTTAAATGCTTGTTGGACTAATTGATGACTCAGGAATTGTCATTAGGTTTGATTTTTACCCAGCCGGTTGTCTCTGTATGTAAGCCTGTGATTGACTACAGAGTGTGTCCCTCCATAGGCCAGTGAGAGCTAGGATACTCTCCAGCCCCTGGAGCCCTGGACAGGCTGAGCATCCAAAATGGATGTATGGATGTATGAATGAATAGCAGTTGATGGATGTATGGATAACTTAATGGATAGATGGATGTATGGACAGCTAGATTTGTTGACAGATGGGCGGATCTTTGGTAAGACAAATGTAAGCATGTATGGATGGATAGTTAGATAGATACAAAGTTTTATGGATGGATGACTACTTTGATGTATATATGTATAAAAGGATGGATGTTATGGATACGAGGTGTGTCAGAAAAGTTCCAGGACTGGTGTCGCAAAAGATTTATTTCAAACCCAAACTTCAAGCTAAAAGTTTTCCCCTTCAAAGTAATCCCAGCATGTCTACAAAGAGATACTGTGGCGTTTGCTTCGTTTAGTGCACAAGATGAGGCGAGAGTTGTGGCAGGACAAGTCGTGGCTGCTTCACCATGACAACGCGCCTGCTCACAATACCCTGAGCATCTGACAGTTCCTGGTCGAGAAGAACATCGCCATGCTGGAGCAACCTCCCTACTCACCTAACCTGGCTCTGTGTGATTTTTTTCCTCTTCAAGTTCAAGGGGGTCATCAAGGGGACCCGTTTTGAAGACGTGGATGACATCAAAAAGACCGTGACGACGGAGCTGCGGCGGATCCCGGAAGAATCTTTCCAGGAGTGCGTGAAAGCGTGGCAGAGAAGGATGGGAAAGTGCATTAGATTCCAGGGGGATTACTTCGAGGGGGAAATTTTATAGTTTGTAGTTTAGATTCTAAATAAATCTTTCGTGACACCAGTCCTGGAACTTTTCTGACACACCTCGTATATCATCATTGGATACATGGATGGATGTATGTATTCTTTATCAGTGTGTGTGTTTGTGTGGTTTTTGATAGATGAATGGATGGATTTTTGAAAAAAATGGATTGATGCATGGATGGAGCTATCGTTATGGATGAATTGGGGATAGATAAGTTTATCATTTAATGGATAAATGAATAAATGAATGGCTATTTGGTTGAGTTTACAGTTGTATGAATTGATGACTAGATGAATAGTTTTATAGATAGCTGGATTAATGGATGCCTTGTTTGATGGAAGAATGCATAGATGTATACTTACGATATTTATTGGTTGTAATTTACTGCCTTAACATTTTTTAATTTTGTTTTGATATTTGACGTGTGCTGCTAACCTCTTGGCCAGGTCACCCTTGTTAATGACATCCTAATCTCAATGGGATTTATCTGGTTAAATAAAGGTTAAATAAAAATAAATAAAATACATAGATGGATAATTAGATTTATGGATGTTTTGATATTTAAAAATTGGATATATGCATGGATGGATGGATAAACTAGTCTTTGGTCAAATAAATGGATGGGTATTTGTATGGATGAATAACTGGGTGTATGTTGGTTTGGATAGATAGATGTTCTTTGAATGGATGAATAACTGGATGAATGGATGGATTGATAGATAAACAGAAAATTGGAAGGATGGTTGTACTGATATTTGGAAACATTTGGTTGATGAATGGAGAAAATGGGAATTCCAGCTATTATGTCCAGTTTGAAATCACAAACAAAAAGCCTTTCCTGATGTAAATTTGGTCCTAACTCATACTTGTCCGCACCTTGAAAAAGTCTAAAAATATCCTCGAATTTTATTTCCAAAACATTTTCACAAAATCAAACTCATCAGCATTTAAATTCAAGTCCAACTGATTTTTTGTTTTAAATCTTATCAGAATAAGTATGCTGTACTCTGATATTCATGGACAAAGAATAAAGGAAACTTGCAAAAACAGTTTGCTGCCAATTCTACACTGAGGTCCTTTGCATGACAATGTTTGAGTCCTTGCTGTAGTCGACATCTTCAGGGCATCAAATATCCATTTGTTATAGAAAAACACGATCCCACCAGTGAGAGTTTATTATGGACAAAGAGTAACCAGGCAACATTGCGAAAAGATAAGGTCATTATGGGATTGTTTTGGGTCCAACTGAAATTTCACAGCTCTGCAGAGTGTGTTTTCTTTATCAGTGTGTGTGTGTTTGTGTGGTTTTTGATCATCTGATCATCACGCTGCCTCACCACCCTGTGTGTTTTCTTTCCTCCCTTTAGAGTCTCAGTAAACAGGATAGAGAGGTGGATCCACACCCACATAAACACACAGTCTCTCTTTCTCTCAAACACACACACGGTCGCACACACAGGTAAAAGGCGGATCTCATTACGTCACTTGAGCTGCGACGTTGATGAGCATTGTGGAAGGAAGCAGGGAGCAGTCGTCAGCGGGGAAGGCTTTTTGTCAGTCAGCGTGGAGAGATTTTTGTAAACACTCTGAAAGGATTGTTGTACTTCTCGTGGCTGAGGGGATTTTTGAGTTTATGTAAGACGACACTTCAACAAAGACGTCCTGGAGGCACTGCAGGAATGTGCCGGTAATGCACAGCTCTGAGCAGCGGGGGAACTCGGGTAGGGTGCTTCATGGTGTGAGCACAGGTGCTGCTGTGTCTCCCGGTGTGTTTTTTCTGCTGTGGTTCATGCTAAGTCTAGGTGGATAAGCTGTGTGCTTTCTAGGTGAAGAGGAAGTAGAGGTGCGGGTTTTAAAGATGTTATTGTTTATTTCTTCCTACCACAAGAACACACATTGTAAGGCTGGGGAAAATACAGAGTTCTGAAGATGTATTAATGTTTTTCCAAATGGAATATGGGGAAAGGAAACGTAGGGTTGTCACAATACCAGAGTTTGAACTTCGATATCATACCAGTAAAAATGTAAATATTCAACACCTGTTTCGGTACAGCAACAAAAAAATACAATTAAATTTCAAACAAGACATTGAAATGTGATCTTTTTTTTTTCCAGAGCCTGTATTGTTACATATCAAAACTGCCATAAAAACAAAGTTGAGTTTTTTTCTGTAAAATAACAAGTATTTAATATTGAATCTAATTCGAATTGTCATTCTACAAATTCTAAATGTTTTTGTAATAAAATTATTGTATGATTTCATTCAACAGATTAAAATAATCAAAATTTAAGGCACATTTTAGTGGTTGGAGTAAAAAAAAATCATGGTTTGTTTGACTTCTGGTTTGTATAGATTGATTCAGCACTCTCAAGATGCATTAAAATTCACTTGATAAAACATGATTGAGAACATGGTTAGAAAGAATAGCAACAAGTACAAGGATTTTTTTTGTTTTTACAGGCCAATGGGACTTTGTGATGTCTGTCTGATGGCACTAACTGAAAAGATTGATGAGGGCGGTGAGATGGGTCATCTGTGATCAGGGTGCATTTCCTGATCACAAAGCAGAGATACAGTTCAGAGAGTGAGTGATATTAACAAAATCTTTCAGTTTTCATCCCTGATCCAGCTGTATTCTCAGTCTGTCTGAGACATTGAAGGCTCCCATCCCTGAATGAATCGATCCCATGCTGCTGTGATTGGTTGACAGGTCACTACTGGGGAACTTGGTCTGTTCAGTGGTGCTAGGCGCCATATTGTCAACAACTCTGCACTCATTCTGTCTAATCTCTGCGCTGTACTGGGCTTGCCAACTCAAGCCAGTGGGCTTAAATTGCTGACAAAACAGTGGTAGGGCATCGAACTGGTAGGGCATCACAATGGAAGATTTATTCATGGGAGTCAGTCATGCAAGCCGTTTGGAGTAGCTATTAATGCAACAAACATGGGAACAGGAGAAATCCTGAAGCCGTAGACTTTTTGTCTTATTTATAGAAGTGCTCCCTCATGCAGAAGACACATGTTTAATACACTGAAGGGCATGTAAAACTCAAAAAGCATAATACAAGCACTTACACTAAACTCTTGAGGAGACCCAGCTTATTTGAAAGGGTCACCAGCATTTATGCTTAGAGACTAACTTTGCAGTGTCACTTACTGTCACTCTTATGGCTCCGAAAACACTCTAAAGCTAATCATAGGCTAAAATGCATATAAGTCTATTGACAAAAATGGTACTTCAGTTGTCCACTACTGTGCGTGATGTCACAGTATTCACACGTCTGCAAGTATTTAACATTTTGTAGAGCTCTGCACTTAAAAGCCTTCTCTCTCTGCTTCTGCTGCTGCTAACAGTCATTTTTTCTCTTTCTGTCTCATCATGTCCCCCTCTCCTTCTCTTTTTACCTCTGCAGGGGAGTCAAGCCAGGAGCTGGGCCCTCCTCCGTCGGTGGATGAGGCAGCCAACACATTGATGACGCGCCTGGGTTTCCTTCTGGGAGACAAAGTGAGCGAGGGGCCGGCCGGTACCCAGTACAGCATGGAGGAACCCGAGGCGAGACAGGTAAGAGTCTCAGTCATGAGCCTGACTGTTTGTTACTCATCTAATATGCCTTGAAAACTTACAGTGAAGCTTCCTAATCTATCCCATCATAATTGAAAGCATTGCCCTTTATGCTAGCCTGGTGTCTTTTAAGGATTAGTATATCCTACAAGCTAATGATGCCATTTGTTTTATAATACATAGGCCAAGGTATATTTGGCACTGTAATACAGTGTCTAAATATTTCATTTGATAAGATAAGTCCCCACAACAGCTGTCTGTTGTAGAGGATAACAGCAAAGTCATAGCTTTAAAATCCAAATTCAAAATACAGAATATCGTTGACCTGAAAGCATTGTTCAGTGTTGGCTTATATGACCCTGGCTCTATGTAGCACCTTAGCTTTTGTTGCTACTTACAATGGTGCCTGTGTTGGTTACTTGTTTTACCTTGTTCTCCCCTAGCTTTCACCTTGCATGATTTATTGTTGTTTGTAAGGATACCAGAATATTCAGAATTCAGAATACCCCCTTATCTCTGTATTGGCTGGCGGTGGATAAAAATTCTCATCTATGCTTGGTGTGGTTTGATTTCAAATATGTGCTGCATCATTTGGTTGCTACTGCCCTCAATTGACTTTTGTGTTAAATGACCCATAGCTTATGTATATTTTATAAGTGCTAAGACAGCATAGCTCCATATTGATTCTGTAATATATGCATTGATGCTGGCATTGGGAAGGAGAACACAAAAATGTATGATATATTGTCAAATGGATTTTTTTTTTAGCACAGCACCAGTTTTAGTGCATGTTTTGATAAATGAGGATAGGTTTTATTTAGAAACTACTCATTTGCTGTTGAAACAGTATGTAGATCAGAACTAAGGAAAAAAGGCAGACAAGCAGAACCCTACGAAATCTGTCTAAGGTGTCATTTGTCCTATTTTTACCATCATATAGCTCTTTTGCTGAAAATGTACAGTTCGTTAGCCATCTCTTCCTGGCTGTGATCATGATTTGTTCTAAAATAATTAAAGCAGGGGTTTAAATGGGTGGGCCAGGACCCAAACAAGAGTCAAGGAGCTGAAGTAAGTTGGTCCATATCATGTTTCTGGAAAAGAAGTTACAGTGAAATGTGCATGATGTACAGAGGCCTTGAGTAGACATACATGCATGCATTTTATGTTTTAAGAACATCTTCATCTGCAAGAAAATGCAGAAGTATCTAACCCTTTTTCATGGTTCATTTATGAAAAAGCATCTCCATGAAGCTCTGGCATCATTACATCTTGAAAAAGTCACATTGATTCTGCAAGGGTGTGATATAAAGTGAGATACGGCTTTGGAGGAGTGTAACCCGTAGTTTCCAGATAGTCTGCCTTTGTCGCATTACTTAGGCTCTGTGCATTCTGAAGCAAATTGTCCCCGGAAGTCTCTTCAATCATTAGGTTCGATCATAAGTCTTTTTTTAGCGTCAGTCTCCACCAAACAGATCGACCTTAATGCAAAGGCATTTACAACATTGCCAAGCAAGTTATTGTCAAAACTGTGGAAAACTGCCCTATCTCATGGTGTTAACAAAAATTTCTGGATCCACATCTGGATTCAGATCACCACCATAAAATAATCACTACTTCCTTGTGCCATGGCCAACATTCCCTGAAAATGTCATCCAAATCCATTGAGAAGTTATTGAATTAGTTCTGAAACTGTGGAAAACTGCCCTATCTCGCAGTGTTCAAAAAAATTGGATTTTGGGGGTGATCCAGGGGGTTGGTTATGGCACAACGAAGAGATGATTTGATTTTGGGGGTGATCAGAATACAGATGCAGAACTAGTACTTTTTCATTGATTTGTTGTTTGTTGAACAGTGCAAGTTAGGGCAGATTATGACATTCTGACAATAACTTGCTCAACAATGTTGGAGGTTTGTGCTCTCGGAGAACTTCTAGTTTATTATGTTCTCCTGGCCAACATTACATTTAAATCAACCAACTTTACCACATATGCAGTCAGTTTGAGTCAATATTTTTTTTTATTGGATGAGTAATCGGCGCCAGCTGGCTTGTTTTATTTAACTTTATCGTTCTTTCCATTGTTGTGGGTAATCCTAATCTAACTGTCTTCTTTGACACATTTTGTTTGTAAGATATCATGCTTCAGCCTTCTGATTCAATCTGTCTTGACATTCATTTTCATGATTTCTTTGTTTACGCTTGGCTTCTAACAGATCTTTGGATAGCCAGATCAAAAGAGTTTTCTGTATAGTGCCCTTAGAAACCAGAGTGCCTTGGATTCAGTATTTATCAGTGCCTCGCCATCAAGCATCAGATATCTACCTGTCTAGTTACATAGTTGTAAAAGAAATCTCCTGATTAGTTGTTTTATTTTTTTTATGCTGTAGACTTCTGTTTGTGAGTTGACATGCAGCAGGGCAGCCCTACGTTCCTCTGTTGTAACCTTTCAAATCGTGACTTTAGCTGTTGTGCAATAAACAGCTTCTGGCACAACTGGCCTGCTCTGAGCTCCAAAGCAGATGCCCTGGTTTCTCTACCTAAACCTGATGTGACAGGTTTGAATTCTCTAAATTGAGGAAGAAGAAAAACATTTGCAGCAAAGAATGAGTGAGGGGAAAAGAGAAACACGCAGGCGGGTAGGGAAGGGCTGAAACCTGTTGCTCCATTCAGATCAGATGTAGGTATGGTTTAGCACTAAAGCAGTGTAGATAAACGATTAGACTGATGGACTGCCTGTGCTCGATGTGAGCGCTGCTGTAGCAGTGGGGGTGTATAAATTGAGAGAGGTTTATTCAAGCGGCTCTTTTTAGAGACGTGACTCATACGAGCACCCTGCTGCATCGTGAACACAGTACAAACTTATTATTGTAGATATCTGCCCCAAATACTGCTCTCCTGGTGCAGTTTGTTTGATTCATTTACCACCAGGAATGATGAGAATTGCCTCCAGACACCATAGAGGGTGGGCTTTGGTGGTTATTTTTGTAATATCCTGGGGTTTGTTCGTGAAGAGCAGTTAAACGGAATAATAACACATCTAATTTTGATATTGATAGGATCATGCTGATTCATCAGTCACTTTGGCATTTTGTTTTTAAGGTACAATACAAAAGGATTTTGCTCCAAACTGTCTAATTTTTTACCTAGTCTATGTTTTATGTCCTACACTGTGTCCAAAATGAGCTTAAGCATCAGTTTTTGCACCACATCCCACCGCATCAGACTGTCCACACTGCATCCGTTAAATCTTTAAATCTATGCTCTTTCCCTTTGTAAACAGTGCATCAAGCCCTCATTGTTCAGATGGGAAAAATGGGACATGTAGAGTTCTATACTGATGAGTGGTGGACTCAAAGGCTAGTCGATACACAGTTCTCTGTGAGCCAAAAAAAGTTTCCCCCGTGGTGTCGAAAGTTAAAGTCAAACATTTCAGTTACGGTTATGGATAAGTGCTCCGGTGTCTCCAAAGAAAACAAAGAACCAGCACCTTGTCAGTCTGACTCTTCCTTTTTTTCCACATCCCTGGAAATATAAGCCACAGAGAGAAAAATTGAAGCAGGGCATAGAGGCTCTGTGTCTCTCACGGGTAGTTAGGACAACTATTAATCATCTGGATTATGTCGCTGACGTTCATTGCATTGCATTCAGTTGGCCCTAATTCCTATGTAGTTCGTTGGCGCAGCGTTCTGCACGCATCACGCACTCTGCAGCAAATTTGGTCAGCCAGTCAGTTTCCACAGCCTGCATCTTGATCTTTCCACGAAGTGTCTGATGATACATTTTTTTAGGTCAACACAGATGTTAACGTTGCACTGGTCCTCTTGACTTAAAACCTATAAGATTTTTTCACTGTGTTGTTGGATTGTTGGTGATAATAACATCTGCAGTAAACAGATAACCATGAAATGTTTTATTCTTTGTGATAATTTTGACAAACAAACTATCATAATGTTTTCTGTTGAAGGTAATTAGCAAAAGTAAAAAGCTATTATTAAGCCGCTGGAACTACAACATGGCAGTTTGACTTAGAAGCAGTTACTGCATTTCAAACATATAACCTCATGTTACTTCTTATTGGAGAGATTCGTCTTGATGGAATAACCTGATCTGTTTAGTATCTGTGGTCGATCTATGGTATATAAATGATCAGAAATGCTTGCAGAAGGGTAACTATTTGTTGTCCTTGTTAGCAGTTTGTTTGCCACCATAAGTTTTAGGGATGCACAACATTATCATTATAACATATCAGTCCCAGCAGATATTGACCTAAAAGGTTAAATGTTGGTTTTGGCTGATATTGAAATTTTTGCCAATATTTACTGCTGATATATATCGGCCATGCAAATTGGCCATATATCTGCAGTAATAACAGCAAAATACACAAATGTACTGTGATCCTTTACCTTATCATCACTGGTATATTTAATAATCAGGAGTTTCATTCTTTAAAAGTTAAATGTGGTTTTTCTTGTTTACATTTGTTCCTCAAAAATAGACTGTCACATTGAAAGCAACGAGTCAGTTTTCATAAAGTAAAGACTTTGTGCTCTTGTTAAAAAATAAATAAATGTATCAGTGGCAATGATCTCAGTAACACCGGCATAAGGGATATTGGCAAAAATCCAGTATCATGCATCCCTACATCCATTTAAAAACACAATAATACTTTAAAATTCAAAGGCTGGACAATATCAGATTGTCCAGCATTTTATATTTTCAAATTTATTGCTAAAATCTTGTGTTCATCACAAAACTTTACTTATCTATCCAAATATGGTTATCTAAATCCCATATGCTTTAGGCCAGTGATCATCACCTTCATATGTAAAATGGACAGTGTTTTTTCTTTACATACAGTTAGAGGGCCACATTTTCTAATTAAGAATATAGAAAGAAATATAATATGTTTATTGGTCCAGTAAATATAATGTGTTAGTTTTGTTTTATCAGTTCTTGTTTTGCTTGTTTTCCGATTGAATGCGTGTTAGCATTTAAAGGTATATCAGTCACACATACAGCTGCCAGCCATATTAGGCCAACTGAGATGCCCTGGCTACTTCACTCTGGGATTGTCATGTTTTATGTCACTTTGTTTGACTCTAAATTACTCATACTCCTAGCTTGATATTGCCAGATATTGTCTGACAGGTGAATTTTTGTAAAAACAGCTCAAACATGGAGTTTTCCCTGATATTTTTTTTTTCAATTGCTATTATTTTGGGGTTGTGTAATTGCTTGTAGGGACATAGTGACAAAAAAATGTCTATAAAACCACAAAAAAAAATCCCCTTACATTTTTAGAATTTTATTATACCCTTGGGGCCAGATGAGAAGCTGTGGGGGGCCTGATGTTGTGGCCAAATGGTGATCACTGCTTTTGGCCTTGAGAAGTGGGAAGTGGATAGCAATTTATTGTGGTGTCCGGTTATAAGTGAGCGTAATCATACCCTGTTTAGTAGGACTGAAGTGATTCCCCCTCTGTGCTGGCCTTAGATGTATTACATGCCATAACAGTGGTGAGACAGGAGAGTGCTATGTGCTGTGCTGCCTCATGCTTCCACAACACCGTAATGCAGTGTGAATGAACAGACAAGGAAACTACTGTTACTCCACTGCAGGATCAGTATTAAAGATGGCAGAGCTTCATCACAGTTCTGTTGCAGAATATTATCATTAAAGGAGCTATTATTTTCTCTTTCCCATAAATTCACTGTGTAATTAATCATAACAGATAGGAAGAAAATGCCCTCTTAACTGGATAAGGAAGTGGAAAATGACCCTTTATTTTCACTTTTTTGCAAGTTTTCCAACTTTTTTTCAATTGTTCTGCACGGCCCTTTTCAGATTGGAAAAAAAACAACACGAAAAGTGAATAAAAATCATTAACATATTGTTTAGGATCTAGATGAAGTCTTCTCTACTCATATTGTCAAATAGTAAAAACCTTATTTCAAGAAACAAGAAAGTAAATTCTTAGGCCTGTTCACTCTGCAGTGTTCTGATTGCTGCTTGGTCAAAATGGGGTTACACTTTTTTCTGATCCATTTCTGTACAACATCTACCAACCAACTTTTATCTGACAGGTTAAATTCCTACAATAGCTGGTGTCTGAGTGGGCAGACCTCACCAGCTGACAGAACAAGGTGACCTTAACTGGCAGAGCGTTCACTTAATTGCCTTCCACACTCTCCTACTCTCGCTCTCTGAATAGGCTCATCGCTCAGAGTTCAATCCAATCCGGGTACGCTGTTTGAGGTCAGGCCCACACAAGGCGAGGTTCATTAGCCCCGCGGATAGAGCCGTGGCGTCGCTGTGTGCGCGCCGAGGTTTGAAGGTTTATCCTCTCATGTGTATGTTTGTTTGCGTCGGGGTCAGGCTCCAGTAAACACGAACATTTAAGCTGTCCCGTCTGTGGTGAGAGCAGAGGGCAGATGTGACATCTGCACAAATCGGTATTCATTCAGTTACATACACACTTTTGCACACAAACACACCGTTAGCACAGGTTAGAGGCCATGTGCTGGACTGGACAATGTGCTGACAAGTGTACAGATGTCACAGCTTGGTTTTCAGACTCTAAGGTAGTGCTGCTGTGCACAATACACTTTTGGGCCTTTAATAGAGTCAAATGTATACTTACCATGACAGCAGTTTAGCTTAATTTACTGTAATAACTAATCTTAGATTGATTCTTTTCTGTATTTTTTGTTGAAATACTGAGGGTGATACTGGCATGTATTCTACCCTTCATTGTAAAACCTGTCAAGTTATAACCCTCCGCAAAGAAGGTTATGTTTTTGCCAAAAAGTTCACTGCAAATTTGGTTGAATTTGCAGTCATGGCACAAAGAAGTGATTAGATTTTGCTGGTGATCCTGGTGCTGCTATTTGATAACACTTGGAGAGACACTTTGTTAATATATTACTACGCAGCTTGCTTCTGAAATAGAATAATTAGTTCCTTGATAATTTGTATGACCAGGAAAGAGTTGGGAAATCACAAATTAGTTTTTAAGAGAGAAAATTTAAAGAAAGTTCAGGTACAAAACTAAGCATTCACTTTTAAATGAACTGATAAAAAATAGAGCTGCAAAGTTGTGTGAAGGATGGTTAGTTTTAAAATTGGACCTCATGTCTGCATTAATCTTCCATTGCCTATTGCCCTGTGTATTATAATGGATGTCTATGGGAGCTGTTTCTTTAATCTGACCTATCCATTCATTATCTCCCATCTGACATTGGGCGACAGGTGAGGTGGGTTTGAGGCCAGCCAATCACAGGGCCACATAGAGAGACAGACAACCATTTACACTTTGAAATGACCTGAAAAAAATAGAGCTGTTGTGACATATCAGGGTTGTATGATCAAGGGACAATGTGTTGCATTTTAAGTAATTTATGAGCTAAAAACAATGTCTACATTCATAAATATGTCCTCATTTGTGTCAGATTGCCTCTGCCAGCAATATGACTGGTCCTCCTAAGCAAAGAATTCTTATCTGTATTTACATAGAACGGGTAAGTCCTATAGAGGCATCCATGTCCTTCTGGTCTATAAAAACTATGAACAGCCAAAGGGGACATAAAGCACTACGTAGCCAGCGAGACGCGCTTGTCACTGCCCCGGCAATTTTGAAAGCCTGCACTGCACTTTCGTTCATAATGCAAGATTGTACTTATGCCACACCACAGGAGAGGGAATCGTCTTCATCGGCAAAAAAGTGAAAAAGAGGAGACATAGCTTCTAGACACATACCGGCTACCGTAGAGTTCAGCGGTTGCAACGCACATTTAAAAAAGCGAGGCGCTAGAGTGCACGATTCATTTAAATGCAAAATACAGTTTCACCACTTGATGGGAGAACAAACTACACAGTGTGACTTTAAAATAGGGCCTCGGCATACAGTTCATAGGTTTGGCTAAGAAAGGCTGCCATAGATTTTTATTTAAAGCCAGTTAGAAAGGTGATCCCTGCCTCTAATTAACTGTCATGATGTTTTCTTTCATTTTTTAACATTTCAACACAAATCAGATAATTTATCACAACATGCTTGCAAACAGATTGCATTTAAATGCATCATTAATGTAAACGTGTATCAAACAATGCATCTTTAATTCATGCTGTTTTTATTCAAGAGGAATTTTGGATGATTGTTTTGCTTAGGAACTCTGTTGAATGGGGGAAAAAAAGAAAAGCCGAGGAACTAACATAGGCGTTGACGATTAATTGGCATTCAAATCTATTTTCTCTTCTGCCCCAGAAGGCTGCAAACAGTTAATTGACAGATTAATCAATAATGAAAATAACCAATACTCTTCACTCTTCTCCCAGCTGTATATATGTGTGTGGGTGTTCATTAGCTCAGTGTCTCTTCAGTATTCTTCCCGTGGATTAAATAAGACTGGATTTAGCCCTTAGCACCACTTCACCCCTCCTGCTCTCTGTGCATGTTCCTTCAGCCTGTGTTGACCTGAACTCATCATCAGCACCTTTAAAGACAAACCTCCCTGTGATTCACTGTCTTAAACATCAGCTCAGAACCTTGACATCTTTGCTGCTCTTGTGCCTCTGCATCTGCGTAGATGCAGCATGCATGTATTATTTAGGTACGCTCATCTGTGGGTGTTTAGAGCAGCTGCATTGTTTTTATTTTGTCCCTCATGTCTCCTTGTCTGCTAAGCTGAGCTGATGCAGAGGAGGGTCACCGCAGGGTGCCAAAACAATGCAGAGACTGAAAAGAATTTAGATTCAGAAAGTGTGGATAGGATTGTAAGCAGAGCTGTGAGTTATGATACTGTTTGATTACAGTTATCAGAAGAAAAATAAGACTTACAGTCTGACTGTGAAGGCACTTGTTTTTTCAACATAGTTAATTTGGATGTAGATTTAGAAAAATAGATGCAAAGCCGTAGGCTCTGTAAAAATATAGCTTACTGTTAAAACCACTTACATTTATATACTTAATGACAACAAATAATTTTTAGTTTGCTAGTTTGGATTTTGATGCCATTTTTGGGGAATGTTGATCATGGCACAAGGAAGAAGTGATATGATTTTTTTTTGTGGTGATTTGAATACAGAAGGGCATCTAGGAATTTCTTCAAGATTTGTTCACAGTATGAGATAGGGCAGTTTTCCACATTTTGGGCCATAACTCGCCCAAAAATGTTGGAAATACTTTAGCAGAGGTCCGTCCTTCAGAGGCACTCATAGTTGTTTTTGTATTTTAGGAGAATCTGTTTGACTAGCAGTAAAAATGAAATGGTGCTGATTGGGGATGGGAATTAATAAAATGCTTATCGATCTGTTTCTTTAACATTTCCTTTATTTATTCCTGCTGCTATTCTGTGCGGACAAAAGTTGTCCTACACAGGTTTTTAATGGCAACAATGTCAAACATGTGACTCTCCTGATATGCAAAGTTGCGCCACATAAATTAAATGCCTCTTGCTGGTGTTCATGGAAAGTTGTACAATAATAGCTTTCTGTTTAATATTAGACACAGTTTTGACCACTTTTGCCTCATTTGCCATGATTTATTACATCTTTGTTGTCATTTCTGCTGACTGCCTCTGGTTAGAGCGTAGCATCCTTAATTTGCAAGGCATGCAGAACAAAATGGGAGGAATTGATAAGCAGAAGGGCTAATGATATTGATATCGGAAGCAGACTCCTGCATAGAATGTGAACTGAAATTTAACAATGATGTTTCCAACCTATTTGTGCAATTTAGATAGTGCTCCCTCTCTTTTGGTCAAAAATATAGCCAAATATCATTCTGTTCTTGTTGGTGCAGCTAATAATTAAAAAAACCAACAAACATAGATTTAATATTTCAAACACATGGGTTGTGAGAGTGTAGAAGCTTTTGACCCCTGAATACATTAAGGTCACTGATGTTTTTGGACTGATTGTAGACAGTGTGTAGGAGTTTCAGGAGTTTCAGGAGATGCCCCCTTTCCTTTTAACGGCTCTTAATCAGCGTTTGGGAACTGAGGACACCAATCATTGTAGCCTTGTAGGTGGAATTCTTTTCCATTCTTGCTTGGTGTATGACTTGAGCTGCTCAAAAGTACGGGCTTTCCATTGTCATATTTTGCGCTTCATAATGCGTCACACATTTTCAGTGGGGGACAGGTCCAGACTGCGGGCATGCCAGTCTAGTACCCTCACTCTTTTAGTACGAAGCCACACAGTTGAAACACTGTAGAATGTGGCTTGGCATTGTGTTGCTGAAATGAGCTGGAACAAACCTGAAATAAAAACCTTCACATTGTCTTGGTCCATCTCAGATGAGCTGGGACCCAGAGAAGTCGTGTGTGCTTCTAGGTGTTGTTGATATGTTGCTTTGGCTTTGCATGGTGGAGTTTTAACTTGCACTTGTAGATGTGGCGACAAACTGTCTTAACAGACAATGGTTTTCCGAAGTGTTCCTGAGCCCATGTGTAATATCCTTTACAGAATGATGTTGGTTTTTAATGCAGTGTCGCCTGTGGGAGGCAAAGGTCATGGGCATTCAGGGTTGGATTGCAGTCTTGCAGCTTACGTGCAGAGATTTCTCTGGATTTTCTGAATCTATTGATGATATTATGGACTGTAGATGATGACATTCCTATATTCCTCACAGTTTTACATTGAGAAGCGGTTTTCTTTAACTGTTGCATTCGCAGTTGTTCACAAAGTGATGAACCTCGCCCCTTCCTTGCTTACGACAACTAAGCCTTTTCTGGATGCTTCTTTTATACCCAGTCATCTCTCTCACCTGTTTCCTTTTAACCTCTTCACCTTTGGAATGTTCCAAATTGTGTTTTTCCTCAACTTTCCCAATGTTTAGTTGTCCCCGTCCCAGCTTTTTGGAGCATATTGCAGGCATCATATTAAAAATACCTGAATATATGCAAAAAAGCAATGAAGTTTATTGGTTTGAACATTTTTTATTTGTTGTCTTTGTTGTGTATTCAATTGAATTTAGGTTGAAAAGGATTTGCAAATCATTGTAATCTGTTTTATTTACACAACCCCTCAACTTCATTGGAATTGGGGTTTGTACTTAAAACAATATAAAGTGCTTTGCAGAGTTGAAAACAATCATTTTATAACATTTTGATCTGTAAATGGCATGACATTAAGCACATACATGAATAATATAAATAAATGTCAAACAAATGAGAATAATACGGCTAAGATAGAATCAAATCTTGGAAATGTAGCTCCCTTTAGGTTATACAAACTGAAATGATGTTTTTTCCTGGATTTACATCCTTTGGCTCACATCACTGATATATTAATGTTTCTGTGTTTCCTGTGATACTCCTCAGCTGCAGTTCTAGTGCTCTGTTTGATACATTTTTTTCTGAGTCTGTGTGTCATCATCTTATTTGCAAAGCTTTTCAAACATGCATTTTGGTAAAATGCTCCAAATGATTAGTTGTTATGATATGCGTTTCTGTGAGTGTGGGAGACTTTAAAAGGCAGCAGGAGGGCCAAGCTTTTGAAAGCAGCGATATTGAAGTGACATTTCCCGGCATGTATGTGACTCACTTATTGAAATTCAAACATTGTACTTTGCCATTTATACCTGTGAGCACTAATTGAGTTGTTGGAGTCTAACAAAAGCTTTCAAATGTGTGTGTGTATTTGTTTTTTCAGGGCCAGAACCAGAGGATAAGCCCGTGCTCCACCCTGACCAGCAGCACTGCCTCACCCCCTGCGGGCAGCCCCTGCTCCACCCTCCCACCCGCCATGCCAGGCCAGGCTGGAAATAAAGACTGTGCCTATGGTTCTGTCACCAGTCCCACTTCAACACTGGAGAGTAGGGACAGCGGGATTATAGGTGAGAGATGTAGAGTTAAAACAAATATGAGTTATCAAGATCCTAGATGAACAAATTGGCACACAAATCTTGGAAATTTAAACAGTACAGACTGGTCAAAGCATCTGTAACTGGTTAATGTCTTTCAATTACCAGAAATTGCAAGTAAACTCCATTGCATTGAAGTAATGATGGCATGAGACCCAACATTGAGTTCTGGAGCCATTTTCAGTGGGTCAATGATGAGCACTGGGGGGAAAAGCTGATGTAGTGGGATATTTTTGATTTGGCCTTGTTCATGTAACACTGGAGTTGGACTACACCATTTATGCAAGATTATGGCCTGACCTGATGTTCGGAGACCCATCAGCCCCGAAAATTGTTTTTTCTGTCTCATGTAGTGCGTCATGATGATTGACAACAAACGACAAGTCAACAGACCTAAAAACTCCAAGACAGAAAGTCCAGCAGGTCTGAGTTTGGTCGTGCCTCCTACAATTTGTCCCTCTACGTCAGAGACAATGGCCAATTAAAACACAGAGAGCTCTGCATGTGTGATGATCACAGATGTAAACAAACCAGTGTTTGTGCCTTAAGAGCTACGAGACAGAAGAACAGTTTGTGAAGCTCTGAAAAACAGCACCCCTGCTCTTACGATATGTTGTAGAGGAGCTACTACAGACTGTAAAAAGATGAATGTAGGAGAGAAACGGCAGAGGAATATAGTGAGTGGCTGCTTACATTTATCAGCAAACTAACATCTCATTCAACATAACATCTGTTGATACAAACAGAAGTGCTGTACTCTAAATATAGTGTGTTTGTTTGCCGTCTTTGGTATTGCCCTGTCTTCTTCCAATGTTGTCACATCAGTCTTTAAATGCAGTCAGTCCCGCTCGTTAGTCTATCATGCCGGTTGGGCAAGTCACAGTGTAAATTTATGCTCTGTGTTCGCCTAATCAGATACAGTGAATATGGTTACTGACAGACAAAATCAAGTAGTCCGACTGTGGCATAGGACAGAGGATAGTTTGTAGATATTGCAATAAAGTGGCTGGTTGTTAGCCACAGTATTTTTATTTATTTCAACTTGATATGGGGAGTTTTTTTTTTTACTTGTAATAAAATCAATAATATCGATTTCTGCAGTTCACACATGATGTAAAATATAATTCTTAATGTTTTTCATAAAAAATAAATGCCCATGTCAACAAGAGATGTCTGCCAAGGAGGTTATGTTTTTGTCACAATTTGTCTGCTATCAATATAACTCAAAAACTAATGAACAGGTTTTGATTAAATTTTCAGGAAATGTTGGTCATGGCACAATGAAGAAGTGATAAGATTTTGGTGGTGATACTGAGCTCTAGTAGTGCAGCAGTAATTCCCGCTTACTATGTTATCTGATTGGCTGTAATTGATGTGATTGACGGAACAATCATCTAATCACCAGTCGGATATGCTTTTGAAAGGTTCTGCCCATTCCCAAACACTTTCTAGCTCTTTCCTGGATGGACTAATGAAGTAAATTGAACAGTCCATCTGGTGTGTCAGGTTAGTCAGCAATAACGGGTTCAGAAATATCATCAAAAATCCATTATCTTGCATCCCTACTTATAAATAACCCTTTCATTTATAAATAAATAAGTTAATAAATGAAAATAATTTTGACACTGTATTCCATTATGTTAGTATCTACCTAGAGCTGGGCAATTAATCAATTTTTACTCTCATTTACAATTACCACCTGCCATAATTTTGAAAACTAAGTAATTTAGATTAAAAAATTAGGTACCAGATAGCATGTTAAACTTTTTTTTTTCTTTATTATTAGTATTATATTAAGGTATTTTTATTTACACAAATATATTTTTATGTATTGCTTATTCTTTAAAGTTAAAAGTGATTTTGTCAATTACATATACATTCACTGAAAGCATGTGATGCATGTTTTTTAAACCAGTGAGTAATCCTATTTTAAAGTCATGATCTCAATATCTATTAAAATAATCGCAATTATGATTTTTGCCATATTTGAGCAGCACTAGTGTCAGCAATAATGAGTTCAGAAATATCAGCAAAATCCAATATCGACCATTCCTAGATTTAAATAAAACTCAAATTTATACATAAATGTGTAAATAAATAAAAATTCAAGTACATAACAGAATGTTGGCACATTATGCCTTTATGTTAGTGTCTACCTGTGTTTGCTGTCTCTGACCTCATGCAAAACAACAATCATAAGGCTGTAACTTTTCTGCTCTTTGTAGTTGTAGCTCAGATTTCATAACCAGTGTGTGCTCCAAAATCCCACAGCTGAACATTGTGTTTAGTGTGCTGAGACTCCTCCTGTCCTCCCACTACAGGATGATTCAGGTGAAAATGTCGTGTTGACATCAACTATGTCACTCTTGTATTGTTATCCACAGAAAGAGGAGAAATGAAAAAGCTTGGTGTTGTGAGCTGTTTGCATGAGTCAAATTTGTGCCAACATGGTTTCCTGGCAACTCTTTTGAACACCTGCAGTTCAGTGGGGAAAGTGTTACATCAAGGTATCACAAATCAATGAAAAAAAAAAAACAACGTGAGTGTGTGGACCAGCTGGAAAAGGTGAAGGAAAACCTGGTGTCCCAAAGTATGACACATTATAGTTAAAACATAGTGTCTATTTCTGCTCCTCTGCAGCCACTCTGACCAGCTATTCTGAAAACATGGAGCGAGGCGGGAAGTACGGCGAGGGATCCCGGGGAAATCTCAAACTGTGGCAGTCGCAGAAATCAGGCATGGACTCTTTCCTGTACAGGGTGGACGAAAACATGACCGCCTCCACCTACAGCCTCAACAAAATCCCTGAACGCAACCTGGAGAGCATGTCCTCCCACTCTGCCCACTCCATCCCTCTGTACCTCATGCCCCGCCCTAACTCTGTGGCCGGTGAGTTTCCTCTTCCTCTCCCGTGTTTTCCTCGAAATGCTCAAAAGCCATGAATGAGCTTATGTGCATGAAGTTTACCAAATTAGTTTTTTTTCCTGAGAAAACTTAAATCTGACTCCTTTGTGCCCCTTCTTTACTCCTTTAAAGTCTTATTTCCTTGCTTGTTTACTTCCTTTGAATCTCTTACCATCAATTTCTTTGACTACAAATGCAACACTGTGCCCAAACAGCATGTGAGCATCAGATATTACTTTGCTTCGATCAGTGTTGGAGGCTTGCTGTTCTCACTGCATCATTTAATATCTAACTATGCCCCGTAAATTCTAGTCTCCCCTGATAAACAGCGTGACATCAGTTGCTTTATTTGAATTGTGGAGTATCTTGTATTGATGAGTAGTTTGCTCAACAGCTTCTCAGTAAACAGATCAAATTGAGCCTCATTTTTCTCGGTGATAACACAAGTGAAAGCACAACATATGAGTCACAGATATGGATATTACCAATGCACTCCTATTGGGGCATTTCCACTACGTTTTATCGGCTCAAATAGCTTTGATGTAGGGCTGGGCGATATATCAATTACATTAATTCATTTCAATTATGTTTCGCAGAAGATTTAAAAAATAAAAAGCATTTTTCCCTGGACTTACTCTTATTCCACCTCTAAGTTGTTGCACTGTTTGAAAATATGAATATTGAAAACTGTTTTCAGGATGGTAGGCCCTGTCAGTTTTTGCACAAGCACATTTTTAGGACTGTATTTTTTTTCAGCGAGCCTAAATTGTGTTAAGGGAGCTCCATGTAATATACTGTGAAAATTGTTTAGCTTTCAGTGTTTAAGTAGATGAGTCTGCCTTCATCAAAGCAATATAATGAACATTTGATTAAAAGAATTACAGCATGAACTCTGATTTGAAGGGATACATTCAGTCTAGTTTTGAAATATATACTTTGATAACTTTAAGGTGTAACTTTTTTTTGTAATTTTTTCTTTGAGAGGGAAAAAAAAACAAAACTGTAAATTAACATTTTTTAAAAAATCAGGGATTTTATTTTTTTGCCGTATCATCTAGCCCTACCTCGATGCTACTCATTTTCCTTGGTTTTCCATTAGTGATCATTTTTGTATCACCTCTGGCAAGGTTCCCAGTGAGCTAAGCAAATATTAAAATATGATCGTTGAATGGTCAGAGTATAACAACAACAGGAAGGCGTTATCCAACACTGAAATGGAGTGCCTCTCATGTAGATGGAGGCTGTATAGGTATTACATCGTAAATCCCAGGAACTGAAAAAACAGAGCGTTTTAAGGGGCAATTTCTTTAAAGAGCCCTTGTGCATTTCTCTGTGAACTGAGAGTTTAGTAAAAGGTGTCATGTTATTCTCTTCAAGCCCCTTCTTACAACATTTACAGCAAAGAAAAAATAATTTTGTTTGACATGGGACCTTTTAATCATCAGAAGAAAAAAAATAAAATTGAGATTGGGGGGCTCCTCATCGAACACAAAATGTGTTTGTTTGAAATAACGATAAATAAAAAGCTAAATTATTACTCGTTGATGGACACATTTCTGTTTCTGTGAGTGCATCTCTACCACTGGACTCCGCCTCTTTGCCCTCAATATGAAATGATCTGCAGCGTTAAAGAAATGTGAGACAACAGACTGAAAAAACACAGCATGTCAAAACTTGTTCTGCCCCCACAGGTTCTTCATTCATGTTTATAGAGATTACTACACAGTAGATTTAAATCAGTGAACTGCTCATATTACCAAATACTCTGTGAACAAACATTAGCACACACCACATTTCTCACAAATCCCAGATAAATCAGCTTCAACTTCCTCAAAACATGAACCAAGCTCCTGGGGGTAGCTCAATTGTGGTTTCATGTGATTCAATTTGACGTCATTTTTACAACTTTTTTTTCACCTCTCTGAATCCAGGCAGGAAACAATTCTTGTTTTTAAATTTCATGGGGTTGTGTTGAAATTTCAGGGAGCTTCAAATCCACAGTGGTATTTCGCTAAAGTCTCTCTGCTCTGCGGTGCGGATTGAAACCGCAGAGCAGAATAATACAGAGTAGGGAGGAAAACAGACTGTGGCTGGAAGGATATCACATAGGAGAAAAGCTGGCATTTGTGCTGCTGACAGAGGTCTCATTGATGTGTGTTTCTTATTGTCAACCGAGAGAGACAAAAGGCTCCCAAAAGTGGCAGTAAATATATCAGGAGAAATGTCAGTTTCATAACACTGAGGCAGTCCTAATGGGCCTGATTGTGTTATTGTTTTCACCATCAGAGGCTTCTACAGATGGAGGGCTTCATTCTGCACTGCCACTAAATAAGTGTTCACATACTTTGAACACAAAGTTATACGACATTGACCACTAAAATATGCCTAATAAAGTGGTAGCTCTGACTTAGGACTGGGAAATATATTAAGTTTATGATATATACTGTTAATATTTGTTGGTTTGTTCATCTGTGAGCAAGATAACTGAAAAAGTTCTTCACCAGGAAAAGCTGATTTGATTTTTGTGAGGATCCAGGAATTTTCAAAAGGCTTGCTCACGTTGCAAGATAAGGCAGTTTTCCACATTTCTATGTATAACTCCAAAATTTCTCAACAGATTTTGATGAAAATTTTAGGGAATGTTGATCATGGCACAAGGGGGAAGTTTAAAGACTTTGGTGGTGATTTGAGTCCAGATGTGGATCCAGGATTTAAAAACAATTTGCCAATGTTGCAGGGCAGGGCAGTTTTTCACCTTTTTGCCATTAGCTCAGCTAATAATGAAATCCTTCAGTGGAGGTTTGAGCTCTTGGAGCACTCCTAGTCTTCCAAATGTTTCCAGTGTATTTGTTTACTTTGGACAATGTTAAGAAGTTTATCTGGAAATTTTGATCATAAAGAATGAAAAATTCCCCAGGACTGGACTTCCATTTTTGTTGCCATGTTAGCAAACAGATTTCTTTAAAATCACATCTTAAACTCACTTTGTTAGACTTGCTTTTACATGATCCTTTTTTACTTACTTATTTTA